>QJPP01001076.1:220000-525655 GCA_003996215.1 Jaltomata sinuosa
GACCTTGGATTCTCTTACTTATTCTATTTGTCCTTTTAACTTTTTTCACACAAGCAAAAGAGAGAAGCCAACCAGGACTACGATAGGAAACTTACACCTAGCATTTATTCTCGAGTTAAGCTTTGGTTTTTGATCGCTTGCTTTTCCACTATTTCAGTTTTCTTGAGTTTTTTTGATCTTACAGAGAAGTTTTCCTTTTTGACCTTCTCTTATTCTATTTCAAATTCAGTATGTGGAAAGATGCAAATTTGCAATTGATAGGTGTTTTGAAAGTAGTTTATTATGATTTTTCCTTAAGATTCTTTAAAACTGGTTCAGAGTACTGGTTGAAGTACAATATGTTAGAAATGATACATCATTCTTTTGCCAAAGCTTCTTTTTACAGGTCGGTTGGATGTAGAAGTAGACTCTACAAAGAGAGCACGACTAAGGATTTCCACTAGGAACAGATTTATGTGCACCTTAAATCAGTCAGCACAGGTCTCGGCTCAAGCAGAGCAAACAAAAAATAGGACTTTAGTCAAAATGTGCGGGATTACATCAGCTAGAGATGCTGCTCTTGCAGCAGAAGCTGGAGCCAATTTTATCGGTATGATCATATGGCCTAACTCAAAACGTTCTGTTTCACTTTCTACTGCAAAGGAAATCTCGAAGGTTGCGCGGGAATATGGAGCTCAACCAGTTGGGGTGTTTGTAGATGATAATGCTGACACAATACTAAGGGCCTCTGATGCAGCAGACCTTGAATTGGTGCAGGTGAGTAACTGTCATCTTTCACCATTTTGAATTTCTTGTTTAAAATACTCAAATCCACAACATGTTCAAATTGAGCAGCTTCATGGAAATGGTTCTCGAGATGCTTTTCCAGTTTTAGTCAGGGAGAAACGTTTAGTATATGTGCTTCATGCAAATGAAGAGGGAGGACTTTTGAACTCTGTTTCAGATGAGGAGTCTTCTTTGGTTGATTGGATTCTAGTGGATAGTGCCAAAGGTGGCAGGTATAGTTTTCTTTATGTATATACTTGCTAAGCTTAACCCCACCCCATATGGAGCTAATTAACAAAGATGTAATTCCATTTGGTTAGTACGATTAAACTCCTTTTTGGATTCATTCATACCAAAGCAAACTTGTTTTTTGCAACTTTAGCACAACCAAGCAACTGAATCTAATGAGATAGGAATCAAGCCACTAACAGTGACATTGTAATGAGAACAAGAATAGCACTTGTAGCACTGAGGACACTGACCACTTTAGAGAAGATGAATTCAAAGTTAAGGTTAAGTGTTGGGCTGTAAGTTGTGAAATATCTATCTATCTATGTGTTGTCTATAGATGAAAACTCGTGAATGATGCTACTGAAATGACATTGGGTCTAAGCAGCTGAATTATACTTTCTTTGTTGGGTTTTTTTTTTTTGGAAGTTCGTTAGTTCAAATGTGGTTGTTATTTCAATTTTATTTAAGACACAATCTCTTCCCCATGCCCTGCCCTTCTAATGACAAGCTTTTTTGTTCTCTTTGAACCCACTACTATGTATTAACATACTTTTGCAGTGGCAAAGGGTTCAACTGGGCTCAGTTTAAGCTACCATCAATTAGAAGCAAACATGGATGGCTCTTGGCTGGAGGAATTAATCCGGAGAATGTTTGTGAAGCTCTTTCTGCTCTTAAACCCAATGGAGTGGATGTCAGTAGTGGCATATGTGGACGGGACGACATCCAAAAGGATGAGGCCCGGATGCTATCGTTCATGAATGAAGTGAAATCTTTACGCCTTTAGTTAAATACTCGCAAGAGAAAATCATCCTAAATAATACTTTAAGACTCTTTATTACACCAAATACATCACCTTTTTTCTAATTACTATAGTACTTTTTTTAATTACAAGTCATATTAGAATCTAAAAATTAGTTATTATTTTTTTATTGTATTTAATTGTGGTTTTTTTAATGCTACTTAATTAAGGAATAAATCTAAAATGGTATCCACTAAATAACTCATTGTAATTAAGAAAAATAATTATAAAATAAAATCTTTCTTCTCTCTCTTAGTCTTATTTCTTTATTTATCCAAATTTTATTTTTTAATTGAATTAGTAAGCTTAAATTTAGAGATTTACAATTATCATTATTCAATTAAATTAATTTCTTTTTTCTGCAATTCATAAATATTTTTCTTCTCTCTTCTAAAATTCATTATAGATTATAATAAATTACATCAAAATAAATAATTTTAAGTATATAATGTGATTTTTGTGTGATATTATCTAAGACATTCTATGCTAATATTTATTGATTAATTTAATGACTATAGTATACATACATTGAACAGAGATTTCTTCTCCATTTTCTTCCACAAAATATCTCCATTCCATTTTCAAAATTGTATATCACTTGATTCCCATTTCTATTTCAATATACATAACTTGAAATTATTTATCATAAAACATGAAATTAAAATTTATACACAGTCTGTTACTACTTTATAATACTATCTAACTGCATTTGGAAATTGTATATCACTTGATTTTCATGAATCTTTCAACAAACATAACTAGAAATCAATTTTCATACAGTGTGACACCAAAATATATACACAGTCTGTTACTACTTTATAATACTATCTTAATATATTTGAAAATGATATATCATTAGATTCCCATGAATGTTTCAACAATCATAACAAGAAATCAGTTTTAATATAACATTAAATCAATAAATAAATTACATCTATATTTGATAGGATTATACACAGTTCAAACACAAACACAAACACAAACACATAAGCTTTTTCTTTAACAAGTATTAATTTTACAATTCTAAGTTATGAATAAAAATTACTGATTTTTTTTTTTAAAGAAAATTATCCTATATATAATAGGCATAAAACAAGAAAAATCAGATATATGAGAGATTGTTGACTTGATTGATCTCCCAAAGCGCTTTTTAAGGGAATTTGTTGAGCCTGTCTTTTTTCTCTTTATTTTCGATTTTTCGTTTTTTTTATTTTTTTATTTTGTATTTATTAAGTTGGTAAATGTTGCAAGAAAACATATGGTAGGTAGGGGTGTACATGGACCGAGTTGGTTCGGTTTGTTTAAAAACCAAATCAAATCATTAGTGTCGGGTTATTAAATTTTTAAACCAAACCAAACCAATAAAAGTTGGGTTTTTCAACCTCGTGTTATTTCAGGTTATTTCGAGTTTTTTTTTCCCGGTAAAGTATTCTTATAAACTTATAATCAACTTGTGCTTTAAATATTTCTTTAGCCTAGCAAGATACAACTATCTAAGGTATTTCTTAAAAAGAAATAACACAATATATAAATGAGTGATGACATTAATAAAATATTCAACCAAAAAAATAATGAAATAGCATAGAATAAATATTGCATATTAATAAGCCATTATAAAAATAATCATAATTTAAAAGTATCAAGTCATACTAAAATAAGTCTAATAAGTATTAACTATATGACTAAATATTAAACAAAAAAAATAAAATTAGTTTAGGTTTTTTATGCAAAATTAAAGAATAGATATCTAACATGATTGTCATTCCTAGATTTGAATAATTTTTTGTTAGCATTAGTATTGATTTGAGCTTTATTTGAGTTACTAATATCTATGGGTTATAAAAACTTATTGGACCATTTAAAATTCCAACTTTAAACTTGAAATAATATGTTGAAAGATAAAAACTATAAAAAATTTAAGAAATATTTATAAATTATATCATAATAAAAAAATTTATGTATAAAATATTTTTAAAAATAGTAATATATGTAATATCGGGTTGGTTCGATTCGGTTTGACTTTTTTTAGTTAAAACCAAACCAAACCAATTATAGTCGGGGGAGTTTTCCAACACCAAACCAAGTCAAACCAAATCACTAGTCGGTTTTTTTTTGCGGTTCGGTTTGATTTACGATTTGGTTCGATTTGCGGTTCGATTTTGTTCACCCCTAATGGTAGGTATTGAAAACTAGAATCTTGTGGTATAAGTTGTAATATTCTATCTAATATAGAGAAAATCATCCTAGATAATACTTTAGACTCTTTATTACACTAAATACATCACCTTTTTTCTAATTACTATAGTACCTTTTTAATTACAAGTCATATTAGAATCTAAAAATTAGAATCAATTTTCATACAATGTGACACCAAAATATATACACAGGCTGTTACTACTTTATAATACTATCTTAATATATTTGAAAATGATATATCACTAGATTCCCATGAATGTTTCAACAACCATAACAAAAAATCAGTTTTAATATAACATTAAATCAATAAATAAACTACATCTATATTTGATAGGATTATACACAGTTCATACACAAACACATAAGCTTTTTCTTTAACAAGTATTAATTTTACAATTCTAAGTTATGAATAAAAATTACTAATTTATTTTTTTTTAAAGAGAAAATTATCCTAGATATAATAGGCATAAAACATATAAAAATTAGATATATGAGAGATTGTTGGCTTGATTGATCTCCCAAAGCTCTTTTTAAGAGAATTTATTGAGCCTGTCTTTTTTTTTCTTTATTTTCGATTTTCATTTTTTTAATTTTTTTCCTTTTTTCCTTTTTTTTATTTTGTATTTATTAAGTTGGTAGATGTTGCAAGAAAATATATGATAGGTATTGAAAATTAAAATCTTGTGATATAAGTTGTAATATTCTATATAATATAGAATATATAGGTTTTTTTTCCGCAAGGCAAATCCCCTGGTGAAGATTGTTAAATCAACTGCATGTTGGTGCTAGCATGGGCCAAGTCAATATAGAGCATTTTTAAAATTTATTAATTTATTTTATATAAAGCTTCATTTTAGTATACTAGTGTAGATTGCTCGTGGTAGCACGGCCCAATATTGTGAAAATAGAAATGGTCTCTTTTTATTTTTGTTGTGGTATGAGATATTAGATAATAATAACAATCTATGCATGTAAATTAGTACCGAATCATACAGATAGTTAATTGTTTGGTGGGCAATACATCCGGTAAATGCTGAAATATCACATTCTGATAAATGCTATAATATCACATTTTTACATATTGTGAAACTAAGGGGTCGTTTGGTAGAGTGTATTAAAGAAAATAATGCATATATTAGGTGTGTGTATTACTAGTATCTTGTTTGATACACTTTTTTAGCCTATGTATAACTAATGTTTTTTATTGTGTATTGTGCTATGTATTAGTAATAGCACATATTTTGATGCATTAATAATACAAAGGATTCCAACACATGCATTAGCTTGATTGATGACATAATTACCCCTCAAACCCCTTCAAAATATTTCCCAATTCCTTTACCACCGGTATTATGTTGTAAAAATCTGCTCTCTTCTTTGTACTTGGCGATGGAAAAGCAAGGGTAATTTTCTCCACATCATCTTCTTCTCCCTTCTACTTAATCAAACATTCATTGCTTCTGTCCACAAGGCTAAATTTCTATCAAACCTACTTAAATCAAACATTGTAAAGAAGTTCCTCGACTTGTTTTCTTCTCAAGGACTTCCTAGACCTGCCTCCAATTTGCTTGGACTTATGGGTCTACAACTACCACCAGACGCTAACAAAGGGAAATAAACATATTTTTGTTCTACGACTTATTTCTCAACTTTCTTTTCACTTGCAAATTTCAGTCTTTTGATGGCATTTCAAGTTAATTTGGTATTGGATCTGAATTTATAAATTGAAATAAATCGTCAAAAGTTGCAACAAAAAATGCTGATTTTATTCTCATACGCTAGAAATTTCATCTCGAATTATATGTCAAGTGAACGAATGTTGCAATAAAATTGCTGCAACAAAAATAGTCGTTGAAGAGAGTAAAATTGTTGCAATAAGTTATTGATTTTACGATTTAAATTCGTGATTTATAGATATCATAGAGAACTTTATCATTGCTTCAATGCTCCTCTAGGATCTTTCATTGCCAATATGTGGTACAATCACCATAAATAGCAATTAATTAGTAAGATGGTTCTAGTCCAAAAAATATGAAAATGGACTCTTTGCCAACTTTCCTCAAGAAATCTGAAGCAATGCTAACAGGCAACGTCTATTTACTTTCATTTTGGGGGAAAAAATGAGCCAGTGAAGTTTAAGGTAAAAGAACTCTGTTACAAAGAAAGTGTACAAAGTTCAAGAGTGTGGAGAGTATTTTTGTAAACAAATATTTTTTTATAAAAAATGCAAGATATATTAATTCTAATACATCAAACCAAACAGTGTATTAGAACTAATGCTAACATAACTAATATCAGCATAACTAATACCAACATTACTAATGAAAGCATTACTAATACACTCTATTCAACATTATTCTTATACACTCTACTAAACGACCCCTAAATATTCTCAATCTTTGGATAAGGGGAGATCAGTGATAAAATTGCAATATTAATAAAGATGAAAAATCTTCAACAAAGTTCCATTGATGAGTCCGGAGTCAAAAGAAGAAAAAAATTATCAAAAATTTCAAAGAGGTAACTAAAAAGGGATATAGACCAAAGGACAAAAACGTGCTGATTTCCACGCCTTACTAAAAATGTTAACGGCGATGTTAGTGACGAGGGGAGGGCGTGAGTGACAGAACGCCTTACCAGGCGTGCCCATCCTCACGCCTTACATTTCATATAATTGTGCATAATTGTTGCACTTGAACTTTTGGGAACCCACAAACTTGCAAGCCAACAGCTTACTCAAAGGATATTTAAGATTGCTTGCCCTAAAGCTTACTTATATGCTTACGATGGTCCTACTAGTATTGCCACTTGCACTGGTAGCAATTACTTGCTCACTTTATGTCTTCACCATTAGTCTTTTCACTGTATTAGTAGTATCAAATCAAATCAAATATATAGTAGTCGTGATTTTAAGTCTTCACCTTTTCTGTTTTCTCTCGGTTAGATTCCTAGCTATGTCTATCTTAGTTACTTCTAATATACTGTATTATTATCATCATTAGTATTAATGTCAGTGGTGGTGGACTCGTTTTTCTATTTAGCCAGCAGTAATTAGATTTAGTTATGTTTGAGTTGTGATATAATTGCTGCAATTAATCTTCTAGCTATAATTTAGGATTGATATTTGGAGCATTGACAGTGGGAGCTTTTCATTAACACATATTTGAGGTAAACTCATCCCATTAAAGCTTTAATCAGATGAGAACTTTCCATAGTAATTTTGATTTTGCAATATAGAAAATAAATCAATTACTGTGCTATAAGAATCCAAGCAAGTTGAAGTTAGCTACATACATTTTTTCTTGACTTGTTATTCAATACTCCTTCCATCCCAAAATAAGTATCACCTTAGCAAAAAAATTGTCTTAAAATAAGAACTCGTTTGGCCATAAGAATTTTTCACTATTTTTTCCCCCTTTGATCTATATCCCTTTTTTAGTTACCCCTTTAGATTTTTTGATAAAAAAAGTTGCCCTTTTGGCTTCATTGACTGGTCTGAAGCCGAAGTGAATCATCCTGATGCATATCTCTCCTTGTATGCACCAGCTTTAAGTATGCCAACAGTTGAGCAACTCCCATCTTTATTCTTTAGGCATAGATGTCTCAGCACTGCATAGACATCTCAATTTGATGTGCTTTGACCACAATCTTATATTGGCTGAAAGGTAAATAAGTAATACATTCACAACTGGTTGGAAAGATAATTTACTGGATACTCCAAAGAAAATTTCAACCTTTCACTATAACAAAAGTGTATGAACACTAATATTGATATTCCAAACATACAAATTCACAAACTTTGTAGTAGTTGCACTGACCAATTTATGTAGGTTGTATTGACATACATACAGAATCCAAATAATTTAATTCAGCAGAATAATTGCATTAACTCTGTTATCATCACAATCAAATAGATTTATACACGCCACATGATCTATATGAGTTCAATTGCATCAAGTTCCTTCTATGCAAATTTTTATGAATAACACGATTAGTAGAGAAGAGTGCAAGTAACTTAAGATATTTAATTTTAAATGTTGAGTTTTAAAAAGTAGGCAAATTTAGTTGATGAGGTATTATTTAAAAAATAGATCAGTACAGTTGTTTACTTGTATAAATGATGAGAACTAACAATTTATTGACAACTAAAATACACATATGAATATAACAATTAGCCCCCTTTACGGCTCATCACATGTTTATTCTTACTAGTTTAGTATACGCGCTTTGCGCGTGATCAAAACGTGTATTTCATTTGATAACAAATATTATAGAAAAAAAAGTTAGACTTAGGTAAACTGATCGCAGCTAATTTTTTTATTTTTTTATAAATCCAATTTAACATTTAACATCATACTATAATTATTTTTTTATTTCTAATTTCTTTCACCACTATTATTATTTTTAATTTAGCTAATTTATATACTTAAAAGTTTTGTCAATTTAAAAGATAAATTTACTAATGTTAGGAATTTAAAAAAGAATAGATTTGAATTATTTTGCTAATTAGTTAATTCAAAATTTTAATTATTTGTTAGCAATATTAGAGAAAATAATTTATTTTTTATTAATTTACATTCTTGATACATATATGAAAATTTAAATTTGTACAAGTTAATCAAATCTTATTTTATTATTCTTTTTGAAATTAATAGTGTCTTGTTTCTTCAATAAACAACAACTAAAGTAAGATACTAAGGTGAAAATCAATCAATTTAAACACACAAACATATAATCAACAATTATACTATATATTAATGGATAAAATACTCTATTTTAGAGATGAAATCAACTAAGAGAAATTAAGGGAAGAAATCAATTAAGAAAACTTTTCATTAGCAATGGTAAACTTCAAGAACATACTAAAATTTTAGAAAACTTACCTCAAATCACAAGCAAGTTTATCTTTTTAATCATAGATACTATCAGGATTGTAAACATCAAGAATATACTAAAATTTTAGAAAACTTACCTCAAATCAGAAGCAAATTTGTTTCTTCAATCATAAGATATATCAAGATTTCAAAAAAAAATCAATTAGCAATTGTCTATACATGTTAATTTATTATTGTAAACTTCAAAAATATACTAAAATTTTAAAAAACGTACCTCGAATCACAAATAAATTTATCTCTTTAATTATAGATACTATCAAGATTTCAATCGATAAGAAAATTCTATACCTAAACTTGTTTTCCCCCTACATACATAGTTTTGGAAGAATAACCTAAACCTAAATAAAGAGAGGCAACTAATATAAGTATCATTAATTAATTGATTAAAGAAATCTAGCTATTTTCTTTTTGATAATAAAACCATTTAATTATTATGATGTCTTCTTAATTTTAACCGAGTATTTGTATTTTAAAAACAATTACCATAAATTGAGTTATAGAGCATTTATACTTCTTCTTTTTTTGCCTGCCTTAGTATAGGATTTACGTGTACACAATTTTAGGATTTAATAACAATAAATTTAGTTGGTTTTAAAATTTTAAATATTAGGAGAATAATAAAATATTTGTTTTAGATAAATAAGAAAATAAGTGAAAAGACAATTTTGTCTAAAGGAGAGACTTTTAATGAAGGGTAAAAAGTTCAAATCACATTATAAGGTCCTTCACACTTTTAATATAACTAGTTTAGTGTACGTGTTTTGCATGTGTGTATCACGTTAATTAAAAAAATGGTATGAAAAAAATAAGGTTAAACTACCTAAAGAGACATACCTCCTTACCATATTTACTAACTCTCCCACTACTTTATTTTAATTACTTAATATGCCACATGTAAACACTCGGATACATAGCTCAAGGCGTGATACATCGCCTCACCTCGGATACATCCCACCCGATGTATCAAAGGTAATTATCCAGAGGTGAGGCGATGTATCACGCCTTGGGGAAATGTATCCGAGCGAAGTAAGGTGGGAAAAAGAGTAATTAGCTCCCAAAGATGTGTGTTTTATGTAATTTACCCAAAAAAATAAATTATTACGTGTTCGTTATATTATTAAGTACAAATCTTTTTTTTTAAAATGTGAGTACTCTTCTCAATTGGATTATTAAGTTCTAATATAAGATTTTACCATTCAAAATAAGGTATTTTCTAATCAAATTTGAACAAAAAAACTTAAAACACAAATAAGGTAACTTTTTAATTAATTATAAAGTTAGAAATTAGAATTTCTTACCTAATTCAAATAAAAAATATTTAATGCAGAAAATTTTGTCTATTATAGAAAAATCACAAAGAAAACTTCTCAATTAACAATTGTCTATTAAGAATTCATGATCATTTATTGTTGTAAACTTCAAGAACATACTAAAATTGTAGAAAACTTACCTCCAATCTCTTGTGACGGAATACAATGATCCAAATAATCTGTACAAAATTGTAAACAAGTCAATTTTTAATTATTAATTGTATATGAGACACTATAAGCAAAAATCACAAAGAAAATTTCTCAATTAGCAATTGTCTATCAAGAATACACGATTATTTATTATTGTAAATTTCAAGAACATACTAAAATTTTAGAAGAATACGACGATCCAAATAATTTGTACAAAATTGTAAATAAGTTAATTTTCAATTATTAATTGTATATGAGACATTATTAACAAAAATCACAAAGAAAACTTCTCAATTAGTAATTGCCTATCAAGAATACACGATTAGTTATTATCGTAAACTCAACAACATACTAAAATTTTAGAAACTTACTCCCAATTTCTTGTGAAGGAATACAACGATTCAAATAATCTACACAAAATTATAAATAAGTCAATTTTTAACTATTAATTGTATATGAGACATTATAAATAAAAATCACAAAGAAAACTTCTCAATTAACAATTGTCTATCAAGAAACACGATTAGTTATTATTGTAAACTTCAAGAACATACTAAAATTTTAGAAACTTACCTCCGATTTCTTGTGACGGAATACAACGATTCAAATAATCTACACAAAATTATAAATAAGTCATTTTTTAACTATTAATTGTATATGAGACATTATAAATAAAAATCACAAAGAAAACTTCTCAATTAGCAATTGTCTATCAAGATACACGATTAGTTATTATTGTAAACTTCAAGAACATACTAAAATTTTAGAAACTTACCTCCAATTTCTTGTGACGGAATACAACGATTCA
The DNA here is from genome assembly GCA_003996215.1 of Jaltomata sinuosa. NCBI lineage: Eukaryota > Viridiplantae > Streptophyta > Magnoliopsida > Solanales > Solanaceae > Jaltomata > Jaltomata sinuosa. The sequence continues at coordinate 231,155 of QJPP01001076.1, forward strand.
AATAATCTATACAAAATTATAAATAAGTCAATTTTTAACTATTAATTATATTGAGACATTATAAATAAAAATCACAAAGAAAACTTCTCAATTAGCAATTGTCTGTCAAGAATACACGATTAGTTATTATTGTAAACTTCAAGAACATACTAAAATTTTAGAAACTTACCTCCAATTTATTGTGACGGAATACAACGATTCAAATAATCTACACAAAATTATAAATAAGCCAATTTCTAACAATTAATTGTATATGAAACATTATAAACAAAAATCACAAAGAAAACTTCTCAATTAATAATTATCTATCAAGATTACACGATTATTTATTATTGTAAATTTTAAGAACATACTAAAATTTTAGAAAACTTACCTCAAATCACAAACAAATTTATCTCTTCAATCATGGATACTATCAAAGATTTGAATTGGTAAAAGACTTCTAAACCTAAACCTAAACCTATTTTTTTCCGAGTGACAATTTTAAAAGATTGATCCAAATCTAAATAAAGAGAGACTACTAACTAATATTAATTAATGGATTAAAGGTCTCCTAATCCTAAAAGCTACAGAAAACGTACAAAAAAAGAGAGTAGACATCTAGGTTAAAAGTAATTGCACGGTTTTTAAACAATACACAAATTAGTTACCAAAATATTAATAATAATTATATTAACATAAATTTAAATAATGATAATAATTAAAATAACATAAATAATAATTTAAGAAAAATAATAAATGACGATTTTGTCTATTGCGATGTCTTTTAATGAAGGGTAAAAAGTTCAAATCACATTATAAGGTGCTTCAGACTTTTAATATAACTAGTCTTAGTGTACGCGCCTCGCGCGTGTCCCTCATATTAATCACAATAGATTTTTATTTAATTATTTTTAATTTTTTAGTTAAACTCAAATAAGACTTAATATTTAAAACTTTAAAATCAATTATAATGTTTTTAATAAAACTATATTAAAAGTCCTAACATCTAGTACTTCTAAACTCTGCTCTATTCACCGAGTTTTGACCGATAGAAAGAATTATCTCGTATTTTACTTTCATTAAAATTTCAAAACCTGATAACTCATGATTCTCAACTCACTTTATCATTCACTAAATCACATCCGTGAGTACAAAAAAAATCACTATAAAAAATTCATTGTAGCAAGCTGATTTTCTTTCCTCCTCCCGCTCTTTCTTTATTTTTCTTCAATGGGACAACAAAGTGGGACCTTGAAGCGAATATCATATAACCCTAATTTATTCATATTTCAATCACATATTAAGCTATAAAATACTTTGATTTTTCATGGACTTCCAATTCTAACTCAATTAATCCTTCCAATTCCCAGTAGAACTAAAAAAAAAAAAAATTACCTATAAAGTTTGCTCCTATTTGTGATATGCTATCACCCTCATCACATAATCTTTGTGTTTTTTGAGCAACCCAAAAGATTTCCTTGCTTGTCTGATATTAATTATAATAAACAACAAAAAACCCAAGAAATAGATTAAACTAAAGCAACTCTCAAAGCATAGAATTAGTATATGAAAGTAATTACAAAGTCACTTACGACTGAGATCGCTCCTCATGAGTTTTTCTTCTCTTTTTACAATATATTTTGGGACTCTTAATTATCAGTTATCCTAATAATTTTTACCATATATTTTGCTATTACCATATAGTTTAGAACTCCTTAATTGAATAATAATTGAAGGAAAATAGTAAAAAGACTATTTTATCTATGTAATAAATATAAAATATAAAAAAATATAAAAAAATAGCAATTGACATTAACCAAAATCTAATTTTTTTTCTTTGATTTATACTCACAGGTATATATATAATGATGAATTTAACGATAAGGTATAATAAGATTTAAATAATATTAACAATCAAAATAAATATTATATTTAAAATAACAACGCAATACAATAGTATTCTCTAATATATTTTCTAGGACTCTTTAGTCTCTAAGTAGCAGATATACGGATTCAAGATTTGATCTATTGGTTTAATCCTTAAAATTCCTAACATTAAATTCATTATATTTTAAAGTTATGAATTCATATCTACTATTTTTTTCTACGATTTTAATAGATCTTTACACAAATTTATATTCTACATAGAATACGTATATATGACCTCTATAGTTAGTTACCCATTAAAGTTTTTAAGTTCATAGTCTAGTCATAAATCTACCGTTATGCTACCACAATTCTAGAATTACTCCTTAAATCTATACATGATTGACCTAAAGAGAAGAATTCAAAGAAAAAGAGAAGAAGACAATATATTATACTTTTGAACACCAAGATATACAAATCTAATGAAATTTAATTTTCGATATTCAAAAAAGAGTAGTTACCTTTAATATTAACAAAAATTTCCTTGAAGATGAGAACATGCAAACACTTATTCCTTGATGTACTCTCTATCACTTGAGAAATTAATTGTTACTGCACTTGTTGAACTATAGAGTTATTCCCTAAACCAATATATTTTTCTTCGAAGCCTACGGGAATGGGTATCCTACGGCAGTAGAATTTTCCTAAACCTAAATTGACTTTTAAATTTAATAGAGAAAAGACAACGTAGTAATATTACTTGGTCTAAATAAATCCTAATTCAAAAGTGAATTACATGATAACTCACCATCACACGAACAATTAAATAGCAAATTAATTAGTCCTAAATATTAGGATAATGATTAACAAAAAGTATAACCACACACAATTTCAACTTCATAAATTTTAAATAAAATTAAAAAATATTTAAAAATCCTATAAAATTACTCACATATACTATTATAAAACAACAAAATTGTCGATATAAATACCAATAGACCTTTGAAGATTAAAATAAACATTCTCTAACCTTTCGATGCCTTCTGGGAAGTAATACAATTTGTAGCTTGAATCATTGTGTCATGATTCATATATCAACAAATCTCTAGAGAAAAATAAGAAAAATAATTAGATCACTAATTGCAGATCGATCAATCATGTATAACATTAACATATGTAAATTATAACAAATTATATAATTTCAAAAAAAAATGAATTTAAAAAGAGAAAAACATCGAGTATATTGTTGAGGAGGTTTTTTTTTCCACACATCCATGAAATTATTTTATAAATAGATACACTTTTCTAACCCTAATTTATATGCCACCAAAATTCAGAGATAGTATTTAATAACAATTCTATTTCTCAAATATGACACTACAAGAGAACATGGAATTAGCTACGGAATCTATCAGTAATCCCTAGCTAATACGTCGCTAAAAAGCTCTTAGCTAATTGAAATTTCTTATAATCCGTCGCTACTCCGTAGCTAAATGGGATTATCATGGAATTTTTATTGTTTGGCTACGAAATTTTATCCGTCGCTAATTCCCTGTTTTCTTGTAGTGTGAATAATTTTTTTTTTAGATATTTATGTCTTTTCACATTAATAATGTTGGTTATTTATAAAACTATAGGAATTATAGTCCTAATTTGGATGGAAAGTAATTAAAAGCCTGTTTTCTTATTATTATTTTCATGACTTTAGATGATCGAATTTCTACGCGGCAAATTGTGACGTCAATATCTTGTTTATTAGCATTAGGATATATTAAAAAGGAAGTCCCGTAAGAAGGATTTAATACACAAATCTTACTGATTTTGAAGTCCTTAATTTTAGGGGAATAATTAAAAGGAGATCTCTAACTATTATGGGATATAATAATATTACTATTTAAATGATAATAATTGGAAAAAATTAGTAAATTACAGTTTTGTCTATTACGAAATCTTTTAATAAAGGGAAAAAAGTTCAAATCACATTATAATGTCCTTCACACTTTAAATATAATATAGATATAGACTAGTCTTAATATATGTGCGTTGCACATGTAAATAAATTAAAAATTATATAAAAAAATAAATTATGTGAAAATAACAATTAACATTAATATAATTTTTTCTTTAAAAATATTCAAGATATTAAAAAATTATGTTATTTATATAAACGTGCATACTACTACAAAAAGGTTGGGTAAAAAATATGATATGTATATATATATATATATATATGCCAAAAATTAAGAAAAGGCCGCCGACTTTTTTTTGGAACTTTAGGGATTTTGTGAGAACTTTTAAGAGTATAAATATTATTAATATTTTAATATATATTAGTGTTTATGTGTAATTATAATTTATTTGAGAAAAATGGTGAAAAGACAACTTTGTCTAAAGCAAATCCTTTTAATAAAGGGTAAAAAGTTCAAATCACATTATAAGGTGCTTCACACTTTTAATATAGTATAGATATAGATATAGATAGATAGATAAATAGATATTTACGGGTAACAGAATGGACTACATGCAAAATAGTATTAAGGAAATATTCGCTCATACAAACATAGATAAAGTTAAATTTTAGTGCCGTTTGTAAGAGTAAAGCATGTTTCATGAGGAGACGATAAAAAAATCTAAAAGACAAGATATTGACCTGAAGTCGGCATCAGCGAATTCCTAAGCAATTCTCAACCAATATATGTCAAAGATCATAACTCACAGAAAAGTTGAAGGGAAAATTAACGAAGGCCACCAATATAAAAGGACTAAGCAACTTATTAAAGTTCAAAGAGCATAAAGGCAAGATAACGATAGCGAGAGTTTTAAACTAAAACAAAGGATAAAAGAAAGTCAAATAAAAAGATAGATTTGATCAATGGCTTTCACCTTGCTCTAACCAAGCAACGGTAACAAGGGAGAATTGGGAATGGGAATTCAATTCACACTTACACCCAATTAACACATAGGTAGCCTTGGTTAAGAGTATGCTCAACCGTCTTTCGACCTATCAAGCATGTATCTCGTGTGTCCTCTCGAACCTCCACGAGTAGCAATAAGCCAACCAATTTAACTTGGGTAAGTTGGGCTATCTCTAGCCCCAACTCTTAGATGGGAGTTTCTGGAAATCAAACTATCTCTAGCCTTGATCTAGAGTGAAAACCCCAAATCCCCACTATTGAACCTTCACCGAATTGAAGAACTCCTCTCTCAAGCAAGAACACAATTAGTATGCTAAGTCAATGTTTGCAACCATCAACTATATACTTAAAGCATGAAAGATTCAATAGACCCACACATTTTAATCAAGAGAAAGCACAAGATAAGAATTCAAATACCTAAATTAAGTATTATTTCTAATATAAAACCCAAATCTCAATTCAACAATTGTTCCTACAAATTATCAATTAAGAGCAAGAGTTAAAGAATGGAATTTAAAATTTTACAATAGAATCATCCAATTCTTCACTCCAATGGTGTAGGTTGATGAACTTGCTCTCCAAGCTTGCCAAAAGTTGTGAAAATTGCCAAATATAGCTTCCAAAATGGCTGAGAGATATTTTATATGGATTGAGATTTCCAAAAGTGTGAAAAGACTTATTTGGTCCTAGCTGAACTCGTTCTCCGCAATTGCGGAAGAAGTTCCGCAATTGCGGCATTCCCTCTATGAGCATTATCCACATTTGCAGAGCGTGGGCCGTATTTGTGGCATGTTGACTGTCTATTGACTTCCGTAATTGTGGTCCTTTGGCCGCATTTGTGGTTGTTGACCGGCTGTTGACTTCCGCATTTGTGATACTTTGGCCACATTTGCGGCATTTGAGGCTTGTTTATCTCTTTAGCTCATTTTCAGCTTCTTTTGTCCAAATTGCTCCATAGTCTCTATATGAATAAGAATCACCTGAAATAGATCAAAACAAGCTATAAGTGGTCTCATATCACCATTAGAGGACGCTAAAGCCTAATGAAAGAGATGTAAATAAGTGATAATTTCACCACTTATCAACACTCCCAACTTAAGCTCTTGCTTGTCCTCAAGCAAATCACAACCCAACTCGAAGAGCTCCAACTACCAAGCACAAGGACCATCCAATCCTTTTCTCAACACACTTTTCATTTGAGCGCAAAGACCATGATTTAGGTTGGTACTAATAATTAGTCAAGCACAGGTGAATGCTTAATCAAGACAATCCCTTCAACTTCGCACACATATTCAAAAGTTACGAAAGATTTACAAAGATGACCAAGGGACAACAACCAATCCTCAAGAGGTGACTCAAAATCACTAGTCGCCCAAACATGCTCTATTGACTCATTTTCGGAATTTATCAATATCACCAACCATCCTAATTCACATTCCCTCACAAGAAAGAAAGTCCCCAAAAAAAACTCTATTCACAACAATGAAATAAGGGACAAATGCACAACACTCGCACTCATAAAGAACTTCAAGTACCAACAAATATCAAACTATAGGCTTGCCCTTATTTTCATTCGCCGCTAACTCAAATATAATTGGCCGGAGATCTCAAAGGACTTTTTTAAGCTTGTAATATAGGCTCGGGGAAGGGTAGGATACACATTTGGATTAAAGTGACTACATCCTCCTTGAACACTACACACTTTTTTAATTTGAAACCAAAGCTATTCCTTTTCATTTTCGCGTGCCACAAAGCACTATTCATTCACTTCATATTATTCCCCAATGTTCATTATTCTATTCACCTTGGAGGGGTCATTTTCTTTCTTTCGTCTTTTCCTTTCATTTTTGCTTTCTTTTTTAAACTCTTCCCTTCTTTTGGCAATTCTTTTAGGATTCGAGCAACAAGTCATGACACATTTACTTAACACTTCCTCCAAGGTATTTCTTCATCACCTCCAACTTAGGCTTTTAGCCTCGATTTCACACTTGTAGAGTGCAAGGAGGGACGGGTTCAAAAGAAGGACTCATTTTCAAAATGGTTCAAGGCTTGTATTAAGGTTACCAAAAAAGAGGGATTAGGCTCAAGAGGAGTGACTAGTGATACAATTTGAGTGCAATGGTGGGCTTTAAAGGCTTAGTAGGCTTCAATAATCATAAAGAAAGTCTAAGATCATTTCTCCAACCAACACAATTAAGACTAGCATTTGAATGACTGACTGGGCAAGTTCTAGATAATACAAGCAAGAACAAGAAATATTCAACAAAAACTCACCACACATGGCATGCAAACTATTCAAGATGGATCAACTTTTGCTTCCTAAACAAGAACAAGCAGAGCCACATTTATGCATCCAACATCGTCACTAATGAGTCAAGAGTCACAAAAAGATTAGAGACATTGTTACCAACATCATTCTTTGCTTTTCAACTATTCACCAACATGTTTGGAGGGGTATGCTTAATTCAACTCAATTTACATGCAATACTAAATCTATTAGCACCAAACAAATCACTCTAACAATTATCTTAAAAGACACTGATTTGCCCTTAAGAATGATGTCACTCAATCTATTATTGGGCCAAATCATCTATCTAAATTGATATGGCTACTCAAAATTCACCAATATGAAGATCCCAACACATAGGCAATTTCATCTAGCCTAACAGGTACTCAAACTTCCCCTGGCTCCACACACCAAACAAAGCGACAATATAAAAGAAAATAAAGAAGCTACAAATAAAGAAGTAACACAAATAACTATTCTAACAAGGTTTCAACAACACAAGACCCGACAAGGGTGAAAACATAATATCCATGAAAACATAAGTGTCTGAAATAAGCATGACTAACATCCAAATGCCCACCCCCAACTAAACATGTTGCAATGTCCCCAATGCAACTTAAGCAAAACAAGGTAAAATAGTTGGAGGGGCTCCCTGAAACTGCCTCATGCACTGTCATCACTCTCGGTGTCATCATCATCATCTCCATGACCATATGCATCCTCCTCAAACCACAGTGTTGGGGTGTCATCCTCACCACTCCTCCTAGACGATGGAAGTGGATCTCTAGGTTTCATAACCTTTCATAATCCTTTCACACCCTTCCACATATGAGTAAAGAATTTGTCTTTCTCTCTCTTTTCCGTTTGAGAATCTTGGTGTGCGAGTCATGAAGCTCTCCCTGGGATTTGGCCAAATCAGTGTATGCTCTTTCCAGCTTAGCCAGATGGGCACCCTGCTTCTTTTGATTTTCAAGATATTTGTCAAAGGTTTTCTTTGTCACAAATGAAGCAGGCCCCTCTGATGACTCACCCTATCCTTGAGAAATGCCACTCACCATCTGTTGAATATGCTTCAACTCATCTGTCATTACCTCAAATGGGTCCATCGCTCTTGAACTACCAGAAATGGCCTGAGATAATATTTTTGCATCGATCTTTCTCTTCTTGCTCTTGCAACATGTTCCTTCTCCACGTTTTCTCAATGGAAAGATGTGTCTTGCTGGCTCCACCCAGTTTTCAGTTGGGTACTCATCTACCTAAGTCATTTTACACAATTCGATAATGAGAGATGGGAACATGACAGTTGGGCTATCTTGCATCAAATACTCCTTGAGTTCGCAAATAATCATATGACCAACATTCACAAGAATGTCATCAAGGATGAAAGAAATCATTTGAGCTCTCAGTAGGTATTTCGTACATATTATCGCATGGAGAGACTCAGCTGCAGATGATCGATAGCCAATTCTTTGCCTTAGATGTGAATTCCTTGGAAGTGATACCTTTTTTGTGATGGCCTAGGGTACACTCTTGTCCGAACATAACTTGGAAATCAACCATGTGCCTGTCACTCAATCTTTTGCTTTGAACAAGGTTGGGTTATGATCTTGCAATTGATAGAACCCATTGATCACCGACGCTCCAAAGTCAACCATTTTGCCTCTTATTCTGATAACTGAGGTCAACATCCTCACGACCTTGAGATTTGCATAGAACTCTCTGACCCATTGCTCATTAGCCTTGCAGGGCTCAGGTGCAAAACACATCCAACCTGTGGTCTCTAATCGATGATAGAACTCAGGAAGAATCATGGAGACCTTATCAAGACCAATTCCCTTTTTGGGGAGTAGCTTTTTCTTCACCAAGTCAGAGTAGTATCATCTCTGACATTCAGGAGACATGAATCGAACCTGATCGAGCTCTTCAGTATTGAGTAGATCATCTTGTAGTGGTGCATCATTGAGATTGGCAGCCATGTCAGCTTTTTGACCCTGAAAAGGTCACACAAGCATGAATAATCGATAATAGCAATGTAATACAATGCTTTTTAGTCTATTGAAACCAAAGAAATGAGTTAAACTTCAATCAAAATGATTTAGGGAGGTTTACTTCTTTTGAACCTGCAAAAGTTTTGGTCTCATGTACCGCAATTGCGGTCGGAGTTTGCAAATGTGATTGTCCGCAATTGCAAGAAACCATCATTAATGCGGCTCTTGGCAGGTCGCTCGAGTACCGCAAATATGGTCAAAGTCCACAAATGAGGTGGTCCGCAAATGCGAGACTTTGCTGCAAAAGCAGACTCTTCTTCCCCAAGATGCCCAAATGCAGAAATCGCTACAAACACTCTCAAAATAAATCACCAACTTATTTTTTTACATGACAAATCATGAAATACTCCACACAAATATTGTCTAATCATGAAAACTTCGCGAATCCAGCCAAGAATTTCATTCGGGCAATTCGTTGAACACTTTGTAAGCATAAATGGTTACTACCATATGGAGTATGACATGAGTGCTTAGCCTTCCCCATATTTATAAGAAAAACAACACTCACTTTCAAAGCCAACCTCACCTAACAAATAACAATTATACCACAGATTTAAGTTCATCTAGTTACACAACATGAGTCCTAAAAGTTGAGATTAACTAGGAAGAGGGAGGGACGATCTTACAGGAATCAAAGGGAGAAGAGGTTTAGCTTTTCATACCTAGATCCTTATAGAGGTGAGTGGATCTTGGTGTTGCTCTTGTGAATGAATGGAAGAGAAAAAAGAAACTGACCCTTTTTGAGAGAATGAACCACCTTAGCCTTTTTGCTTACAATTTAAGATTTATTCTTGAAAAGTACCGAAGGTCCATTTTTTTGGTAACTAGGCTGCAATTTTGGCTGGCTGCAAATGCGGTCCAATAGCTGCAAAAGCAACAAAATCCGCACGGTCTAATATTTTCACCTAGCACACTGGTTCCTTGTGCGATGGCATGTGCGAACGACACTCTTCCAGGTGCGAAACACACATTTTTCAGATGTATTTTTTGGTGGTTCTCAACACTTGGGTCATCTTCTCATTCCTTAGGGCACCTAAAAACAAATCAAAAATAAACAAAAAGTGAAGTAGAATATAAAGAAGATTTCTCAAACGATGGGTTGCCTTCCATCAAGCGCACAATTTAACGTCGCGGTGTGATGCAAGTTATGTCACTATCTAGATCTCCACTTGAAAGATTTGAACCTTTGACTCAAATTTGAATCGAACTTCCGATAACAATCACGGGGTGAAGGTGAGAATATCAGAAGGCCATTTTCTTGGTGTCGCATTTTGCAGTTTTTTGCCTTTAAGTGAAGAAGATCGTTTTGCCTTTTTTTAACAACAAACTCAAAATCAGATAAGCCTCAATCCATCCTCCTTCCAAGGTCTTCCAAAAGCTTGATTACTTCGACTTTCGTTCATTCAATCAAAATTAAGGTTGAAAAGTGGTTGGAGTGAGATTTGGGCGTCTCTACCTTCAAACTTGCTTCATTCATAACATCCTCACTTTCGAATGAACTAGAATCTTTCAAGATGAACCGTTGGACTTTGCATTGAAACTCTAGTATCATTCGTTTGATTTCGGTATCTTAATTCATGTATGGGATAGTTGGTTGCCACAACACCTTCAATTCATGAGCATCCCTTGTGGCATCCTCTTCAATAGGGAACAACTCAAAACTACTACCCACAATCGTGAATGTTTCAGTACGAGCATTCACCTCGGTGTTCAAATTTTGGATAGCAATTTTAAGTAACCCTTCTTTTTGGCTTCCCTTGACATGCCTTTTTAATAAAATCTCGAGCATTGATAGAATTCTTTCACGTTATTCCCCATAGGCTTAAATTTGGTGAGCTCAATTCAACACCCACTCTTGCCTCACAATCTCACCCAAGTTAAGTTTTTTCTCTTGTTGGAGCTCAAGCACAACCGGTACACACTCACTCACGGGTGATTCTATATTTTGCAAGTCTTCATCATCATCCCCAATGTGAATTTTATTGAGCTCAATATTTGATACATGTTCATGTATTTGGCTTGGAGGGGTTTCTTCATCAATTTGACCAAGAAGAGTGGAGAAAACCGCCATAGATTGCGTGGAACGATTCCTCTCCTCTTCTTTCTTAGTTCTCGTGTCCACAAAGCCTTGCTTTATGGAGTTCAAACCCTCATCTAAGACATCTACCACATCCAAGATAGTGTGGAGCATGGAATGTATACCTTCCGGGTGGGTACATTCTTTACCAACTTGTCAAGAGTAGTAGACAAATTGGCCATGAATTGTGTGGCATGATTTCTCTCCTCTTCTTCCTTAGCTCTCATGTCCACAAAGCCTTGCTTTATGGACTTCACACCCTCCTCTAGGATATCTATTGAGGCCAAGAGGGTTTGGAGCTTGGCATGTACACTTTTCGGGTGGGCATTGCATTCCATGCTTGCTAAGGCATGAGTCCTATTAAGATCACAAGCACCACTAGCACCATTGTTAGCACAAGAGGGGGGAGGAGGACGGTCATCATTAAGGCAATCGATCCAATATCCGTCATGACCACCACACAAATAGTAATTACGCCCATCATAGGAGCGAGAAGGTGAATACCTCCCTCTCCTGGGACTAATTTTACACCTTTGCCCAAGGTGGGGTCCTCTACAATAATAACAATAGTCAAGAATATAAATTAGATTGCAATCACCAATACTTCTAACATTCTGAGATGCCATAGAACCAATTAACAAAATAAAAACAAATATTCACAAATTTGAACTAGAGTAAGTAAACTCAAATTCTAAACTAACTCAATACGCCAAATTGTTTCCCGGCAACAATATCATTTTTGATAATGCTCAAATACACTCTCCAAGAAGAGGTGATTGCGATTGTCAGAGTAAAACACATTTATATTTCCGACGGAAGTCGGAGTCGATCCCACAGAGAAAAATGTAATCGCGATTGAGCTAATAAAGAATCTAAGCAACTTATTAAAGTTCAAAGAGCATAAAGGAAAGATAACGATAGGGGGAGTTTTAAACTAAAACAAAGGATAAAAGAAAGTCAAATAAAAAGATAGATTTGATCAATGGCTTTCACTTTGCTTTAACCAAGCAAGGGTAACAAGGGAGAATTGGAAATGGGAATTCAATTCACAAAACTTACACCCAATTAACGCATAGGTAGCCTTGGTTAAGAGTATGCTCAATCGTCTTTCGACCTATCAAGCATGTATCTCGTGTGTCCTCTTGAACCTCCACGAATAACAATAAACCAACCAATTTAAATTGGGTAAGTTGGGCTATCTCTAGCCCCAACTCTTAGATGGGAGTTTACGGCAATCAAACTATCTCTAGCCTTGATTTAGAGTGGAAACCCCAAATTTCTACTATTGAACCTTCACCGAATTGAAGAATTCCTCTCTCAAGCAAGAACACAATTAGTATGCTAAGCCAATGTTTACAACCATCAATTATATACTTAAAGCATGAAAGATTCAATTGACTCACACATTTTAATCAAGAGAAAGCACAAGATAAGAATTCAAATACTCAAATTAAGTATTATCTCTAATACAAAATTCATATCTCAATTCAATAATTGTTCCTACAAATTATCAATTAAGAAAGAGTTAAAGAATGAAATTTAAGATTTTACAATAGAATCATCCAATTCTTCACTCCAATGGTGTAGGTTGATGAACTTGCTCTCCAAGCTTGCCAAAAGTTGTGAAAATTACCAAAGATAGCTTCTAAAATGGCTGAGAGGTGTTTTATGTGGATTGAGATTTCTAAAAGTGTGAAAAGACTGATTTGGTCCTAGTTGAGCCCATTCTCCGCAATTGCGGAAGAAGTTCTGCAATTGCGGCATTCTCTCTATGAGCATTATCCGCATTTGTGGAGCATGGGCCGCATTTGCGGCATGTTTACTGTCTGTTTACTTCCACAATTGTGGTCCTCTGGCCGCATTTATGGTTGTTGATTGACAGTTGACTTCCACATTAATGATACTTTGGCCGTATTTGCGGCATCTGAGGCTTGTTCCTCTTTTTAGCTCATTTTTAGCTTTTTTTGTCTAAATTGTTTCGTAGTCTCCATATGAATAAGAATCACCTTAAATAGATCAAAACAAGCTATAAGTGATCTCATATCACCATTAGAGGACGCTAAAGCCTAATGAAAGAGATGTAAATAAGTGGTAATCTCACCACTTATCAGTAATCAATCATCTGATGTCACATCATTCAACTTGAGCATTTCAAAGAAGAACTCCCTAGCTTGGATTCGTTAAAAAAAATGTAAAAGTAAAGTCCTTTGCTTATTCAGAAGATGTAAAAAAAATGCTAAAGGCTGATGTTCTACAAATTAAATAACTTGTAGCCGAAATAAGCTCAAAGGTGGTGAGGCAATAAGAAAATATCAAGCAATTAGTCTCTCTTAAAGTTTGGCTAATAACAATTTTCATTTGTTCAAAAGATAGTAAGGCAAAGTAAATTTACACCAATTAATGTACTTGTGTCCGACACCCTCAGTGAGTGTATCAATATCAACACCTCTCTCAACAATATTTTTTAAAAAAATAGAAAAAAGAGTTGAGAATCTGTAATGACTCTTCCGGTCATTTTCGCGTATACGTTTTTCTTATACTGTTAGAGCTTTTCTGTAGCGGCTCCAAGTCATTTATGGCTTGCTGGGACCGGTGGTTCGGTGCCCTGGCCGCTCGGTTGATCTTTATGACCAATTCCCTGTCTTAGGAGCTGAGTATCGAAATCGTGCGATGGTGATTTGCGATCGTATGACCTTGACCTTTGTCCAGTAGCAAAGGTTGAATTTTATTTACATCGCACATATTTGAAAATATTTTATTTAAAAGTTGAATGTGGTAACGAGTTACATTTTTATTGTCTTCCTAAAATATTTTAAATGTTTATGAAAAATACTTTTGTTGCGATATAATTGTGTATGTATTTATTTTATAAGAATTTTATAAATTATTAATATTTTAACGGAGATAGTAGACCTTGTTATGTTGAAAATTGTTATTATAATATAGTAGGTTTTACTTGAAATGATTTTCTATCAATTATGATATATTTAAAAAATTGTATTTATTTTATCACGAACCTATGCAATACATGTGTCTATATAATGGGAGGAAAATATTTTTCCTTCGTGCTGCCACCTCCACTCCACGTGGAAGTGGAGAGAGTGGCCAACAATTATATACTTTATGTGATGGCATTCATGGATGAACAAGTAATTAATTTAAGTTAACCAAGTGGGTCACCCTTTTGTGATAAGAGTTCCGTATGTAGTGTGTGTGTATATATATATATATATGTCTAATAGGTAAAAAAAAAAAAAGAGATATTTTTGACATTTTATCTTCATTACAAAGGGGGCTAAGCATATAGGGTTGCTGTAGGTGTGGAATTTATACATTTGACTCCAAAGGCTTCTTTGCTTGTTTGTTTTCTTCACCAAAGGAATTATTAAGTTACTATCAATTTGGGTAACCTATGTCGAGGAGGCATTTTGCGAGAAAATAAATTATCTAGGTCAAGTTATTCAAGCCTAAATTCGAGTTTAATTTCATTTCGGAGCTTTTCGGAGCGTTTTCGGTTTGGACATCGTTGTTCTAGCAGCTTGTCATCAGACGACAGGTAAGTTACGGTCTAACTCCTCTAGACTCCGCATATATAGGATAAAATTGTATTAATGGGCATTTTTGGGTTGGGTTTATTAGGTTGGTACCACAGACCTTGACCGCTTTATTCATGTCCGTCTACTTTTATTCCTCCGATGCTTGTAGTACTTGCCAATACGTTTTATTTACCTTTGTAGTCCAGTGAGGCCTTGTTGACTCTGGAACATAGAAGGTGGGTTATTGGGAATGTCCGCAAGTTCCGGACATAGAAATATCCTTCTAGGCTGGTTATGCTTGCTGAGTAGCTGTGGACCTATGCAGGGCCGATAGGTTGATTGTGAGCTGTTGGGCGGCTATCTGTGTTGATCATTCATTTTCATGCATATAAGGGGGTTTATCCATGTTTTACTACGGTTTTGGCTTCGGGCTACTGAAATTATTTTCTAAACTTTGCATGGCCCTAGGGGCCCGTTTTCGATGAAAATGAATTGGAAATGGTTTGATTTAACTTGTGAATCTTCTTGGGGTAAAATAAGGTCAAATTATGATTTCTATAACCAGTTTTACTATTAACGCTAGATTCGGTAGGGCCGGGGTACTACTTGAGTTTCTTATTAAATTGGGATGGTTTTAGCCTCGGTTGGACCGAGCATCTGGGATGACTTTCTACTGTTCAGACCCGGTTACGTCCGGGCACCCTTAGAGGGGGTTTTGAGATATTTTTCCACTATTTTAGTCCTGCACAAGGTCTGGGCATGCATATTCGAGACTGGGTCTCTATCTTGTACCTGAACTTGCTTTCGGATTACATCTTTTGACACTGAGTTTTAGTATGGGGTCCGGGACCTCTATGGACCTTGTCGTCCGGGCCTGGGGCTTTGGGCTGCGTGTGTCGGAGGGAGGGTATACGGCGGAGTAGAGGTATATGGGCAGTGTTCTTCCATGGAACCTACCTGCTGGGCCCGATCGGCACCGGAGGAGGTACATACAAAGTTTCTATCCCACCCTGAGGTTATCATGCATCATGTCATTCATTGTTTGAGGTTCCACCTTTATTTGTTGTTTGTTGAGTGTACGCTCCGGTTGTATGGATGGCCGGAGGGTTTTGTTTCGCTTGTTTGCGTTCCTCGGTTGTATGGGCAGCCGATAGCCTCTTGTTACTTATTCGCGGTGTTATCCCCTGTTACGGTTATGCTTATAAGAGTATATACGGTTAAATTGTTACTTGTTGGATTTGAGAATGGTATGAGTAGTTGGGTTATTGGTTCCTGTTTTCAGGCATGCCTACCTTTATTTTTCTCTTCCTTTCCTTGTACTTGAGGTTACCGGTATACCACATATTTCTTAAACTTATTTTATATAGTATGTATATATATATATATATATATATATATATATATATATATATTGTTATTGCAAGGATTTCAGGTGCTTTGTTTCTTTCTTACACCTGTGCCTGTTGTGTATATATATTCTACTTGCTAGCCTTGTATGTTGTGCTGTTGACTCCCCTCTGGGCTAGTCCCTGTGTACTTTTCGTTGATTTCTATGACTACTTGCTTCTATTCCATCTGTTACCATGCTTTTATCTTATATGTGCCCAGTCGGCCTATGATACCTATTAGGTATCGGTTGCTTTGCAATTGGTGCTCATACTACACTCTGCCTCTTCTGGTGCAGATCCTAGCGTGGGCCATCGCCGCTAGATCGTTGTAATTCGTGCTCGGAGATCTTTTGGGGACTACTTCAAACTGAGGGTAAGCTCTTGGCGATCGGAGCTTAGCTTTAGTTTATCTTTTGCTTTATGTACTCTATTACCATTCGGAAATATCTGTATATATTATTTTGGATCGTTTGGACTCCTTATATGTAGTTCTGTCTCTATACTATGATACCAGATTTTGTGTTTGGTTTAGTTTCCGCATTGTATATATATATTATTCCTGTTATCTATTTTCTTCATCTTGTTTCCTTGCTTTCGTTTATTAAGCTGTTCTTCCGCTTAGATTGTTAGACAGTAGCCCATTACTGACTGTTCCGGACTACGGAGATTGATTCGCCTACTGGGGGGTTGTAAGTACTATCATGATCGAGAAATCAGGTCGTGATAGAATCCGTGTTGTCAAAAATGAAAAGCTTTAGAAAGCGCTCCAAGCTTAATAGGACTTATAGCACAAAGAACAATTAAAGTGTGGGCTACAAAAATAATTCCAATGGGAAAAAGGTAAGAACATATGATTGAAGAAACAAATTTTACATTATTGAATTACGGGTTCAAACTCAGCAATCACAATATAATTCGATTCAATCTATAGTGATAAAATAGACAACAAAATTAACTTAACTATGGGGTTACCTTGGATAGGGAAATATAGAGCGGCCAAATCTCAAATCTCGTATCAAAGATATCTTAATATTTTTGAATATCAAATTTAATCAATCTAACTTTTGGAGACGAAACCGAAATTAAAAGGGATGAAAGAAAGAGAAGCTAAGCAAAAAGGGGTAAGAATGAGGATCGAAGAGGAAGAACAATAATAAAATAAAAAGTGATGAAGCTTACGCCAAGAGTGTCGGAAGATAGCATTTTTTGAAAATGAAGAATATTGGTGAAATGAATCATGATGGAGAAAAGGCCCGAAAACTCAGAGCACGAGAATGAAGCGGTACAAGATTAGAGAAAGTGATGCGTGGCTATTGGATTACAAGGTAAAAGAAACGTAAGGAATAGGTTTCTTAGGCAATTTTGTGAAAGGTCAAATATGCCCTTAACTTTTTCAATATTGCCTAGAAATAGACATGTCAAAATTAAGCTCTTTCTAATATATAGAAATTTTGGATGCACTTCATCCCTAAAATATTTATCGGACTTTTAATTTTCTTATCAGTTGTATGTCTTTATGCAATGACATGAAAATAAAATAGATCAAGAATGTAAATGGTACACAATTTCAAACGGTTGAGAAGATACATATTAATATCTCTCTTTTTTTTCTTTTCTTTCGAAGATGAGAAAAGCCACTTTCTTCTCGACATTGCATTATTTGGCCTCTCAGTCTTTCAACATTCGAGTGTTTCAGAGGTTTCAACATGAAAATTTGAGCTCCTTTTTCCATGCATCTGTCATTTATACACAAACCTGTGTTCAGTATCATATGACATAACTACAAATGAATGACAAAGAATTGATGGTTTGTTATAATTATTGATTAATTCGAGTTGGAAAAATTTAAAATCATGAAATGGACCATCTTTCACTTATGCATTAATAGATGTTTCATATTTATGTTAATATCATAGACATACATACATAATGGTTATTCAAACAAAATAATTCAGGAACTCTTCCGTAGTTTAAGAACTGATGAAATTCTTTTTTTATGTATAAGGTACACAAATACTGACTGAGCAACATAGACTGAACAGTAGTCAGTTGAACAACTTTCGGTAGAAAACTATATTGTGTGTGTATGACAAATATTATTATATAAGTATTCTTAGTAAAATTCCTAAGTTGGCCATTAAATTCAGACGAATCAAGTGAAGGTTGAGCAAAAACTGAGATAATATCTTGATAGATAGTAAATTATGTTATTTGGGCATGTGTAATTCCTATTTTGGATAAGAAAAATAATGAGAAGACATGATTTGAGTCATGCACATTCTGAAGTACAACGAATTAGGATTCTGAAAGATTTTAAAGCAAAAGAAAAGTAGTGTGATTATGTAGGCACAACTGTTGGCAAATCCAAAAGGTTGACTTAAAGGACTTGGTACAAGTAAATATCAATTTACTTAATTTCAATTGATGTTTAGTTTATATTAGTTTGAAAAGGCATCGTCCTATTATATGTGTATATTATTTTTTAATCAAAATTTAGGGTTCGAGCTTTAAGTATGAAATTATCTTTATTGAAAGTGCTTTACCCTTTAATGTGAGACTTTTTTTCATTATGTATATGTAGCGAATGCTACTGGAAATATGTAAATGCAAACAAGAATAAATATAAAAGTTAGGTTTCATTAAGCATAATCTGAAAGAAGAGAAATACAATATTATAAATAGGACTGAGACTCTAATAGAATAGACACGTGGCAACTAATCCTAAGACCACTTAAAGGGACTAAAGACTTAATAAGTACAAGACCTAATAGACAATATAGAAACTACAGACCCAACTTGACATTAGACTAACATCTTTAATTATC
This sequence comes from Jaltomata sinuosa, assembly GCA_003996215.1. Taxonomy (NCBI): domain Eukaryota; kingdom Viridiplantae; phylum Streptophyta; class Magnoliopsida; order Solanales; family Solanaceae; genus Jaltomata; species Jaltomata sinuosa. The sequence goes on from QJPP01001076.1 coordinate 250,079, forward strand.
CTAGAACCTTCCATGATAAAGGCAATTACCAATTCTATCGTCTTCACTCACAACAATTCCATCCTCCATTGAAGAATCTTAATGACAGTTCAAGGTTGAGAGTCATCGAATTTTGAAAATTAAGAGCGAAGAAATCTGTAATCCTCCCATGTTTCTTCTTCTGGAGAGAGGTTATCCCATTGCACCAATACTTCTGTCACTGCCTTGTTCCTTTTTTTTGATCATTCTTCGATTCAAAATTGCCACAGGTTCCACCAAAATTTGGCCCTCCTTGTTACAAATTAGAGTTTCTATAGTGGTCACCACCTAATTTTGATCTTATATTTCAATTGCGATACATAAAATACCGTGTGAATTCTTGACCCAACTGGCAATTTCAATTCGTAAGCAACTTGACCAATTTTGTGCTCAACCTGATAAGGCCCGTAGTACTTTGATGCTAATTTCAAATTCCTCTTGATGACTACAGATGTTTGTCGATATGACTGAAGTTTGAGATAAACCCAAGCTCCTTCTATAAATACCCTTTATGTTCTTTTAGAATCAACATAAAGCTTCATCCTTTCTTGAGCTTTCTTAAGATTTTCCTGTAACACCTTGCTAATGATATGTTTTTCACGCAACCATTCATCAGCTGAGTTCACCCGAGATTGTGCTACTAATTCAAAGAACGACAGGGGAGGATCATAGTCATACAATGCTTTAAAAAAAGTTATTTGGATGGCTGTGTGGTACGCCGTATTATACCAGAACTCTGCTAAACTTAACCATTTTCCCCAATTAGCAGGTTTATGTCCAGTAATGCAACGAAGATAATATTCAAGGCACCTATTTAATCTCTCTGTCTGACCATCCATTTATGGATTATAAGTTGTACTCCTATCCCTTTGAATAGTTCCTTCCAAAACAAACTTGTAAATACCAGATCTTTATCGGGCATAATTAAGACTGGGCTATTGTGTAATTTATAGATGTTATCTAGAAAGATTTGGTGACTTGCGATGTTGTACAAGGATGGGATAGAACTATAAAATGGGCATACTTAGAAAAATGATCTACTATGACAAAGATTACCTCTTTACCATTTAATTTTGACAATTTCTTTATAAAATCCATTAGTATATACTCTCACGCCTTTGAAGGAATTGGTAAGGGCTAGAGAAGTCCCAGGTAAGCTGCATTTTCACTTTTTTTCCTTTGACACACATTGCATTCTAGGACAAATCTTTTAACATCCTCAAGAAGTCCAAGCCAATGAAATATAGATTTGAGTCTTTGTGAGTAGCATGGACCCCCGAATGGCCTCCCCAAGTAGTGATATGCATAGCTTCCACCAATTGTTGTCTTAGATTTTCACTGCTCGCAACCCTTGCCCTTTGTATTGAGGATGCCCTGTCATAAAGACATATTGGGCACAACTTTATTATGCAGCAAGAGTTGAAATAATATTTTAGCGACCTCAATGTCTTCCTCATAGCCAGTTAGGAATTCCTGTACTCATGATGTTTGTACAACTAATATCTATTGCATTCAACTTTCTCCTCAAACCTGCGTGAGAGAGCATCAACCACAATGTTCTCTACTCCCTTCTTATATTAGATCTCATAGCTGAGACCTAACAGTTTGGTCAAATCCTTGTGTTGTAGAGAAGTAGTCATACGTTGGTCCTTAAGGAACTTCAAACTGAAGTGATCTATTTTGATAATAAAGTGGGCTGGTTGAAGGTAGTGTCTCCATTTCTCAATAACCAACAAAATGGCTATTAATTTCTTCTCATAAGTGGAAAGCCCAAGGTTCTTGTTTCGTTGAGGTAAGCTAGAGGCCTGCCTTCCTGCATTAGGACAAGCCCAACACCTGATCCACAAGCATCGACTTCCACTACCAATGATTTAGAATAATCTGGTAGTGTTAACACAGGGGCCTGGATCATGGCCGGTTGTAATGTTTCGAATGCTTTCATAGCCTCCTTAGTTCACACAAAGGATCTCTTTTTAAGTAAGTTGTTAATAGGTTGGCTAATCAAGGCAAAATGTTGAATGAATTTGCGATAATAGCCAGTCAATCCTAAGAATCCACGTAAGGCCTTTACATTGTTGGGCCTAGCCCAATTAAGCATGTCATTAATTTTTGAATCATCTGTACTTAATTCTTTACCCGAGATGATATGCCCCAAATATTCAATTTGATAATGGCCAAAACTATATTTAGAGTATTTAGCATACAACTAATTAGTCCTTAATAGTTTGAACACAATCTTGAGGTGACCAATGTGATCATCCAAGATAGCACTATAAATCAAAAAGTCATCGAAAAAAACTAAATCAAATTTTCTAAGATGAGGCCCAAAAATTTTATGCGTAAGTGCTTGAGAAGTGGATGGGGCATTTGTGAGCCCAAAGGGAATTGCCCAAAACTGCCACAACCCATGGTGAGTGCAGAAAGTGGCATTAAACTCATACCTTCATTCGTACGAATCTGATGATAGTCAGAGAGTAAGTCTAATTTTGAACACAAATGGGCTCCATTCAGTTCATCTAACCACCAGAATTGGATATTTGTTCTTTCCTGTGATGTCATTTAATTTCTTGTAATCTATGCACATGTGCCATGATGCATCCTTCTTTTTCACTAATATGACTGGTGAAGTAAAAAGGGAAGAACTGGGTACTACTGTGTTAGCTAGCAACATGTCATGCACCAACTTTTCAATGACATTCCTTTGTCCATAGGAATATCGATTGAGTCTTTGATTCACTGCCTTAACTCCATGAACAAGGTCAATTGTATGGTCGCAGTCATGAGTAGGTGGGAAACCCTTAGGTTCACTGAACAAGTCTTGATAATTGGACATTACTTTCTCAATCTGGGCTAGAATGCTTGACTTGTCCTCTACTGCATTCAATTGTGCCTGGCCCACAAAGCTACAATAGCTATTGTGCAACAATTTCACCATTCCCTTGGCACTGCCAGGTGATACTTTTGCATTTTATTGGCTCCCAAACAAGATTACTATGATGCCATTCATAAAAAATGAAATGTTGTGAGGATTAGTATGTAATAAAATTGGAGCCACTGAATTGATCCAATTCATCCCAACACTATATCACATCCTTTGACCTTTAACCAATGAAAATTAAAATTAAAGAACATATCCTTCATCTCCCACACGAACTCCGGGTTCACATGCGTAGAATTCATTACATGTCTGTTGTCCACGTTAACACACACATGATTTATCGCATGATCTCCCCAAGAAGGTCCAACCTTTTTGGGACATTTGGGTTAATGAAGTTGTGGGTTGATCCACAGTCTATAAGAATAACCAGCGGAATTCTTTTGACCATACCCAAAATTTTAATGGTGGTAGGAGAAGAACCCACTAAGTCCAAGCCCATTCACACATTCAAACATACCTCCGCAGTTACTTCTGTCTCCTTTTCCAGAGCTAGACAGTCATCTTGGGCCTCCACCACCATCTGGGTTATGCCCAAACCTTCACCCATTTCAAATTCACTAGCCAACATATGCAGGCCTTTGGGTTTGCAAACATGACCGAGAAAATATCGATCATGACTTTTGAAGCATAAGTTATGTTCACGTAACATGTCCAATGACATAGTTTTGGGTGCTTCCTGTTTTATGGGTCCATTTGTCAATAATTTTTGTGGGGTAGTGCTAGGAAAGGCTAGGGATCTTGAATTTGATGATTGTTGGGCAGAAACAGCTGAAGGAATTCTGGGTGAGTGACAGTGTATCTAGGTTGTATATTGCAATAAATAGCAGCCAACGTCTCCTCATGCAACTTGGCAACCTCCAAAGCATCCATTAGTGTTTGAGGATTAGAAGCTCGCGCCATCGACCTCAAATCAGCCCTAAGTCCCTCAATAAAACATGAAACAAAGTAAGGTTCATTAAGGGTTGGATTCACTAGGAATAAGTAACATCAAAACTCCTCAAAGTAAACTTGATAAGCATTAACGTCACCATCTTGTTCTAAACAATTAAACTCAACCACCACATCCATGGGTCGACTATTTCCATATCGTCTACACACATCCATACATAAAGTTTCCCATGAGACTTGGCCATTATGGTCCATCATGTAAACATCAAACCATGTGTCCATTTTGTCCTTCACGTGAGAAGCCACATAATGCATCTTGAGCTTGGGAGGAATTTGGGAAAGCTCAAAAAAATTTCACACCTCCTAATCCAATTACGGGGATTAGTTTCATCAAATTCTAGAAAAATAAGCTTAAATCTTGGAAAATTAGCAAAGTTTGGTGTAGAAGCAGGGTTTTGGACCAAGGGTAAAGCAACAAGAGCAAGATTTGTGGTGTAAGTAAAGGAAGAAGCTGCCTGAGTGGATGGAAAAACATTAGGATTGGGCCGTGAAGTGAAATAAGATTGTTGATAAGCATGAAGAGAAACGGGTACGAAGCCTGCTGTAACATTCATAGCAGAATAAGTAGAGATAGAGGAAAAATGAGGGATTGGAGTAGATGAAAAATTGGGGATACTAGGAAAGAAGGATTGGGTTGGTGGTAAGGATGAGATATTTCGTGGATTGAAGGGAGCTGAGGTAAGGGTCAATTCTCTTCCAAGAGTAGGAAACAAAGGGGTGCTACTAGTGGGTGTGAAAGGGGAAGCAAAAGAACGAAGATTACACCTAATTGAGGACTCACCGTGTTCAGTTGATGTTCCACCCATAAGCATCAACGCTAGAGCTGGAGTCCTAACCAAGAACAATGGTTGCCTATTATGCGCTTAAGCCCTTCATCCTCAACTTGCCTATTATGTTGAGAGTCCACCATCGTCACAACAATGGAAAATCGTCACCGCTCTATTACCAAATGTAGTGAATGCTACTGAAAATATCTAAATCCAAAAAAGGAATAAAGATAAAGTTGAATTTCATTAAGCATAATCTGAAACAAGGGGAATACAATACTGCAAATAGGATTGGGACTCTAGTGGAATAGACACGTGGCAACTAATCTTAAGGTCACTTAAAGGGACTAAAGACGTAATAAGTACATGACTTAATAGACAATATAGAAACTACAGACCCAACTTGATATTAGACTAACATCTTTAATTATCCTAGAACCTTCCATGACAAAGGCAATTACCAATTCACCCTCTATGGTCTTCACGCACAACAAGATACCGAACACCAGATTATATATTATTTCTTTTGACCAAATAATATAAAAGTATTTCGCGAAATAGTGACAGTAACACCCCATACTAAAAGGTGTATCCGCTACTGGTTGGGTGAGAAGGGACCGGATTTAAAAGGAAATTACATGAAATCTTCAGCTTCATATCATGGGCGAAGCTATGTAAAATTAAGGGGTTCAATTGAATATCTTTGTCAGAAAATTATATATAAAAATAAATTTTTTGTCATATATGAGTTATTGAATCCCTTTGTCATAAGAGAAGATTCTCGTTTAGTGAAAAAGATGTGCAATACTTACTTTAGGTTACAAGTACAAATCTTACGTGTGATATTTTAGTATGTTTCTTAATTCCTTGCATAACTTTCTGGTTCAGTGCATAAACTTGAAAAACATTCAACATTATATTGGTATCAAGCCTAAAAGTAAAAGCAACTGAAACATACGATCCCATTTACAAAATTAAGTGAGAACATTCAAGAAAGTGATTTTATCTTCAGAATATGATTTTTCTTTATTTAACACCAAATAAAAAATAAAAAATATTTTAAATAATCAGATTTCTCCTCTTTTTTTTTTTTTCAAAACACAATAAATAAGAGAAATTCACTGAGTTTGTTGTTGTTGTATATTACCCTTAGAATTGTCACTTTTCTGAATTCCTTGAAATAAAATAAGAAAAATATAGTTTATTCACGCCACGACAGTGAAAATAAAGCTCACAAATATACTTCTAAATCAAAATGAATCTCCCATCTCCAAGTATTGGTGATAGATATTATTGTACGGAATTTGAGAAACTTCCAATTTCTTTTTACACTAGGCTCTGTGAGTCCAAAACACCAAGTTTTTGTCAGCATATCAAATCATTTCAAGGATATGACTAGACATATGAATAATTGCATTTCACATAACTTTTAAAACTCCACCATAGAGAGATGTTTGCTCTTTTGGTGCCAGAGTGAGCGTAGAAATAATCTCTTATGATTAGTTACAAATTAAATAGAAGAAAATGATATTTTTGAATCTCGTGTAAAAATTATATCTTGTAAAAAAAAAAATACATAAAACTATAAACAAATTTGTAAAAAACTACAAAACCAAATGTCCCACTAGAACCCTACAACTGTTGCGCATTTGCAAGAAATGTATTCTGCACCATTTTAATTTTAAACTTCTCTTTATGACTATAGACGAAACACGTACAACAAAATGAGTTTTCCTTGTACTATGCTTTTTCAGGAAATCCCTTTCTGCTAACCTTCTTCACCTCAAAAACCAAAATAGTGCAAGTGCCCCGAAAAAGTAAGAGAAAAGAACAATATTTCATGCAAGTTTAACAATGCATTTCCAATAAAGATGGTACAAGGAAGAGAAGCTACAAAGAAGTATGTTATTCTTCTGCTGACAAGTGCAATCACTTGATGCTTGCTCGAGGAATTGAAGATGTGCATGGTCCAGCAGATGTCATGAATGGGGTTCCATTGAATGTGGCAATTCCTTTGTCATCAGTGAAAAGGTTCTGCAATACATGATGCTCACATGACAACGTTTACATGACAGATATCTAAATGGATAGGGGGAACAGATGGAAATGATGTGTAATCATTTTTCATACCATGTTTGGAAAAACAGATTTCTACTTCATTACCAAATATTTAAATAACTCAAAATGTTAACATGCACCTATTTTTACAGTTCTGATCTCTAAGCAACTAAAACTCAGAGACGCCCTATCATTCTCTAGCTAAATAATTGATAACTTAAAAAACTTAAAAAGGACAGCCCCGTCTCTCCAATTAACTAATCAGTTTAATTTTAACAACCATGTTAAGCTACAACATGAAGTTTTCATAAGCCATGAGCATCATCCTTATATGTTTGGAGAGTTGATCAACCTTGATAGATAACGAACAAGACATGACGAACTATTTGTGTTAACTAGTTAGACAAGAATAGAGCTTAGAGTGCAGTAAGTTTACTCGTCCATGAACATCGATAAGATTTAGATATTAATAAAAATCAAGATACATACCGCAGCAATTTTCTCAAACTGCTTCTTTTTAGGATTCAGTACATCTTCTGGTTTCCCATCATGCCTAGATAGAAACATGTAGAATCACGAATTAATAAATTAAATTGTTACCATAACATAATTTTCGTCTTCTGCTAAAGATTCATAGTACCAAAAAGAACAACAGCCATAATGTCACATCCAGCCTAACGGCACACTTAACACAGGAAACAAATGCTAATTATGGCATCCATAATTACTAGCATCAAAATGTGGGAGAAAAAGAACATCAGAAAAAGAGAATTTTGGACATTGACGTCACTCAAGCACTGACAACTGAGTATATATCTAATGGCACTGGAATTTCATGTTTCTTATTCACAAAATCACCTTCCAGTTGAAAGACCTTACTTCCTATAATTCTCTGCTTCTTAAGAAGGTGGTAAATATAATCCAAAAATCTTGTGCCATCAGACAGAAATTGGAGGGAACTTAACAGGTAATGGCAGAAAGGCAGAGCCCAAGAAAAAAAAGCGAAAATGACACAGATGGTTTGTGAAGGCAAGGTTTTATAAATTTATTTAATTATTTTTATGAAGAAAATCCTTTTTATTAATACATTCCTCATAATATATGTTATGTGAATCAGTGACAAAATCAAGCAGACAGAACTTGAAATTTGAAATGTATGCAATACCAACAGGTTAGCTACAAAAAATACCCAGAAAATGAGATGCATTCCCCAACTTTGGCACCTTCTGGTGCTATAAGAGGCTCCACCACAGTATGATCTTCATTAGAAGCACATAATACCTATAAAGGAAAAATTAACAAAAAAGAGTTTAACAACTAAAGAAATGAGAGATAGCACGGCAAATGGAGATAATTCTATGAAAGGTTGACTGGAGCTAGACTACTCTACATATTCCACCACCAATCTTTACATATATAGTAATACCTAAATTTTCGTATGTGGAAACTAGAATAATCTGAAATTCAAACTGCTCAAGTGGATGATGTTCTAACTACCTTAAGCACGTCTAGATATCGAATAAAGAAAAGTACTATAGAGACTTAAAGTTTTAGACACACTTTGAATTCACCAGATCCACATAGCAAATGAAAAAACAAGGCCATTATATTAGGAAGAGGAAGTAGATCATTCAATATAAAGCGAAAGGTTCAGTAGCATCAGCTAATTTGAAATTACTCATAGCTTAGATGGGGATATAATACCATTCCCTCTGATGTGACATCACGTAGTTTTGATGGTTTCATGTTTGTCACAAGCACCACAAGGCGATTCTACATGCACAACAACAAGAACAAATTAATTAGAAGAAATAGAAGCTCCCAAATGATACAGAAAATACAATTCACAGAAGCCAGAAATAGGCACATATGAATGCTTAACGACAGAAAGCATACAGTCAACTGTTCTGGAGTGCAAAACTTTGCCAGGCCACTAACTACTTGCCGACATTTTGCTTCTCCAACATCTATCTCCTCAACCAGTAAGCTGTACACAGGGATAACGCAGGAAAAGGTTTTACAACAAATTAAGTAACCGTATAAAGTTGCTAGGGAGTGGACAAGTTTAGGCAAAGAGACTGCAAATAAAACGAATGAAAGATTAGCCATAATACCTGTCAGCTGATGGGTGTTTCCATGCTTTTTTAATGTGGCCAATCTGTAATTTAAGCAAACTAACACTGATATCTTTATCTTTCTCATCTACCTTCTCAGGCAACTTCTTCTTTTCTGCAGAAGTTTGATTATCTGCAGCAGCTTTCTTCTTCAGAGATTTTAAGGGCTAGGTGTTAGAAACAGTTCAAACTTGTGCAATTTCAGAGAAACTGAAAGCATCAAGCACGTGCCACTATAACAAACAAGTCATACCAGAGTACCTAAGACTGCAGCAACGACACTAATAATAAGAAATGACAATATTTTCAACTGTCACTAATTGAAGAAAGCAATACAATTTTTTGCTACAATTGCAACAAGCAGTCTAGAGAATAAGAAATAAAATGAGAACAAAAAAGTTTTTAACTGTAGGAGGAATAAAAACGATTGAAGGGTAAACTGCTAAAATCACATACCACACCACTACTGTTCTTTTTTTTCGAGTCCACATCTGAACTACTAGCCAGTTTGGTCTCTGTGTCGGTCTTTTTGGCATTTGACTCCACTTCTACCTTCACACTTTTTGATGCCTGAATCAATGTCAGAGAAAAAGGATATTAATATAAGCCCATTCTTGGGCTTTCTTGGGCCTAAAAGCTAATTGAGACAAGGAATTCAAATCAAGATAGTATAATAATTAAAAAGTGTTATTGATAGAAACTTTTTTAATAAAATATTCCATGGTAGTATCCAAAAGCAACAAAATGTAGTATCACATATCTCCATTTCTACTTTCAGTATTGAAAAACCGTTAATAGTGTTCCATAAGTGAACACTACTAAGTGATTAGAGTGGACGTCATTGCTCCTGTTCTGGTAACTGGAAATGTAGCAATGCATGGAAAACGAAGTTGAAACAAGTCAAAAAGAAAATCAACTCTGCTCTCAAGCTAGTTCTTCAGAAAGTCTTATATCACTACAGTAAAGGCATTACTCACAGGTGGCTCAAATTTGACTTTCTCCAGCAAAATTTTTTGGAATGCGTCTCCGACATCACCTTTAGTCTGCGCAAAAATAGATCAATTCAACATGTATGCTCTTGCACAAGATAAATCTATGAGCAATCAAATGTACGCAAAACATTAAAGAAGTTTAATTAATACAAAAAAGTGGTTTGCTGTTTAAGCACTAGGTCATTATTTTGCAAGGACAAGCATCATTAGAATGGATTAGACTTGTAATGTGAGAAGTGATTTTTCTCACAATTCATACTAATAAAAAGGCCAAATACATAGATAGACACTTTAAGTTGCAACCACTAGCTAGATAGACACTTTAACTTTATAATTGACCATTTAGAACAAAAAGAAAGACCATTTAGACACCTCTACTTGGCAAAGCTGTGTCTCTTGGACACCCAAGTCTGACCTAGCACCACGTGTGTGTTATCTTCACATTTGAAAACATTAGATGCTATTCTAATGCATTTCCAATGGAAAAGTATAGTGATTTTTTTTATTCTTATAATGTACCTCTATTTCAGCCCAAATGTCCCTCACATAAAGCCTCCACCACTTTTTATATTTTTGAAAGTTTCAAAAAAATTTAACCATATAAGAGTAAACTTAGTCAAGTACACCAAGAAATCTACTGGAATATGCATATATGAAAAATGTTTATATGTATTTTTGTAACATATAGATGAATTTGGCAGGTCATCGGTGCGACAACTTCATTCCTTCCCAGATCTTGATGGCCAGGAAGTGAAGGAAATAAACTCGGCATTAGAGACAACCAACTGAAGTTCTCAAACTTCTGCTTCACCTAGTCTGGAGACAAGCTTATCATCAGCCTAGCTGAATCAAATTTCAACCATTTGGAGGATAAAGAAGCAGGAAAACATAGATAATTTACAATGACAAAGAATTTGGTGGATCCGTGGTTCCTCTTTACCATGGGTGGCCAGTGGCCACACCATAGACGGCTGCGGAGAATTCATGCCTTACTCTCACTGCCTCTCCTACCAACCCCACTTTGCTAGAATGTGCCGCTTGTGGCTGCCATCAAAATTTTCACCGGGATAAACAGGAAAAGCAGTTTCCACCTCCCAACACCACGTAGCTTTTGAGTACCAATTTCACCATCTCCCCTGCACGCCACCACATCGTGGAACTGGGGAACAAAGTAGCCTGAATTCTTCATCTCCACCACCGATCTCCTCCGCTTACGACCCATAAGAAAAGGTTCTGAGATTTTTTAGCTATGGTGGCTTTGTGTTTTTTTAAGAGGAAGAAAATGATGGGAACTACAGTGTAGTTTTGATCATACGTGTATGGAGAAGAATAGAAAAGGATGAGGGCGATGAAGAGATGAAGGAGGACATCTAGTCAATGGGTTGTTTGGCGTGGATTTCTTAGTTTAAATTCTTTTTTACTTGCACGGACAGGTCAAAACTCTATTAGTTCATTTAACATGTCAGAAGAGATTGTATCTCACGCATGAGTTCTTCTGGACCCAGGTGTGCACAAGGCACACTTACGCCCAATGAGAGGTGTCTATCTGGTCACAACAGTGTTGTCAAAGGCGCGCTTAGGCTGAAAACGTGTTCAGCGATTTGCCTCACTTAATGTGCGCTTCAGTGTCGTCATCAAGGTTCTAAGGCATACTTTTCCTTGCCAATGAGCCTCTTCTAAGGAGGCGACACTAAACAATTGATATTTCATATTTCACTTTATCATAATTTTTTTCAATTTCTTTGTTCATATATTTGTCATTCATGCTTATAATTATTAGACTTGAACTAAACATATATATTTGTATTTTTTTTCTCCCTTTGAGCCTTTTTCCATTAAAGTCAACGCTTTATTTGCACTTAAAACCTGAACAGACCTTTGGGCTTTTTTGCGCTTTTTGCTTTTGATAACATTGGGTCACAAGAATAGTTAATGTGTCTATTTGACAGTTGGTGAAAATTTAAGCGTCTATTTATGGATTTGGCTTAGGAAAAACCCTGGAGTAGAAATATGAGAGAAATAGGACCAGGAGACCAGTTGTGCCTACAAAAGCATTATTTAGTTGAAAAGCAAATAAATTTTTTTCCAGTATTTTCCGTGGAAAGCCTATGATTAATTCAACTTCTTAGGCCCCATTCACTCAATTTAAACATACCACATGAGACATTTTAAGAACAAAACTAAATGAGCCAATTTAACATTTATGGCATGGTTAGTAGACCAGCTTCATGTCCTGCACACAGGTTTTGCTCCAAAATACTATCGCAATCTATCAAGAGCAAGTGGACCTTTTTTAAGAATATGGCCATCTCCAGAAAAAGAATAATTTTGTCCATTTCCTTAGCATGTTTTGTCCAAAAGGATAGTGCAGGGAATTTTCACTTTGCAATATTCTAGGTTAACTAATTGGTTGTTTTGTTCTAAAAAATTCAGAAAACAAGAGAGTGAAAAAGGCAAATCTTTTTCACTTTCTCTTTTCAATAAATCCTAACAAGGGAAGAAAGTTACTTTTCCTATTTGTTTAATAGAGAAATAATAAAGTAGAAGCTATACACATAAGAGAAAAGGTTAAGAAGCTACTCCCTCCGTTCCAGCTTATTTGGCAGCATTTCCTTTTTAGTTTGCTCCAAAAAAATGGAAGCTTTCTAAATTTGGAAACAATTAACTTAAAATTATGGCATGTGCCCACAAGTTTCAAAAGTCGCACGGCCACACAAATGTTATGGCATGTTTTTTTTAATGGAAAATATTATGGCATATCTAAGACCACAAGTTTCAAAAGTCTTTGTTTCTTTCTTAAATTTAATGCCTATTTAAACTTTGCTCAAACTTTGCCACAGAAATTGAAATGGATGGAGTAATTACAATATCAATTGAAATGGAGAGAGTAGTATATTGGGATGTCCACAATATCAAATTCCCTAAATACACTAGCATTTATAGTTCAGAATACTTTTCGTTTTGCATGTGATGGTGAATCTCCTAAACGTCATACAGGACTTACTTTCACAATTTGAGAACACAAAGCAACACAGTAGCCCCATAATTCTTTTCACTCAAATTAATAAAAGAACACATTCAACTACAATGCTAATTAAGTATGCCAAATATCGATAAGTTTTGAGTTTTCCTCGTCAAAATGGTAATAGTAACCACCAAACAAGGAAAATAATAACAGCAGCCACTTTCTTTTTTCCCTTTCAATAACTTATCTCTTCTCTCTCTATTACTCAATCCTCAAGTTGAAGAAAGTCACAGATAATCATGCCAAACCAGTTGAAAGTTCTATCTTAAGTAGAGCAACCTGCAGGCATCACCAGACACACCACATCTAGGCCATCGTGTAAGCCTTTCATTTTGACACTATATACCACAGGATGAAGATCCTAATTTCCATATATTAAATCTCAACATAAAAATCTAATACCCTGATACAAACTCTAGCATACCTGGATATAGTCCATCCATCTAAGCAAGTGCGGCAATTTGTTTCTGTCAGAGTTCGAAAAACTGACCTGATGGCAGAGAATTACGATAGCATGTTAGAATAGAGAGTGAACTGAAAGAGTTCATATCCAAAACGACAATATATTTCCATTAAGGAACTATCAAAGATGAACAATTAGGAAACCACTTATAATACAGTTACAACAGAGAGAATAAAAACCTAATTGACTAAAGTCACTAGAAGCTTTAACATTTATGTCTAACATGACAATCAAATATCATGTTTAAGTAAAATATAACACTACAAAAGGTGTGATTGGTATGACAGAAAATGTTTTCCTTAAAAAAATCATTTCCAAGAAAAGAGAATAAATGACTTCAGACGCATATAGGCAGAAAAAATTTCCTTCACAAGTATCTAAACTCTCATTCAATATTTTTTGTTTTGACGAGTAATAAGAGATTTTATAGATGAACAACAGCAACAACATACCCAGTGAAATCCCACGAGTGGGGTCTGGGGAGGGTAGAGTGTACGCAGACCTTACCACTACCTCGTGGAGGTAGAGAGGCTGTAGTTCCAGAGGACCCTCAACTTGAGTACAACAAATCAAAGTAAGTATAAAAGGGAAAACGATAATGAAGAAAATATAGCAACTCATAGGAAAACAGTAACAACAAAATAGTGCAATAATTGGAACACCATAAAAAACAGATTGTGGTAGAAAGCATAAGCAAGACACTGCAAGGATAAATCTAATACTACGACAGACACCACTAAACCTAAGCCCGTCAGGAAGCTAGAGAACACCCCACTACCTATTAACCTTCTAATCTAATCCGCGACCTCCACACCCTCCTATCCAAGGTCATGTCCTCGGTAAACTGCCTTCTATAGGCGGTTTGTCAAGGGTTTTAGCACTATAGCCGGTCCCTTGACTGAGGTGATCCGAAACGATAAACCTTTTTCTTGGGGTGAGGAGCAAGTGAAGGCTTTTGACTCCTTGAAAGAAATGCTTAGCTCCGCACCATTGTTGCAATTACCCGATTTTGAGAAGATATTTGAAGTTGAATCTGATGCTAGCAAAGTAGGTATTGGTGTCGTTTTAATGCAAGATCAAAAACCAATTGTCTATTTTAGCGAAAAGCTCAAGGTGCAACTTTGAATTATTCTACTTATGATCTTGAATTGTATGCTTTAATTCGTGTATTCGGTAATTGGCAACATTACTTGTGGCCCAAAGAGTTTGTGATTAGAGACGATCATGAGTCTTTGAAACATCTTAGGGCCCAAGGAAACTTGAACAAAAGGCATGCCAAATAGGTTGAATTTCTTGAAACCTTCCCTTATGTGATTCATTATAAAAAGGGTGGCGGACGCCTTGACTAGAAAACATGTCTTGATCAATATTGTCTTCTAAATTGATGGGTTTTGAATGCTTGAAGACATGGTATCCCGAGGACCCCAAATCTTCCAAGATTGTGAAGAAAGGGAAAGGTGGCTTAGGGATAGATCTTCTACCCCCTATTCCAAGTTGATGGTTTCTTGTTCAAGGATAAGAGACTTTGTGTGCCCATGAGCTCTTGAAGGGAACTCTTTGTGAGAGAGGCACATGATGGGGGATTAATGGGTCAATTTGGTATTGACAAGACCTTGGGGATTCTTGATGTTGGGTCATTTATTGGCCTAAAATGCGTAATGATGTTGCTAGAATTTGTGGCCAATGTGTTGAATGTAGAAGTGCTAAATCTAGACTTCTTCCCCATGACTTGTATACCTCTCTCCCCACCCCTCAAAGGTTTTGGATTGATATTTCTATGGATTTTGTTTTGGGTTTGCCAAGGACTAAAAAAAAATTGATAGCATTTTTGTGATTGTTGACCGCTTTCAAAGATGGCTCCTTTTTGCATGTCATAAATGTAATGAAACTTCTCATGTTGCATCTTTTATTTGTTGAAAATGTGGTCAAGTTGCATGGTATTCCCAAGACCATTGTGAGTGATAGGGATGCTAAGTTCCTCAGTCACTTTTGGAAGGAATTATGGGGTAGACTTGGTACTAAATTTTTGTTTTCTACCTCTTGTCACCCATAAACAATGGCCAAACCGAAGTTGTGAATAGGACCGTGGGTTCTATGCTTCGAGCCGTGGTGAAGGGGAAGTTGACTTCTTGGGAAGAACATTTGCCTTCAGTTGTTTGCTTATTGCCATGTCTCCATTTGAGGTTGTTTGTGGTTTTAACCCACTAACCCCTTTAGATCTCACCCCTTTGTCTCAAGATGTTTTGAGTTTAGATGGAAACAAAAGGGCCGAGGGCTATGAAGAAATTGCATGAAAAGGTGAGACTTCACCTTGAGAAGAATAATCAAGATATGGCCAAGAAAGAAAAAGAGGGCCATAAGAGAGTTGTGCTTAAACCGGGTGATTAGGTGTGGGTACACTTTTGCAAGGAGCGGTTTCCAACCAAGAGGAAGACCAAGTTGATGTCAAGAGGTGACGGGTTGTTCCAAGTGCTTGAAAGGCTCAATGATAATGCCTACAAGATTTATCTTCCTTCGGAGTATCAAGTACACAACACTTTCAATATTTGTGACCTTTCACTCTATGATACTTGTGATGGTGATCCTTTAAATTTGAGGACAAATTCTGTAACACCCCAAAATATTTAACCTAATATTTGCACTTCGATTGACCATTTCTTGATATAAGAACAACTTTTACTTTCACACGCTAAGATTTGGATAGGTTTCTCTTCATATGTCAAGTAAGGATTGACCTCAATGAATTCAACAGGAAGAGCATGAGATGGATTTGAGCGATATCTTCTAAGCATAGAAACATGGAAGACATTGTGGATTTTGTCTAACTCACATGGCAAAGCTAGTTTATATGCAACCTGGCCAACTCCCTCAAGTACTTCATCTGGTTCAATAAATTGAGGACTAAGTTTCCCTTTTTGGCCAGATCTCATAATCTTGCAATGGTTTAGAACCTGCCTCTTCCATAGAGACACCTTTAAAAATACCTTATCGCCCGCGTGATGCTCAATTTCACGCCTCTTAAGATCACCATAAGACTTTTGTCTATCTAAAGTAATTTTTAGGTGATCCTTGATGACGTTTACCTTGTCTTCCGTTTGTTGTACAATTTCAGGACCAATGAATTTCCTCTCAACAACTTCACTCCAACAAAGATTTCCTCTCATATAAAGCTTCATAAGGAGGGATGTCAATACTTGAATGGTAGCTATTATTGTAAGCAAATTCTATCAAAGCCAAGAGTTTGTCAAAACTTCCCTCAAACTCAATAATGCAAGCTCGAAGCATATCAACACAAAATAAGTTTCGTACAAAAAGATATCCTCAAAATACTAATAGTAGTATACAAAAGGTTTCTAAATCGAAAAAAACTAAGCAGAACTTGTCATGTATTGCATCCCCTTTTTCAAATCCATAACAAAACTAGATTTTTGCATACAAGTAAGAGTTGTAAAGCTATGTGTTAGATTTCCAAAATATATTTGTGCACTTAAAACAGAGGTCTACACAACGAGATATGCTAAAATTACTAACAGTTGCACTGTTCAAAAAACGGGATTTACAGACTTGCCACAAGGAATAGATTATCTTGAGTTTTAGCCAAAAAGAACAACTCTTGATGGTTGATTTTGTTGGTGAATGTGGTGAGGGGAGAATTCTGGGGTTTCTTAATCTTGTGGGAACGAAATTATGTGAGAGGAGGTGAAAAAGTTGAGTACAAAAGTGATATATATCACATCCGTAAATATAAATATGTGGCTGCCCAAAATTGAAAAAGTGGCTGCCCAAATGCAATTATATCTCCCATTTCATTATTATGTCTAAGATAATTATAGTTGTTTACATAAATACCCCAAGACAATCCCTTAAAATACTATCACAATTTAAGGTACGCAAATTTGTTTTCAAATATCGCAAAATTCAAGTTTAGGAAGTGTGAAGTAGAAGTTGTTCTTATTATCAAGAAATGGTTAATCGAAGTGCAAATATTAGGTTAAATATTTTGGGGTGTTACAACTCTCCCCCTTGAAGAAATTTCGTCCCAAAATTTACCTGACTCTAATCCCGAAACAAATTGATATTAGGTTTGCATGTCCGCTTCCCGCTCCTAGGTGAGGTGGCTTCTTCCCCAGAATGACTTCTCCAAAGTAATTTAACTAAAGGGATTCTCTTGTTTCTAAGTTGTTTTACTTCACGCGTCAAGATTTGGATAGGTTCCTCTTCATATGTCATGTCAGGATTGACCTAGATGGATTCAACCGAAAGAACATGAGATGGATCTGAGCGATCTCTTCTAAGCATAGAAACATGGAAGACATTGTGGATTTCGTCTAACTCAGGTGGCAGAGCCAGTTTATATGTAACCTGGCCAACTCTCTCAATTACTTCATATGGTCCAATAAATCAAGGACTAAGTTTCCCTTTTTGGCCAAATTTCATAATCTTCTTCCATAGAGACACCTTTAAAAATACCTTATCGCCCGCGTGATGCTCAATTTCACGCCTCTTAAGATTATTACAAGACTTTTGTTTGTCTGAAGCAATTTTTAGACGATCCTTGATGACGTTTACCTTGTCTTCTGTTTGTTGCACAATATTTCAGGACCAATGAATTTACTACTATAACTATAATTATCTTAGATATAATAATGAAATGGGAGATATAACTACATTGGGCCAGCCACTTTTTCAATTTTGGGCAGCCACATATTTTATATTTACCAAAGTGATATATATCATTTTTGTACTTAACTTTTCCACCTATTCTCACAAAATTTCACTTCCTCAAGAAGACTAAGAAACCCCAGAATTCTCTCCTCACCAACAAAATCAACCATCAAGAGTTGCTCTTTTTGGCTAAAACTCAAGATAATCTCTTCTTTGTGGTAAGTCTGTAAATCCCTTTTTTTGAGTTGTGCAGCTATTAGTAATTTTAGCATATCTCGTTGTGTAGAGCTCTTGTTTAAGTGCACAAATATGTTTTGGAAATCTAACACATAGCTCTACAACTCTTATTTGTATGCAAAAATCTAGTTCTACTATTATGGATTCGAAAAAGGGGACGCAATACAGCACAAGTCCTGCCCAGTTTTTTCGATTTAGAAACCTTATGTGTACCACTGTTAGTATTTTGAGGATATCTTTTTGTGCGATACTTATTTCGCATTGATTCTATATTCTTTGCAACCCAAGACATATACCTACAACTATCATGAAGACTACAAAGTCCAATTTTGTCGTTTACCTAATCTAAATTGAGTCTCAATACAAGACAGTTTGGCTGTCCAGAACTGCTCTTTTGAGAATTTAGTGTGATTTACACAAACTATGTTCACTTTTGATGCCTATCTTATTTCATTTCAACATGCTGAAATCACTAAACATTAAATAGGTATTTGATTGTGCATTCAAGGTATATATACTCTTGTACAAGCTAAAGGAAGTTGTTTGAGGAAGTTGGCATATTTGTTTGGTCTACGGTGTAGAAGATTTGAACTCTTCAAGTTGTGGTAGGACTGTTTATGTGCTAAAAAGCTAAGGTTTGTATATAAACTTGAACTTGAACTCTCATTACTTGTTGGAGTATTTCACCTATTATCTTGAAGCTTTCTTTTACTTCCTCGTCGCATTATATCATCGTAGTGGTAATTATCAATTCTTGCAAGATATTTGCTAATTCGCCCACTTGTATAGATTGCTTGATCATTTTGCATTCTTGCTGGGACTTTGTCCTTGTGGCAGTGACTTTGTCACTATATCGGCATGCCTCTCGGATCTTTTGCCATCTTGACTTTGGATTTGTAATTCGTCTTAATTATAAAAGTTCTCCATTTTAAGTATAAACTAGAAAGCCATTTATAATATAGTTCTTGATTCTCTTGATTATTGGGTTTCGGTCCTACTTGATGTAGGGCTTCAGTCCTTCTCGATATTTGATTATGTTTGGTGTCATGGCATGACGTACATATCGGGTGAAATTTGTTATTTGGCAAACTCTCGTAAAATAGTTCTATGAGTTTTCTTGACACTTGAGCCTTTAAATATTGACATTGATATCGATATTTGAAAACATTTCAAGACTTGATATTTGATACTTTTGCCATACTTGTTTACTTGATTTATATATATATGTCACTTTTTTTTATGATCGTGGTGTACGGGGCAGGTTTCACGCACCTCGACTAATTTCATGGAATACCTGCCACCTCCCACCAGCTACAGGTATCAGGTAACTATGTCCACCAAGGCTAGAACAAATGGGAAAAATCACCTAGAGCCTGTTTGGATAGGCTTATTTTAAGCTGCTTTTTAAAGTTGGAAATCCCAGTTTTTCACTTTTAGCTTTTTTTGTTGTTTTGGCTTAAAATTAAGTGTTCAAAAGCACTTTTTTTACTTTACCCAAACACTATAAAAAAACCTTAAAAGCTATTTTGACTTAAAACGCACTTAAAATAAGCCAATTCAAACGGGCTCCTAATGTGTTTTTTTCTCCGCTGGGATTTTGAACCTGAGACTTCAGACCTCATGGTTCTTAACCCACTTCATTGACCACTAGGCCACACCTTTGGGTGCGTATATATGTCACATTTGAGCTGCCACTAACTTAGAAGGGAATTGAAAAATCTAATGGCTCCAAGCCCAAAGTTAATGCACCACTAAGCTTTATGCTTAACAATAGTTGTTTTCTATCATAGGTGATGTTCGGGAGAATATTTGAAGATGACCATCTGAAGTAGACTTTTTGAAGCTTTTAAGAAGATCACATTTGCATATAAGCATCTAGATTTTGTAGAAATTTGGAACTTGTATATGATTGATATGTTACACCTATATATGTAATTTTGGAGGCTTGTTTTATCGTAAGACCATAATTTGTAAACTTGAATTTAGTGACTTGTTGGTTGTTTTAGGGCATGTAAACTCAAGTCTTGTAATGTATTAAATTCATATTTTAGTTTGTAATTTTGTATAATAGAGGAAACTAGTGTTTTTCTTTAATATACGAAAGTTTGAAAATAATTTATAATATGATCCTGCAATGGTGTTGAATGAAAAATAAAATTTCTTAAGGTACTTGCTTTGATTATTTTTGAAAGGGTCCTACCATCTTAAATTGATACTCTTACATTGTATTTTTTTCTTTACTCAAGATTATATGAGTTATATAAAATGGCAAAACGTTGTGCTTTTAAGCTCTTTTCGAATGGGCCTGATTCCGCTATTAAATTATAATGAATATTTTTTCTAAAAGTAAGCTCTTTTAAACGTTATAAGCAGTAAATTAGTTTTTGTTTCGCAAGTGGCGTCCTCCCAAGAGGGTCCCTACAAATTTTTTTCAGGAAGGGGAGATGATGCAATCCAAGATGCATCAAGGCCACTCACACGGAGCCAAGCTCGGGACCTCCAAGCTTTACAAAGGCTATTCATGAAGATAGTGGTGCTTGGGCACACCTTGATGCCAAAGAGGGGGTTTCATGCCTTGATGATTGCTTGGGAAGAAGGAAAGGAGGCCTAGTTTGAATACTAGGGCTATATTTGCAATTTTTACCCATGGAGCTACTTTTGGGCTACTAATGTAAATAAAATAGCCTAAACTATAAATAGTGAGACTAGCTCACTTTGAGAGTTCGTTTTTGATGATTATAGACATGTCTTCTCTTGAGAGAACTGAGAGCTTGGTTGGAGCTTTTGTTGGTACTTAAGGGGATTGCAAGGTGAATTCAATTCCCTTGAGGTTCCTTTACTAGTTTAGGTGCTTGTTTTGTAATCATTCAATTGAAGGTTTTGACATCCTTATCATGATTGTCAATTGAATTCCTTACTTGTGTTTACTGTTTAGCTTTTATGTTCTTATTCCTTATTCTTAGCTTAGGGTTTCAATTTCATAGTTAGGTTTATGGAAGTATGCTAATTGCCATCTTCATCTAACAAGTGTCTCTTCCACCAACATCTTACCAACATCTTGCCTTCCTCATCCTTGATGCAATTTACTCGATCCAGGTCTCGGGACTTTCTCTCCCTCGCCTTCGCGAGCTTGTACAACTTTTTATCTCCGCCTTTCTCCCTTAGTTCAATATACAAATGTCTAAAAGCTATTGTTTTTGCCGTCCTAACCGCTAGCTTAGCCTCTTTTTTGTCGCCTTATACTTTTCCTTATTCGTCCACTTCTCCTCCTCGTCCTTGCACTCCGCCAACTTTGCATGCAGCCTTCTTTGATTCCACTTTTCCTTGGACTTCTCCACTCCACCACCAATCTCCTCGATGACCACCAAAGTTTCCCCTCGAAACCCCTAGCACCTCTAGTTGCTTCCCTAAAGTAACTAGTTGTCCTATCCCACATGTTGTTCGCATCCCCACTACTCCTCCAAACCCTCATTGCCATCAACTTCTCCTCCATCTCCGGGGATAGGGCAGGGGTCAAGCCACCCCATTTAATCCTTGGCTGGCCATCTTAAGTCTTTTTCTTCCTCTCTCTCTTAATCGCCAAGTCCATCACCAAAAGCTTAAGTTAGGTAGTAAAATTCTCACTCGGAATAACCTTGCAGTCCTTACAAAGGCTTCAATCACACTTCCTAAAAAGTAAGTAATCTATCTAAGTTTTGCCCACCACGCTACGAAAGGCAACCAAGTGGTCCTCCTACTTCGGAAAGCATGAGTTAGCTATCACCAACTCAAAAGCTTTAGCAAAATCCAATAATAATAACATAAAGTGCAATTCCTCAATTGTACTTAGCATTGCATCTACATCATGCACAAGAACTAGGTTGCACAAAAAAGCTAGCAAGAAAATACATTTGTGTTTAAGCCTTTAAGGCCAAGTATATTTCTTATTTTCCTTCAAAAATCCTGTTATTTACTTCCATCGAAACTAGCCACCAAAGGAGTAGTATTCCAAGTATTTTGGGATTTCTTGTTGAGACACGCTCTATTCCAACTATGCAGCGTCTACATGGAGTTTGGCATAGTCCAACATATGTCAAGTATTGCAAAAAAATATACCCCAAAGTAGTCTTGTGACCTTACCGTGCAGAAGGAGGTGACATACTTCTTCTATAGGCCCTTCACATAAAGGGGATCTGCTACATAATTGTCTTCCTCTTTTTTGGAGATCAGTTTGTTGAACTCTTGTTCAATATTATTTGCTTCAATACTATTTATATAATGCTAGCATTATCTTATTCTTCATTTTCATTACTATTGTTGTTTTGGTTATCTTTACTATTATTTTTCTTTCTTCAATATCTTCATCATAGCTTTTTTACTCTTGAATTTTTTCTCATACATTTTCTGAAAAACAATTTTCTTGAGCCAATGGTCTATCAGAAACAGATATGTCACCTACTTTCATACCTAAGCAAGCACTCAAAAATAAGTAAATGATTTCTAAGTTAAAATATTCTCCACTGAAAAATATATTCCTCTGAACCAAAAGCACCTTAAGAGACGGAAATGTATACCATGGATGAATGCACAGAGGCAAAGACAACGATATCAGCTTCTGAAATCTTGAACCCGTTGCCCAAAATAACAGATTTCTTACTCAAACCCTCATTCAACTCACTTAGAGCTTTAAGGCTTGTCCCAGAATCAACAGGGAAGTTACTGGCAAACTCGACCCACTTCATTAACTGGAATGAAAAATTGATTTCCATGTCAAATTGAAACTAATAAGAAAACTAGGAAATGTTGAAATATTACCTCATTATCTTTTGTGATAGAAGGCCCACTTGGGGAAGAATTGAAAATGTCTATACACAAGCTTTTAATGTCTTTATCCAAATTAGTGGAATACGAATTCTGCATAGTTTAGCACCAAAAATAATCCATTAACGAGCAAGAAATTGATGGATGATTCAATTTATTACATACATGCATTCAACTTAATCATAAATTTGAGGAGTGAAAATCTTACCGGGTCTAATGACAGCATTGACAGGTGCTTGCATAGAGCTGAAACAATGTTTTGCTTGCGATCTGCAGATGCCATGGTTCGATTCTTTGGTGTTTTTACTTCTTCAACTTCACACTTGAATTCCTTGTTCAAATCCAGGGATTTTGTAGGGTTTTATTTTCCCGTTTGTGGGCCGGAGCATAATTGGAATGTTGAAAAGGGGCCATACATGTTTTGCGTTGCCAAGATTTAAGCCCAGAGCCAAAATGATTTCTTCCCCAACATTATGGCTGAAGTGCACAAGTTTTTGGGTCGTCGTCATTTAATTAAAGAGAAAATCACACCACATATATATATTTAAGAGTTAATATTACAAGCCATAAATATTTTTTAATATATTTGACCTAAAGTTATTATTCCTCTTTTAAACTTATTTCACGAAAGATTTACATATATGGACTGAAATTTAGGAGCTCATTCAACAACTATCTTCGTTCTCTCTTCAACAAAATTTAATTTTGAAAAAGAAAAAAAATATCTTCTTTTTGATTCGTCGTCATTTAATTAAGAGAAAATCACACCACATATATATATATTTAAGAGTTAATATTACAAGCCATAAATATTTTTTAATAGATTTGGCCTAAAGTTATTATTCCTCTTTTAAACTTATTTTAAGAAAAATTTACACATATGAGCTGAAATTTAGGAGCTCATTCAGCAACTATCTTCGCTCTCTCTTCAACAAAATTTAATTTTGAAAAAGAAAAAAAAATATCTTCTTTTTGGATCGTCGTCATTTAATTAAGAGAAAATCATACCACATATATATATTTAAGAGTTAATATTACAAGTCATAAATATTTTCAATAAATTTGGCCTAAAGTTATTATTCCTCTTTTTAACTTATTTTAAGAAAGATTTACACATATGGGCTGAAATTTATGAGCTTATTCAGCAACTATATTCGCTCTATCTTCAACAAAATTTAATTTTGAAAAAGAAAAAATATATCTTCTTTTTAAATCGTCGTCATTTAATTAAGAGAAAATCACACCATATATATATATAAGAGTTAATATTACAAGCCATAAATATTTTTTAATAGATTTAGCCTAAATTTATTATTCCTCTTTTGAACTTATTTTAAGAAAGATTTACACATATGAACTGAAATTTAGGAACTCATTCAGCAACTATCTTCGCTCTCTCTTCAACAAAATTTAATTTTGAAAAAGAAAAAAAATATTTTCTTTCTCTTTCTACATAATTATCCTTCTTAAAGAAAATCTCCCAAGAAATCTATATTAACTTGAATACTCTTTCAATACAAATTTATTGAAGAAAAAAATCACTTTTCACCGTTATTAACCCAACATCAAAGATGAAGAAAGATTGAAGGAGTTATCCAACATCGTCATTACAGTGTTCAATAATTTTTCATACTGAGAAAACATCATTATGATTATGAGAATCCTACTAATGAAGTAAGAGTAATAAAAAGGTTCGATGTAAAAAGTATGAATTTTATTCACCGCTCCAAGATAAATTTAACCTTATGAACTAATTATTCGCTGCCCCAAGATTCAAGTATTATGGGTATTTCTGAAAGACACAAAATTTTATGGATTAGAATGTGATTTTTTTCAATCCAATCTCACCCAATTCTCCACCAAGTTGTATGTTAAAAATTGAAATGTGTGTATGAATTGCATATAAATTTTGTATACCTTAGTACTAGAAGTTTTTTTAATACTTATGAAAATTGATTTTGTTTTACTATGTGTTGTATGGAATGAATATATAATATGACATATAAATTGATTTACTTTATCTTTTTTATGCCAAGTTATATATAAACATATATTAGTATATAGAATGGATATATGATATGGTATATACACTGGTTTACTTAATCTTTTTTTTAAATCATGTTGTATAGAAACATGCATTATTAGTGTATGAAATGGATATATAATATTGTATACAAATTAGTTTACTTAATATTTTTTATACCAAATTATATACAAACATATATTAGTGTATGAATTGTGTATAAAATATGATATACATATTTCATAACATTTTCATACAATTTTTATACACAAAAAATGTAAGCAAATTCTAAGCCATGAGCATAATATACATATTATACCAATTTTATACATTTTTTCATACATTAAAATATGATGCAACTCACTCCAGATCTATATTAAAGAGATTTTTTCGTTATTTGAAGTAAGAATGAAAAAATTGAAAAAAAGCAAGTTTCAAACTATGAAGACAAAGAAAGAAAAAAGGTTGTTGGAGGGATATGGAGAACAATTGGTATCCTTTTTTAACTGCCAATTTCTTTTAGGGATATTGTTTCTAAATATATTAAAATGTTCTACCCCTTTTTCTAGTTTTGTTAGGCTGTTTTTAAAATCTATTGTTATGTATTGTAAAGTAACAAGTATTGGTATGACTTGTAATAATCAATCTAATATTTTATATATATGTTTTTATAAGTTTATCTGCTTTTGAAAATAATTTAGATATATGCAATTGAGGTTGAAAATTTATGTATGAAGTGCATGTAAAAATTTTCTTAAATCTTACGCATGTGTGTTTGAATTTATTTTGCTAATTTTTTTTAACTCTTTAAATTTTAACAATTCAACACCTAAATCTACTCCAAATAAGTTCAAATTTGAAACATATATCATAAAGAACAAACTACAATCATTATTTTATCAAAACAACGATAAATCTAATAAGTCCATATAACATCCTTATATTTTTTTCATGTATATTTGAGTTTCAGAAATGTATGACTGAAATACATGTCAAAATTGACTAAAATTTCAGGCATATGTGTCTGAATTCTTTTGTAATAATAACTTTATTTTTTAAATTTGAACACTCAAATCTACTCCAAGTAGGCTCAAATCAATTTGCTCATGCAGTTTCTTATCTTTCGATTTTTGTTACTATTTGTTATTTCTTGTATGTTGATTATTGTATTGTTTTACTGTAGTTTCTGTTCTGTTACTATCTGTTGTTTTTGTTATTATTTTTATTTCTTGTACTTTTGTTACTTCTCTTTTAAAACTATTTTGAATATTTTTCTTGAGTTGAGGGTCTATCAGAAATAATTTCTCTACCTCTAAGGTAGGGGTAAGGTCTGCATACACACTCTACTCTTTTGAAACCCACTTTGTAGGACTATATTAAGTATGTTGTTGTTATTTTATTTATGATTGGGATCATTCATATATGATTGAAAAACATGTTAAAATGACTAAAGTTTCAGGTTTGTGCGCCTAAAACTTTTTTCCAAGAAACTAATAATTTTAATTTGTAAATTTTAATACTCAAATTTACTCTAAAAAAGTTCAATTTGAAATATAAGTTGCATGTATCACTAAGAACAAATCCCAATTATCAATTAATCAATAATAATAAATCTAGCAAACTCATTTAGCACTCTTTTAATTTTTTTCATGTATATATATGCTATGATTGAAATACATGTTAAAATGTCTAAAATATTTTAGGCGTCTGCATCTAAACGCAAAAACAAAAATAAAAGAAGAAAAAACAAAAGTATGCCCTTTAGCTTGAGAGTTATTCAATACTGAGTATTCATGCAAAAATAAAATTTATACAATAGATATTAATTAATGAGATGACCAAAATAGAGTACTTTACAAAAATTTACAATGTTATGTAGTGATTTGCAAAAATTAGATCTTTCAGTGTTACTACTTATATTTTGACCTTGTAGTGCAAAAATAATTATTTTGATAGAATTTAAAACAAATTTCTAATGAAGCAAGATTTGTTTTAATAATATAAATTGGCCACAAAATATGATGAATTGTCAGAATATTTTCAGTCACAAAATTAACCTTTGCAACAAGTTATGGTGATTGTCCAAATTTTTGTCCAAATCTTGACGGATTGTCAGGATCTTTTCAGCATTTATCGCTGAAATTATGATAAATCACCAAAATTTGATCATAAAATTTTGTAGGTTGTCATTACGTACTCTATAAAAGTTTATCAGTATGTTGTTTGCTCCAAAATGGTTCATATCAACTCCAAATTTCTTCAAATATTAGACATATTTGTGTTCTTCAAGAAAAAAAATTCAGGCTAAAAAAATTCAATAATAGTGCTCTTCAATTTTTTTCAACCCACTCAATTTAATAGCGAATCAAGATTTGCCTTAACCATAAGTTGGCCACAAATTCTGACGAATCGTCAGAATTCTCAACCACGAGACTTGTCTTAATAACAAGTTATGGTGATTTCAAATTCTAATGGATCGGATCATCAGGATTTTTTCAGCATTTATGATTGAAAATTCTGATAAAATCGTCAAACTTTGATCATAAGATCCTACTAGATTATCATAATGTACTCTATAAAAGTTTGCCAATATGTTTTTACTCCAAAATAGATCACATCAATTCCAAATTTGATATACAAGCTTCTAATATAGTTTCATTAATTTTCAATTGTTATATTCCTACCTAAATCTTTAAATATTAGACCCATTTGTGTTCTTCAAGAAGAAAAATCAAGGCTAAAAAAATCAATAATAGTGTTCTTCAATTTTTTCTAACCAACTGAATTCAAATCATCGAGAATATACAATATAAACTCACTGAAACAGTACCATATACAATTACAACCACAAACAAGTTATGAGAAGAGGAGAAAGAGGAAGAGGAAGGAGAATGAAGGAATTTGTTGGCAATAATTTAAATTTGTTAAACTTTTGTTAATATAATTGAAATTAAATGGATCTCCTCCCTAAGTACACAACATAAATTCATGGACATTATGTATATGAAATTTTAGAAAGTGAGACATTGGTGATAGATCTAAGGAACCTTGTGGTCTGAGGGTCTCACTGCCCCAATAATAATAGGAAATTTTTATACTATACAATAGCCCAATAAAGCTAACAACACAAATATTTCTTACAAATATTAGGAATTATAGAATGTATAATCAATATAATATAGAAAAAATTTCAGAGACCTCTCTCTAGGTTTGACTTCATTTTACTGACCTCCCCCGTGATTTGTGATATTATGCTTATTTTTCTTTTTTTTGATTTATTTGTAACAATTGTATTAACACATTTATTATTAAAATAAAAATATATAATGCGACTAATTTTCCCTCTCTAATATACTTTATTATTATTATGGTGATAACTTTGAAGTCTGAGTTACATGGTGCTCTCGACGCACGTTAAGTAACGACAACTAATGTGTACCCTGATTCTGATGGCTCGATAATGACGAGGACTGCAGCCATTACAGCTATCGGCTCTGCCGATGAAGGCTCACAAAGACAAAACGGTAATGCTGGATTCTGGAATCCCCCATACCCTAGCACCTGTAAAGCTAGAAAGCTGGATCCAGGGACGGCAAAGACAACTACATTACTACCTTCAGCAGACCAGTAACAAATCAAGGAGATGAAGTGCCAAAAGAGCTCCAACGCGATGAGAAAGTTGATGTTCTCCGTAGGGGCTACTCCACCGACTGATGGAATACAGGCTAAATCACTAGTGATGGAAGACACTTTTAAAGGTATTCGACAATTGCAAATGGTATGTCCCTCACATTTTACCCTCATGTTCTTAAAGATAGACGAAAGATCATGAGATTAAACCCTATTGAAGTTGATTCGGAATGTGCAAAATGGGAGAATGCTTTGATTGGACATGTAATGGGGGGGGGGGAGCTCAAAGCTTCAAAGATATGCTAAAGTTTATTTACAGTGGGTGGAACTTTGTGGAGGCACCGAGGGTTTATCTCTATGATGATGGGTATTTCATCTTCCTATTCAATAGTTCATCGGAGAAGAGTATGGTGATGCAAGGAGGGTTTTACACGTACAACAATCGACCACTGATCCTGCGAAATTGGATTAAGGACTTCTACTTCAAGCCTGAGATGTTACAAATTATACTATTATGGGTACTATTCCATGAGTTACCAATATACTACTGGGCTAAAGAGAATTTGGATAGAATTGCAAGTTCCATCAGAAAACCAATATGTGCTGATCGTATGACAATGGAGATAGAGAGAATATCCTATGCTCGAGTACTTATAGAGGTGGACATTACTCAAGAACTGCCTGAGGAGCTGTGTCTTGAGACATCTGATGGGTCAATAATAGTGCAGAAAGTTGAATACGAATGGCAGAAAGTTGAATACGAATGGCGACCACAACTATGCAAAGTTTGCAATCAACTGGGGCATGATAAATATAAATATAAGAAGGGGAAAGAGGTTCCACAATAGCGTGTTCCCACGAAGCCTTACAGGAGACAACTATGGAGGCCACAATGGTTTCCTAAAGAATCAACACCCTAAGCAAAGCACAGAAACAATCCTAGTTGATACAAGTGATCTAATAGAGTATAACCAGAATTTCCTCTGCCCTGAGTCATACTCAAAATGCTAGCAACAAAAGGCAAGGTAAGGAGACATCACAAGAAGTTGGCCCCAATCAGTGTGCTACTCAAAAGCTGACTGGATTGGAGAAGGGATGTGTAGTTCCAAGCAGGGCTTAAACTTCTGACTTAGCTGGCATTACATGATCTTTAGCTCCTGGAATCCAAGAGGGCTCAACAATCCCTTCAAAAAAAGAAGAAGCTGGACACCTTTTTGCTAAAGAATAAGGTAGATTTAATTGGCTACTTGGAAACTAAGATACAAGACTATAATACAGACAAACTGAGGAGGGCACTTGGCACTGACTGGATTGTTTTTGTGATTACCCTACCACTCTTAATGGTAGAATTTGGTTGCTTTGGAAAGAAAATAAAGTAAAGGTTACTGCTTTGAATTAATCTGACCAGCTGGTGCACTGTAGAGTTCAGGATAGAGAATCATCATTTGCTTGCTTGATGACTTTTATCTATGGCCTTAACACTACTACAGGTAGAATGGGTCTGTGGGATCAGTTGAGAGCAATTGTTGTTAACTGTTTTGAACCTTGGAACTTGCTAGGTGATTTTAATGCTACTTTAACACATGATGATAGAGTCAATGGAGACCCATTAGCACCTCAGGAAACAACTGATTTCAGAGTTTTGTTGAAGACATAGGGGTGGGGAAAGTTCAGAAGAGGAAGGAAGTTTACTCGGTGTAACAAAAGAGATGGGGCTGCTAGGATATATTCACATATTGACTAGGTCTTTGAAAACTCAACTTGGTTTCAAGACTACAATTACATTGAGGCAGACTACTTAGACCCAAGTTGTTCAGACCACACTCATATATTGCAGAACACATAATCCACTCATGCTCATGTAAGGAGACCTTTTAGGCTCCAAAATATGGTAATGCAACAGGGCAAGTTTAAAGAGATGGTGCAGACTATCAACAAGTTCCTGATTATGTAAATTATAGTGTATGGAAGAAGCTCCAATCGCTAGCAAAACATGCAGGACAGTTACAAATGGAGTTCTCTACTTTTGAGAAGAGACTGATACTATTTAAACAACGATTGCAAGAGGTGCAAGAGGCTATATCTCTGGACTTGTTCAACCAGAACTTAATTACTGAGGAGAAGGAAGTCTTTCAAGCTATTGAGAAATAGGAATCAATCAATAAAAAGGTCTTAAAGCAAAAGTCCAAAGCAACTTGGATCAACTATAGTGATAGGAACTCAAAGTATTTCTTTGCCCACCTCAAAGTCAGGTAAACCAAGAATAGAATATCTTTCATATATACAGAGCATGGAATCAAAATCACTGACCCAGTGTTGGTATAAAAAGAGTTTTTGCACTTCTTTCAAGCTCTATTGGGTCAAGTTGCTACTACACTATGTTGCATAGATGTGGGTATTGCAAGAGATGGACCTTGTCTGACAATAGACCAACAACAGCTACTGTTGTAACCAATTACAGACCACAAGGTGATGCAGGCTTTGAAGGACCTCCCAGATGATAAAAGCCCAAGTATTGATGGGTATAATGCTAAATTTTTTTAAAGCAAACTGGGATGGGATTGGGACTGAGGGGACCCTACAATTCTTTACTCGTGGAAAACTTCTCAAAGTCATTAATACTACTACAATTACTCTAGTGCCTAAAGTTTCTGCTCCATCTTATGTTAAAGAGTATAGGCCTATAGCCTGCCGCACAACCCTCTACAAACTAATTATCAAGATCTGACTACAAAGCTCAAGACATTAGTTGATTATATTGTGAGTCCCTAGATCTTGACAGTATGCCTATAACCTTCTGCACAACCCTTTACAAATTGATTGCCAATCAGCATTCATAGAGGGTAGAAATATCCTAGATAATGTCCTAATAGCTCATGAGTTAGTTAGAAGATATGCACAAAAGGGTACTTTACCTAGATGCACTATCAAAGTAGATATAAGGAAGTCCTATAATTCAGTTGAATGACCATTTTTAAAGATGGTACTTTTAGAGTTTGGACTGCATACTCAACTTGTTGCTTTAGTCATGAAACGTGTGACTACAGTCCAATATAGCCTACTAATTAATGGGGGCCTTATTGCTAGGTTTCAAGAAAAGAAGGGGCTTAGATAGGGGGGACCCTATATCCCCATATCTCTTTGTTCTAGCTATGAAATACATGCATAGAACCCTCCAGCAGCTGAAACATAATCCACAGTTCAACTATCATTTCAGGTGTGAAAAATTAGGCCTCATCCATGCATATTTTGATAATGATATGTTGATGAGTTGTAGAGCTGATGAAATTTCTATAAGGCTGTTGTTCAATACTTTTAGACATTTTTTAGAGGTTTCAGGATTGCATGCAAATGGAGAAAAGATCCATATACATTGCAGGGTACCTGCAAATTTCAAACAGAGAATGATTGATGAGCTCAAGCTTTCATTAGGTGAACTCCCTTTCAAAAATCTGGGAGTGCCTCTCTCAACAAGTAAATTGTGCATTAGTCAATGCTTGCCCATTCTAGAGAAAATGACTGTTGGAGTAAAGTGTTGGACTGCCAAGCTCCTCTTTTACGATGGAAGACTGCACCTTGTAAAAAATGTGTTATTTGAAATGCAGGCTTACTGGTCACAAATTTTTCTGCTGCTAAAGAAAATAATTTCTATGGTAACTACTATGTGTAGAACATTTCTTTGGACCAGAGGCAATGCTTGCTCAAGGAAGGCCCTGGTTGCCTGGGAGATAGTGTACAGACCTAAGACAACAGGGGGTCTTAATGCAATTGATATTCTTACATGGAATAAAGCAACACTTTGTAAACTACTGTAGGCTATTGCACATAGAAAGGATAAATGTGGGTTATCTGGGCACATACTTTCTATATAAAGACACAAGATTTAGAGATAATCTAGACACCAAAGAAGGCTTGTTAGATTTTAAGGAAAAGTTTTTATGCAAGACACTGGTTGAATAGACGAGCCTCTATCCAAACTAATCTACAAGGTTTTACTAATCCTAAGGGGTTTAGTATAAAGAAAGGATACCTAAATTTAAGACCTCAGTACCCTAAAGTCCCATGGGAAAATTGGTATTGTTGAAGGGTCAAATTCCTAGACAACAGTTCATTTTGTGGTTAGCTTTGCATGGAAGATTAGCAACAGTTGATCGACTCAAGAAATAGGGAATTCATATCTCTATAGACTGTTTCCTGTGCAATGCACAGGTGGAGGAAGATGCTAAGCACTTGTTTTTAAATTTTCCCTATTCTACTCATGTATAGATGTCACGCCCCGAAGCTTCCCCCTGGATGCAACACGGTGCTTAGTGTCACAAGTGACCCCAAGCTAACCCATGGCATGGCATATCTGAGTAAAACCAGTTTAGAGATATGTACTATGCGGAAAACTAAAGCAAATTAAATATCTTAAAGCAAGATGAGAGCCCAACAAATCTGAATAAAAGATATAATATAGTTTAGTGCTGACTGAAAAACAACACTAACAACTGCTGCATCTAGTCTATGTCTGAAATCCATCTAACTGAATGGGAGTTGCTGGGACATGCCCCCAGCTAACTCTACGAAGCTAAAACTGAAACTAAATACTGAAATGAAGCATGTCTTTCATCCTCGAACTAATGAGGACTCACCACTGAACTACTGGGTACGAACTGGGGAATCAAACTAAGCGCGGTCTGGATGCTGAGTGCCTGAACATACATCATAAAATGATGTAGCACAAGAGTATGCGTCATTACTTTGAATGTACTGAGCATGTAGGATATATATACAAATCTGGGCGATGTAGAGCTGAACATGAAAATAGATATACTGCAACATAACTGGAAACTGAATTGAATGCAATGACGAAGTATAAATCATGAAATAACATGTTGAATTGAATACTGAACATAAATACTGGATACAAGGTCAATGCACATGAATCTGACTGTGGGAGACACTACTAACCAACATATCCCAAGTTGAGCTAACTATGGGGCCAACCTGTAACCCTGGGTGAAAGGGTGTTCATACCTTGCCAAGGGTACGAACAGGTCTGATGTGGATCCACTACTGATGTCCACAAGGGACAAGGAGGTGCAGCCTAGTCTGACAGTTGACTCCTTTAAACCTACGGCGGCGCTGTAGTTCTGGGATTGAGGACTGTTATTAAAGTTCTTAGCCTAAACTGACAGCTAAGCCTTCATCCTCTCGTCCACTCGGTACTAAGTCTACTCCCAACTGAATGTGAACAACAATGTACTGAAATGATGGATAGCTCAAAATACTGAAAATCAACTGAGAATGCAACATAAATATACTGGGAGATATGGCATTCGAATCCTGGTACATGATCATATAATTAGCATGTCTAGTGAACTTAATTCATGGAATACTGGAAGTACACAACTAGGTTTTTATGAACATTATACATGGAACTACACTAATACTCCAAGAACATGTAGTCAATACCATAGAGATTGTAGAAACTGAATTACGATAAATTTCTAAGTTCTAGGAACCCTAGGTTTGAGAATTCATATAGGAGATTGAAAACTAATTGGAATATAGGGATCTAATGGGTGAAAGGAGCCCACTAGTGAAATCTCACATACCTAGTGAAGAAATCCACGGAGAAATCCTTGGATTTTTGGGGCTGAACTTTGGTGAAGGCCTCTGCTTGTTCTTGAGAGAAACTACGCCTTTGTTGATTCCTTTTTGTCTAAGTCGATGATTTTTAGGAGAATGAGGGTTTAGTTAGTTTTATACTACTTAATTAGGCTTAGACGACATAAAACAACGTAGCTTAGGCCTTAAAAGGGAATGAAATAGTCCAAAATACCCTTGGGAAAGTTAAAAGAATTTCTGCCAAAAACGCGACCTAGTGATCACGGCTTGGTTGACGGGCCATACTCCTGGACGACGAACCATCGACCTGAGTTGTGGTTCTTCCTAACAGTGTTAGGGGTCTCTGATCTCAGGAACTATGACTTAATAGGATGGACCGTGTTCCTGGACGATGGTTCGTCATGTGACTCGTGGTTCCTGGGTCTTGACTTAGCCTGGGGATTTCCACGACTCAAAGGATGGACCATTCTTTTGAAGTATGGATCGTCGTTGGACTCGTGGTTTCTGAAGCTAGAACAGAGTGGCTACTAGACTTGGGATTACAGGTTAAGATGACGGACCGTGGTTCTAGACTACGGTCCGTACTCCTAACCGTGGTCCCTAGGAACTTGAGTTTTTCTGAAACTTTTTTATTTCCTACTGGTTTTCTGAGCTTAGTCTGGGCTTGAAAGTTCTGGGGTTTTACAATATCTCCCCCTTGGGATCATTCGTACTCGAATGAAGACTAAACAAGCTGGTTTGAAGGGAAAGAGCTAAAACCCTACCAATTGAGTACTAGAACTGATATCTAACTGAACTGAGTTCCATAAACATGCAAGTATGCTGAAATTCAAGGATAACTGATGGAACAATGGTACTGAGACCGAATTACACAAGAGTAAACTGAGAGTCTGGAGAGGAACTAATTACCTCAAGCTGAAACTGAATCAGAGGGAAATTGGTGGGGGTACTTGGACATCATGGATGCTTCTGCTTCCCAAGTAGCTCCCTCTACGGACTGATTCCTCCATAAAACTTTAACTGAAGCGACTTCCTTATTTCTCAACCTACTAACCTGACGGTTAAGAATTTCAACTGGGACCTCCTCATAGGTGAGGCTATCTTTCACATCCACACTCTCAAAGGGTACTATCGAAGTCGGATCACCCACACACTTCTTCAAAAGAGAAATATGAAAGACTGGATGAACTGCTGCTAGTTCTGATGGCAACTCTAACTTGTAAGCCACATTACCAACCCTTTTCAGGATTCTGTAAGGACCTACATATCTTGGACTGAGCTTTCCTTTCTTGCTAAATCTCATTACACCCTTCATGGGTGACACTTTCAGGAAGACCCAATCGTCAACATCAAACTCTACGTCCCTCCTTCTAACATCTGCATAGGACTTCTGACGACTATGAGCTGTCTTTAGCCTATTTCTGATGAGCTAAACTTTCTCCATAGCCTCATGTACTAAATCTTGTCCAATCAAAGCTGCTTTACCTACTTCAAACCAACCAACAAGTGACCTACATCTGCGCCCATAGAGGGCCTCATATGGGGCCATCTGAATGCTGGAATAGAAGCTGTTATTGTAGGCAAACTCTATGAGAGGTATGTGATCATCCCAACTACCCTTGAAATCGGTCACACAAGCTCTCAACATATCCTACAAGGTCTAAATGGTACGCTCAGCCTGACCATCTGTTTGCGGATGAAATGTTATACTGAGGTTCACCTGAGTACCAAGACTTTTCTGGAAAGATCTCCAGAAATGAGATGTAAACTGAGGACCTCTATCTGAAATGATAGACAAGAGAACCCCATACAATCTGACTATCTCGCCGATGTAGAGCCTGGCATAATCATCCGCTGAATCTGTAGTTTTGACTGCCAAGAAGTGAGCTGACTTAGTGACTCTGTCCACTATCACCCAAATGGAATCATGCTGCCTGCGAGTACGGGGTAGACCCATTATGAAATCCATGTTAACCACTTCCCACTTCCAAGTAGGAAAGTTAATCTCTTGAGTCACACCTCCCTATTTATGATGTTCTACCTTTACCTGCTGACAGTTGGGGCACTTAACCACAAAATCTGTGATGTCTCTCTTTATACTGTTCCACCAATAGACATTCCATAGATCACGGTACATTTTAGTGGCACCTGGATGAATGGAATATCTGGAATTATGGGCTTTTGAAAGGATCTGCTGCCTCATTCACCCACCTCAGGAACACACAAGCGACCCTGATAATGGAGTACACCATCTCCCTCTTGGGAGAAAACCTCTACTCTTTGCTGATGAACTGAACCCTTCAGCTGAAGTAGTATGGGGTCACTATCCTGATTCTTCTTAACTTCAACTACCAATGAAGATTCTGACCCATTCTGAACTATCACACCACCGTCTACCATGTCCATAAGGTAAATTCCTAGGCGAGCAAGCCGATGAACATCTCTGACCAGTTCTCTCTTCTCTTCCTCAACATGGGATACACTACCCATAGACAGTCTACTGAGAGCATCCGCCACTACATTGGCCTTACCCGAATGGTAGAGCACATTCATATCATAATCCTTGAGGAACTCAAGCCATCTCCTCTGACAAAGATTCAACTCTTTCTGGGTGAACACATACTGAAGGCTCTTGTGATCTGTGAACACATCAACATGAACACCATACAGATAGTGCCTCCAAATCTTTAGGGCAAATACAACTGCTGTAAGATCGAGGTCATGAGTCGGGTAGTTCTTCTCATGAGCCTTAAGCTGCCTGGAAGCATAAGCTATGACCTTACCCTGCTACATTAAAACACAACCCAAGCCGACTCTGGATGCATCACAATAAACCACGTAATTGTCTGAACCATCTGGTAGAGTCAAAATAGGAGCTGTAGTTAGTCTGGTCTTCAGTTCTAAGAAACTCTTCTCACACTGCTCTGACCACTGAAACTTGACCTTTTTCTGAGTCAACTTGGTCAATGGGGCAGCTATGGATGAAAATCCTTTTATGAACCTCCTGTAATAACCAGCCAAACCCAAGAAACCTCTGATGTCTGTCAGAGAGGTGGGTCTGGGCCAGCCCTTTACTGCCTCAATTTTCTGGGAATCAACATGGATCTCTGGACACCACATGACCAAGAAAAGCGACTGACTGAAACCAGAATTCACAGTTGCTGAACTTAGTGAATAACTGGCGATCCTTGAGGGTCTGAAGCACAACCCTCAAATAAGTCTCATGCTCCTCCTCATTTCAAGAATAAATAAGGATGTCATCAATGAAGACAATGATGAACAAGTCCAAATACTGCTTGAACACCTTGTTCATTAGGTCCATGAAAGCTGCAGGAGCATTGGTTAGTACTAAATACATAACAACAAATTCATAGTGACCATATCGAGTCCTGAAGGCTGTCTTCGAGATGTAACTATCTCTGACTCTGAGCTGATGATAGCCGGATCTGAGGTCTATCTTGGAGAAATGACTAGCGCCTTGAAGTTGGTCAAACAAGTCATCAATCCTGGGGATGGGATATTTATTCTTGATTGTGACTTTGCTCAACTGACGGTAGTCAATGCACATTCTGAGGGAACTATCCTTTTTACGCACGAACAACACTGAAGCACCCTATGGAGAGATGCTGGGTATGATGAAGCCCTTATCTAGCAGGTCTTTCAACAGTTCTTTCAACTCCTTAAGCTCAGCTGGAGCCATTCTTTAGGGAGGAATTGAAATAGGCTGGGTATCTTGAAGGAGATCAATTCCGAAGTCAATTTCCCTTTCAGGAGGAACTCCGGGAAGATCTTCTGGGAACACTTCTGGAAACTCATTCATCACTGGGACTGACTCTAGAGTTAGGGTCTCGGAGTTTGAATCCTTATCCCGAACAAGGTGATAGATATACCCTTTGGAGATCATTTTTCTGGCCTTAAGGTAGGAGATGAAATGACCTATAGGCACTGAGTTACTACCCTTCCACTTTAGGACTGGCTCGTTAGGGAACTAAAACCGAATGATCCTAGTTCTACAATCGACCGAGGAATAACAGGAATGTAACTAATTCATGCCTAGAATGATATCAAAGTCTACTATTTCTAACTCTATAAGGTCTGCTGAGGTGACTTTCTGGGAAACTGTGACTGCGCAATTCCTGTATACCCGTCTAGCTATAACTGGGTCACCAACTGGAGTAGAGACTGAGAAGGGTTCTAGGAGGGTTTCTGGACTGACATAAAAATTTACCGCTATATATAGAGTTATAAAGGAAAGTGTAGCCCCTGGGTCTAACAATGCATAAACATCAGTATTAAAGACTCATAACGTACCCATGACTACATCAGAAGAGTCCTCCTGATCCTGCCGAGCTTGAAGAGCATACAACCTATTCTGGTGCTGACCACCACCTATACCAGATGAGGCACCCTGCTGAGTAGGGCGACCTGCTGGAGCTGCTATAGAACCAGTCTGAGTCTACGAGCGGACATCCTTACCCTTCTGAGAAGCTGTGGGACAATCCCTCATCATGTGGCCTGGCTTACCACACCCAAAGCAATTTCCATTACCTGCTAGGCACTCGCCCTGGTGGTTCCTACCACACTTTTGGCACACTGGGTTAGTGCGCCCACTAGTAACTGTACCTTGGGACTTAGAGCCAGACGCTCTATCCCGATAGTCCTTCCTGAACTTGGGCACTGGGGCACTAGCTAAAGATGGGGCTGGAGTTAAATTTCTCTGACGATAAGGAGAGCGGTTGCCGCCCTCTGACCTCTGCTGAGAGTGGCTATACTCACCTGTCCTAGCCCTTTTTGCATCACCTCCCCTTTCTTTGATCTTTTCCTCATCCATCTGTTGAGCATAAGTAACCAACCTGGAGAAGTCCATTTTTTTCACGAGCATTGCAGTGTTGCATTCCTTGACCACATCATCAGACACACTGGATACGAACTTTCTCATACGAGCTCTAGGGTCAGCTATTATTGCTGGGGTATACTTAGATAGCTGAGTGAGCTTCAGAGCATAGTCCTTCACGCTCAAGTCATCCTGCCTCAGATTGATGAACTCTTGAACCTTGGCTTCCCTGAGCTCTAGTAGGAAGAACCGGTCCAGAAATGCAGTCTTGAACAGATCCCACGTCACTGATCCTGCATTGGCATAACGAGACTCCTTCCACTACTGGTACCAAGTATTAGCTAACCCTTTCAGCTGATAGGCAGCTAAGTATGCACTCTCCACTGGAGTGACACCCATAATGTCTATCACTTTTTGAATATATTCTAGGAACTCTTGGGGATCCTCTTCTGACTTGGACCCATGAAATTCTGGAGGGTTCATCTGTGAAGTCCCGGATTCTAGCTGCAGCAGTATTGACCTGAGGCGATGCTGGAGCCACAGCCTGCTGGTTGACCTGGGCGGTCATGGCCTGAGAAAGTACTTGAAAAGCAGCCCTGAATTTGGCATGCGTAACCTGATCATTCAACGGTTCTGCTGGAGCTGCTGGTGCTGGCTGATTCCTAGCATTTGCTCTTCTGGGAGGCATTTTTCTGAAATGCGAAGAGCATGAGTTAGAATAGAGGAGAATTAAATAGAGTTTATACTCTATAGCACAAACTGGAAAGGAAAGAAGGGAAGTTATTCCTAATGATGTCTCATAGTTTCTCTCCCATAAGTGTGGCGCGCTTCACACCCATGAAGAAGACTCTACTTGACGCATCTTTCAGACACACTAGGACACTTGAACGTGATGCTCTGATACCAAGTTTGTCACTCCCCGAAGCTACCCCCTGGACGCAACATGATGCTTAGTATCACAAGTGACCCCAAGCTAACCCATGGCATGGCATATCTAAGTAAAACTAGTTTAGAGATATGTACTATGCGGAAAACTAAAGCAAATTAAATATCTTAAAGCAAGATGAGAGCCCAACAAATCTGAATAAAAGATATAATATAGTTTAGTGCTGACTGAAAACAACACTAACAACTGCTGCATCTAGTTTATATCTGAAAGCCATCTAACTGAATGGGAGTTGCTGGGACATGCCCCCAGCTAACTCCACGAAGCTAAAACTGAAAGTAAATACTGAAATAAAGCATGTCTGTCGTCCTCGAACTAATGAGGACTCACCACTGAACTGCTGGGTACGAATTGGGGAATCAAACTAAGCACGGTCTGGATGCTAGTGCCTAAACCTACATTATAAAATAATGTAGAACAAGAGTATGCGTCAGTACTTTGAATGTACTGAGCATGTAGGATATATATACAAAGCTGGGTAATGTAGAACTGAACATGAAAATAGATATACTGCAACATAACTGGAAACTGAACTTAATGCAATGACCAAGTATAAATCATGAAATAACATGCTGAACTGAATACTGAACATAAATACTGGATACAAGGTCAATGCACATGAATCTAACTGTGGGAGACACTACTAACTGACATACCCCAAGTTGAGCTAACTATGGGGCCAACCTGTAACCCTGGGTGAAAGGGTGTTCATACCTTGCCAAGGGTATGAACAAGTCTGACGTGGATCCAATACTGATGTCCATAAGGGACAAGGAGGTGCATCCTAGTCTGACAGCTGACTCCTTTAAACCTACGGTGGCACCGTAGTTCTGGGACTTGAGGACTGTTATTAAAGGTCTTAGCATAAACTGACAACTAAGCCTTCATCTTCTCGTCTGCTCGGTACTAAGTCTACTCCCAACTGAATATGAACAACAATGTACTGAAATGATGGATAGCTCAAAATACTGAAAATCAACTGAGAATGCAACATAAATATACTGGGAGATATGGCATTCGAATCCTGGTACATGATCATATAATTAGCATGTCTAGTGAACTTAATTCATGGAATACTGGAAGTACACAACTAGGTTTTTCTGAACATTATACATGGAACTACACTAATACTCCAAGAACATGTAGTCAATACCATAGAGATTGTAGAAACTGAATTACGATAAATTTCTAAGTTCTAGGAACCCTAGGTTTGAGAATTCATATAGGAGATTGAAAACTAATTGGAATATAGGGATCTAATGGGTGAAAGGAGCCCACTAGTGAAATCTCACATACCTAGTGAAGAAATCCACGGAGAAATCCTTGGATTTTTGGGGCTGAACTTTGGTGAAGGCCTCTGCTTGTTCTTGAGAGAAACTACGCCTTTGTTGATTCCTTTTTGTCTAAGTCGATGATTTTTAGGAGAATGAGGGTTTAGTTAGTTTTATACTACTTAATTAGGCTTAGACGACATAAAACAACGTAGCTTAGGCCTTAAAAGGGAATGAAATAGTCCAAAATACCCTTGGGAAAGTTAAAAGAATTTCTGCCAAAAACGCGACCCAGTGATCACGGCTTGGTTGACGGGCCATACTCCTGGACGACGAACCATCGACCTGAGTTGTGGTTCTTCCTAACAGTGTTAGGGGTCTCTGATCTCAGGAACTATGACTTAATAGGATGGACCGTGTTCCTGGACGATGGTTCGTCATGTGACTCGTGGTTCCTGGGTCTTGACTTAGCCTGGGGATTTCCACGACTCAAAGGATGGACCATTCTTTTGAAGTATGGATCGTCGTTGGACTCGTGGTTTCTGAAGCTAGAACTGAGAGGCTACTGGACTTGGGATTACGGGTTAAGACGACAGACCGTGGTTCTAAACTATGGTTCGTACTCCTAACCATGGTCCCTAGGAACTTGAGTTTTTCTAAAAAAATTTATTTCCTAATGGTTTTCTAAGCTTAGTCTGGGCTTGTAAGTTCCGGGGTTTTACAATATCTCCCCCTTGGGATCATTCGTCCTTGAATGAAGACTAAACAAGCTGGTTTGAAGGGAAAGAGCTAAAACCCTACCAACTGAATACTAGAATTGATATCTAACTGAACTGAGTTCCATAAACATGCAAGTATGCTGAAATTCAAGGATAACTGATGGAACAGGATTGCTGGGCTACTGGATCTTGAACTACGGTTCAAGATGACGGGCTGTAGTTCCAAACTACGGTCCGTACTTTGAACCATGGTTCCTGGTAACTTGAGTTTTTCTGAAAATTTTTATTTCCTACTGGTTTTCTGAGCTTAGTCTAGGCTTGGAAGTTCTGGGGTGTTACAATAGAGATCTCTGATGCACTGGTTGGGCTTCAATAGAGCCATTGGAAGTTGGGACTACGAAGTAACTTGGCTTACAAAGAGGATTAACAACAATATACCTAGGGCTGGAATACTTAAATTCTATGGGTCAAAAGAAATAGTAGAAGATTTGCCAGGCAATCTACAATGTATACTCATAGGCTTAGAGAAATAGCTATTCAACTTCACATGGAGGGTCTGAGGTACAACAAATGGTCATCACAACTAGCACAATTGAACTCTTATCCTAGTTAGTTTTTTAAATTCTATTAATGGTTATAAATGTTTAACTCAATCTTTAGCAGTCTGTATAGAGAATAATTAGGAGGTCTAACTCTGAGTCCAAAAAGAGTTAGCAGTTTTGTAATACTTTGATACTTGATTGAATGAAATTTTACTGTTTGATCAAAAAAATATACTTTATTATTTATTTAATTGTAAATTTTTTTTAAGAAAATTATTTCTATCAATCCCCAATTATGTTACTTTGAAGAATTCATAAGAATACCTTACATGGCTACTGATGATTTTATACAAAATGATGATGCATGCTATCTGCTGCGAATCACAGTATTTGCTTGAATTTCTTGGTTGTTTTATTTTTATTTAGTTTTAATTTTCTTTAAGAGAAGAATCTGCCAAATAAATTCTTAAAGCGTTAGATAATTTATGCTAGTAGAATTTCATAGGTTTTAGATTACGACAAACACCATCCCATCATGAATCTTTTTGAGGTTAATGAGATTACTTACCCTTTGCCCTGTTAATACAATAATTTCAAGCTTGGTACATTAACTATTAATTTCTCTAATCTTTTCAAACTTTTATAGAATATCAATGCTAATTAAGAGAATTCTCATTTGACTTTTTCATTAAAAACGTTGCAGCAGAAATGTATGTCGATGCAACATTTCATCTCTAAGCATAACAAGAAAATCTAGCTTCTAATTAAAGAAAACTGGATTACTTTAAAAACAGAATGTTTAAACTATGAATCTATAAATTTTAATGGAAGATGAAAAATATATTATTCTGAGAAAATTTTAAATATTATTTACAATTAATTAAATAATAAAGTATATTGTAGGAGCAAATTAGTCACATCATATATTTTTTATGTTAGTAAATAA
The DNA here is from genome assembly GCA_003996215.1 of Jaltomata sinuosa. Lineage (NCBI taxonomy): Eukaryota > Viridiplantae > Streptophyta > Magnoliopsida > Solanales > Solanaceae > Jaltomata > Jaltomata sinuosa. The sequence continues at coordinate 293,628 of QJPP01001076.1, forward strand.
ATATGTCAACATAATTGTTATAAATAAATTAAAATTAGGGAGATATGCGTAATATCGTAAACCACGAGGGAGGTCAGTGAAATAAACCAAACTTGAAAGGAGGTCTCTGAAATTATCTCTATGTATACGTACTAATAATATATTAATTTTATACTTAGTATGTACTTATTATACATTGAGTATACTCAGCGTAAACTAATTATGTAAGAAGCATAATAGTTAAATTGTTAAGATAGTAAATAATAGTTATAATATATAGGTCGTTATACAATTAATAATGATGTAAATTATTATAAAAGTAAATAATAATATAAATTATTTTGTAAGAATTGTCTATTTAAATTTTTTTAGTCTTTGGATACACGTGTTTAGATATAGCTAAAACATTGAAAATTTAACAAAATCAATGTAACCATGAACAGATCTAAACCACAAATAAAATACTAATTAGTAGAACAGAGAGAACCTCTCCTTTCTCTCTAGAAATCATTATTTTGCCTTTTCTCTTTCTCCGACACATGATGGTGTGTGACTGTCAGGCGCTTTTGCCAGCATGGCCAAAGGAAGGCTAAAAAAGGATGATCTCAACGGAAAAAACAATCATGAAGATGCTCAAAAGGGAAAAATGAAGAATGTAACGATACCAATGCAAACAACTTCTTGCAATGAAGAATGTCCACCATTAGTTCCAGGATCTGAAAACCAAGAGCATTACAAGTGGAGAGAAGAGTATTTGTTCAAAATCAAGTAAATCTGAAGAAGTCAATTAACGTAGTTCTAGATAAGATGTTGCTACAACAAGAAACTGTTGGATCAAGTATTAAGACTCAAACCCCGGTTATTAATGTTGAAACTATACAAAGGGTGAGCAAATTACTGGATCTACTGGCGTCATTGAGATTGATACCACTAGCAAGCAATAAGCACTAATGGGGGTAATGGAATAGATGAATCTTTTTGATTTATTGAAAGAGGCAGAAGAAATGGAAGAATCTTTTTGATAGAAAGAAATTTTCAACTTGAGGGATGACCTTGGGTTACGTAGCACCGCTGATTCAAAATGATGAGAAGATAAGAGTTTTGTCACTAGCTGAAACTATAGAAGAAACTGAGAAGTGAAAGAGGGAAATTATTGTATATGTAGTAGGTGTGTCTCCTATCCTACGAGCCATAAAGAGATTCATAGCAGGGTAATGAATTTTTTCATCCAAACTCAAAGTATTTGATCATAGTGATTGGTACTTTGTTATCCATTATACTTGGCTAGATTATAGAAATGAAGTTTTGTACTCGGGGTCACACATGCTCAATAACAAATCATTAATCATCAAACATTAGACTGCTGAGTTTGATTTTGCTTAGAAAGTGTCGGTGTCTATTCTAATTTGGGTAAAATTATCGAACCTACCACTGAATTATTGGAATAAGAAGTCACTGAGTAGGATTACAAGCATATTGGGCACACCACTATATACAGATGAGCGCATAACAAACATGAAAAGAATCATATATGCTAAGGTGTTAGCATAGATGGATATCACCCAGAAATGTCCAGGAAAAGTTACCGTTATAGCTCCTAAGGGAAAATACTTTACTCAGTACATTATGATTGGAGGCATGTATGTTGTAATGTCTGCTTGCAAGTTGGACATAATTGCCAGAAGGACATAAAGAAATAAAAATTCAATTTTGCAAAATTAAGCCAATCATGTTACCATAATAAAGCAACAAATATAGTGGAAATCTAAAAAAGTGACCCATGTTGACCTTGAGGAAATCAACAAACAGGACATGAAACTAGCGATATTGACAATCAACAAGGTAACAAGACATAAACTATTGAAGCAAATGAGAACGTTGCACCTAGTAAGGTGGACACTATTAATGTAGAGGCTGATACTACTAATGAACAGTCTGACTGATTATTAGTAAGGAAGAAAATGCAACAAAGTGTACAACACTGAGGAACAATAAAATAACAATACAATCCCCAAATAACTTCAACTTGATCATAGTTGGGGATCCCATGATAATCCAGAATTAAGCACATGCTCAAGAAAAGGGACAAAGTAGCAGTGGAATATATGGTAACACTCCTATCACCCCATCATGAATCTAGTTACTTGAAACATAAAAGATTTGAATAAAGTAAGCAAACATAAGGAGGTAAAGGAATATATAGTAGAGAATAAAGTCAATATCATTGAAATAGTTGAACATAGAGTACAACAAAGAGTGGCTAAATAATTGATTAAAAAGATTATGGAAAAATAGAGATGGTGTGAGAATTACAATTTTGTTGCCAAGGGAAAAATTTGGGTTCTTTAGGACCCTATGGTGATTGATTTGATGTAATTGAGATGCAAGACTAATTTATTCATGAAAGGTGCATATAATGAATATGAATATTAAATTTCAATTTACTATTGTCTATGAATTTCACATAGTCGAAACAAGAAAGTCATTGTGGAGAAATCTCAAAAATCTACATAGAAGAATACAAGACCCTTGGTTAATCATGGGAGACTACAACACTAATACCAATGTGGATAACAGAATAGATGGGAGCTGAGCTGTAACACCCCAGAATCTGAACCAACTACTGTACAACACTCATCAGGAATTTTTTTACAGAAAACTTCAAGTTTCCAGAAACCATGGTGAAGATCACAGACCGTAGTTTATAACCACGACCCGTGATCTGACCCATGGTCTTCCTTCCAGTGTTGGTCTCCCTTCAGTCTACGAGTAACATCATGGATCATGGTTTGAAATCACGGACCATCTCTTCACTCATGAACTTGATCATTAGAGAGTTGCTAGTTTCCTATCTTAGAATTACGGATGAAACTACGGACCGTAGTTTGGAACCACGATCCGTCCTGTCATCCGTGGTTCCTTTTGATCAGAGAACACTCAGCTTAAAACCCAGAAACCATGAGTCAAACCACAGACCATCCTTTAGAACCACGGCCCATCCTGTAACTCGTGGAATCATCAGACCAGAGAACCCCCAAGACTCAAGGACAAAACCATGACTCAGTCGATGGTCCGTCATTCAGAACCACAGTCCGTCGACTAATCCGTGGTCTGATGTTTCGAGAATTTCAGTAATTTTCTTTTAATTAATTCAGGGACATTCCAGCCTTTTCCCTACCCTTTTTAACTACTACCCTAAGTCATTTTTGGGGTAATTAAAGGGGTTTATACTCTTATTTCCCCATTCTTCCAAAACTAATCGACACTTAAAAGAAACTAGGAGAAAAGAAGAGTCTATTCCTCTCAAGAACAAGCTGGAGACTTTCTTCAAGCTCAGCCCCAAAACCCAAAGATTTTACTGTAGAATCTTCTTCCAGGTATGTGAGATTTCATCAATGGGTCCTTTTCGCCCATTGAGTATCTAGATTCAGTCTAGTTCATCAGTTTTCAATTAGTTCTTCAGACCTAGGGTTCCTAAACCTTATGAAATCATTGCAAATTCAGATTTTATCGCTTGTACGAAATTTATAACATGTTTAATTGGGAACCTGGGATAGACATACGTACAAAATTTAGTAACACTAGCATGTGTTAATTTCAGTACTCATAATTTATACTTGCTAGTCAGATAATTCAGTCAGTCATGCTTCATGATTTGAATGCCTTCAGTTTTTAGTATTATTGTGCATTCTCAATGATATCAATATTTGAGCTATCCAGTATTTTAGTTTGTATTCATTACTTATATATTCAGTTGGGAGTAGACTTTGCACCGAGTGGATGAAGGGATAAAGGCTCACCCATCAGTTTAGGCTGAGACCTTTAGTAGAAGTCCCCAATTTCCAAAACTACGGCACCACCATAGGTTCTAGAGGGGTCACACATCAGATTAGGCATGACACCCTTGTCCCCTATGGACATCAGTTTAGTGGATCTACATCAGATTTGTTTATACCCTTGACAAGGTATGAATACCCTCCAAGCCAGGGTTACAGGTTGGCCCCATAGTTAGCTCAGCTTAGGGTATGTTTGTAATAGTAATTCCCACAGTTCAGATTCAGTACTTGCATTAACCTTGTATTCAGTTTTCAGTTCTCCAATTTAGTTCAGCATGTTACAGTTCATGATTTAATACTTGGTCATTGCATTCAGTTTACCTCTTAGTTCATGTTACAACCTATTTATCATGTTCATCATATCATTTACCTCTTCAGTATTTGTATATTCAGCTTTGCATATATCCTGCATGCTTAGTACATTCAGAGTACTGACACATACTTTTGTGCTACATCTTATCATGATGTAGGTTTAGGTGCTCAGTATCCAGGCCGTACATAGTGTGATTCTCTGGTCCTACTCAGCAGATCAGTGGTGAGTCCTCATAGTTTTGAGAATGATGGTTATGTTTATTTATTCAGTCTTATATTTTAGTGTTTCAGACTTTTGGAGTTAGCTGGGGACTTGTCCCAACAACTCACGTCAGTTAGAGGCTTTCAAACATAGAACTAGATTCAGCTTATGAGTTGTTAGCTCTACTTTCAGATTCTTATTATAACTCATATTTATTCAGAAACTTTTGGATTACTTTCTAAACTTATGATTTAAACCAAACAGCTTCCCTATGTTTTAGTACATTTATTCAGAAGTGTTTAGTTATGCCAGGCCATGGGTTAGCTTGGGGTCACTTGTGATCCTAAGCATCGTTTTGCATCTAGGGGTAGTCTTGGAGCGTGACAAACTTGGTATCAGAGCACAGAGTTCAAGTATCGTAGGTATCTGAAAGCCGCATCAAGTAGAGTCTTTTTCATGGGTGTGAAGCGCGCCACACTTATGAGAGAGAGGCTCTGAGATGTTTTTAGGAAAACTTCCTTTCTAATACGTCTCGTGCTATAGAATATGAACTCTATTTAATTTCCTTCTAACTTATGCTCTACAGGTTACAGAAAATGCCTCCCAGAAGAGTGAACACAAGAGAGAATGGAAATAGAAATGGCAACCAACAAGCACCACCAGCTCCAGCAGACGCTCTGAATGAACAAGTCACTCATGTAGAGTTCAGGGCTGCCTTTCAGGTGCTTTCTCAGGATATGACTGCCCAGGTCAATCAGCAAGCTGTGGCACCAGCCCCGCTACAGACTAACTCCACAGCAGCTAGGGGTTGAGACTTCACTCGAATGAACCCTCCAGAGTTCCATGGTTCCAAGTCGGAGGAAAATCCACAAGAATTCCTAGATGACATCCAAAAGGTAACATAGATATGGGTGTCACCCCGATTGAGAGTGTAGACTTAGCCATTTTTCAGTTGAAGGGAGTGGCTCATGTGTGGTATCAACAATGGAAAGAGTCACGAGGAGCAAATGTAGGTCCAATAGATTGGAATTATTTTCAAACTGCATTCCTGGACAAGTTTTTCCCAATTGAACTCAGGGAAGCCAAGGTCAAAGAGTTCACCAACTTGAGGCAGAATGATATGAGAGTGAAGGAGTACTCTCTCAAGTTCACCCAGTTGTCTAAATATGCCCCGACAATGGTTGCTGACTCCAGGGCCGCATGAGTAAGTTCGTGTTAGGTATTTCTGATGATGTGGTCAATGAATGTAGGACCACTATGCTGGTTAAGGAGATAGACATCTCAAGGTTGATGACACATGCCCAACAAATTGAGGACGAAAAGTTTAAAGCAAGGGCAAGAGAAAGCAAGAGGGCTAGAATAGATGACTTCAGTTACTCTCAGCAGAGGTCAAAAGGTGGTAAGTTTCGTCATAAATCTTCAGCTCCAGCCCCATCTTTTGCTAGTTCCCCAGTGCCCAAGTGAGTCCACTTGACCCTGGGAAGCTGTCAGACTCTTTTTCATAGCAACATTCTCTTTTTTCAGTAGAACAATCTCCTCATGTACATCTTCTAGGTCCTGTAGGGATTGAGTCATTGGACTAGAACTCTTCTTCTTGGGGGCTTGTGCAGGCATATAGTCACATTCCTCCAGCATGGAAAGAGTGATCATGTCATTTTTGGTAACACCTACTCCCTTCCTTAGAGGTACATCAAAGCTCTTGAACACCTCTGTCAGAAGAAATCTATAGGCTAGACCATGGGTACCAGTTCTGGGGGAAGTTACCCTACCCATGTGCTTGATCATTAGTGCTAGTAGGTTTACCCTCTCATCTAAGTTAAAGGAATTCATTATTCCCATGTCCTTGAAGCTAGCCTCATTCCTCCTTCATCCTCTAGGCAATATCTTCTTGTTCACAATCTCGAACAAGATCTTGTGATTAGGAGATATTTCCCCTTTGAATACTTTCCTAGCTCCCTTCTTCTCCTTCCCCTGAGAGAACTTCCTAGTTAACATGCAATCCTCATCTATTTTCCACACATATTCTTCAAGAACCTAAGAAGGTACATACATGAATTCTCCTAATCTAGCAGGGTCAAATACAACTTCTACTCCTTTCACCTGTGAGCTCACAACCCACCCATCCAATAACTTCAATTTGGCATAAAATTCTATCACCTCTTCTCTATGCACAATAGGCTTAACAGTCTTAAACAAATGGACCCAACCCTAGAAATCTAGCTTATCTAGAAGCTAAAGAATGAAATGGTTTTGCAGTACCTCAGCATTAAGATTCTCCCTTTTAGGAGAGATTGTGTGGAATAGTAACCAATGGGCCCTAGTCTCAAGAACTTCTCATAATTTTTGTTGTTTTTTCCAGCCTTAGGGGTGGCAGGTTCTTCTCCATATTCCTCTTCTGCTTCTTCCTTATACAGGTCAATGGGTTCATCATTGTCACCTATCTTCTTCTTCCCTCGAGCTACCCGGGCTTTTTTTCTTCTCAATCTCTTTCTGAGCATCATCAGCCTTTTTTTGGTGAAGGGTTTTCTTGGTGGAAGAGAGGGTGAGGGTAGAGGATCATTGGAGGGTTTTGACAGGGGCTTCTTTGGGGGTTTCACATCAGCCCTCTTTTTCGATCCATAAATGACAGCGGATTCAACCTTAGTATACTTAGGGATAAGGCAGATATCTCCATCGCTATCAATTTCCTCTTTGTCATAAGATATGGGTTTGAGGATTGTATTTGGAGGGGAATCTTGGTCAGTTTCGTCTATACTCCATGAATAGTTCAGAGAGTTAGACTTTTGAGTTTGAGGAGATGAAGGTTTAGGGGGAGAAGGTGATAGTGGAGGGGAAAATGGAAGAGTGAGAGAGGGTGATCTTGAGGAATGTTCCCTCTGAGTGGATGAGACCTGTGGTTAGGGGAAGTCCTCATCATCAGAGTAGTTCACAAGTGAGTGGAGAAGAGAGGAAGTAGGTTTGGTAGACAAAATATCCATGGGAACAGGTCTGGATATTTTGGTGAGTTTGGAGAAGATGAGATCAAAAGAGAGTATAAGAGAGAGTTTCGTAAAGGTAAAAGGTTTCTTGAGAGAGAGGTGCTTGAGGTGACAGTTGTCAGATTTTGAAAAAGGGAGTATATGATAGCAAGTGTTGTTATTTGATTTTCCCGCTTGAGAATTTGTCTTATTTGAGTAAATGGAGTTTTTCTAGGGTTCAGGTTCTCATGACAGACTAATATCAACTTATGTACTTTAATTTTGATAGTTTTGTAAAGGATGTGCGTACCTTGAGGATCATATCCTTGAGTGCTTTCCCATCCTTTTGATTGGCCCAAGGTCAGCCTATTTCTGTTGAATGCTCCATTTCCTATGCCTTAGAAGCCTCCTCCCAGCTTTCCTCAGAAGCTCTTTAATATGTCTCTCTCTTGATGCATGGATATTCCCCATGAGACCTGTACCTCTGCACACTCTTCTTATACCAATACTATCTTCAGTTTCAGGGCCATACTTCCACCTTGATACTTTGCAGGAGAGAGGAAATCAACTTTGTATTCAGTCATTGGTCTAAAGAATGCATTGTCAAGGTATCTAGCCTTGCTCATTCCTCTCTTCATTTCTTGCAGAATAGTTAGTGACTCATCTTGGGTCCTTTTTTATGAGTGAAAGTATGAATCAGGTCTCTCTTGGCCCAGTATGGAAGCTCTCTTTTGATGGAGAGGATTCTTCTCAATTCCTTAGACTTGAGCCTGTTGACAACTTTCAATTTTCTTCGATCAGCTATCAGATGAGTTAAAGGTTGAGTCTTGATCTTGTTGACAAAGTTCAGGTTCCTTTGATTAGGTTTTAGATGAATTAGACATTGACCCTTGAGATGTCCTTCCTTGCCACATGCAGTACATACCGTATTTATTGAGTAGTTTGCCTTACAACCCTTAGATCTAAATCCTAGCCCATGCTTGGAGGTGGTCTGACTGTTCTGAATGTGAGAGAGGAGAGTAGAAGATTTTGCCCATTTTTGGTTGTGTTCCAACTCAAGTTTGGCTTTCTCCAAATCTCTTATTAAAATGATGTTTCTTTCACACACCTCTAAGAGCCTTGTATTGAGATTTTTTATGTCTTCTTCCAAGGTTTGTTGAAGAGTAGTGGCTTGATTTTTTCCTTTGTCAGAGAATTCCTTAAGGGAGTTCTTCAAGGAGACATTTTTTTCCTCAAGACTTTCACTTTCCATCCTTAGAAAAGCATAATCTTTCAAGAGACTTTCTTTCTCAACATATACTGTATAATATACATCTATGAGAACTGCTGAGAGAGTTTTAAGCTTCCTTTTGGAGTAGGTATGTAGGTTGGGTCTGAGGTCAGAGAAGCATACCTTAGACTCATCCTAATTAGAGTCAATGTTAGGCTCAGAGCATGCCATGAGGGCAAGAGGTGTTTCAGCTGACTGTCCTTCTTCTGAATCACTTTCAGAGTCACTTATAGCTATAAGGGCCAGGGTGTCCTATTCTTTTGCTTCAACCATAGCAAGTAGTGACTGATTATGGGGATCCTCCTCATCAGACTCATCACCATGTTCTCCCGTAGAAGACAGGGCCTTTTTAACTGTTAAGTCAGCTTCTTGAGAGGTCATCTTCCTATGAGATGGAAGGGTGAACTCCTAAATTTGATATCTAGGCTTTTCTGTGGCAGTCTTCTTGTACTCTATGGCCCACAAAGGACAAAATTTGATGAAGTGATCTGGACTGCCACACTTATGACATAGTTTGGCATCCCTTTCCTGAGCTTTAGGAGGTATTCTTTGAAAATTTTGTCCTCTTCTGAACACTCTTTGAAACCTTCTAGTCACTAATACAAGATTTTCCTCTTCATAGTCAGTAATCTCAGTGGTCTTTAGAGAGATAGTCTTGTCCTTTTGTTAGTTCCAATGTCCTTCCCTTGACACTTTTTCAATTTATAGGTTGTTAAATTTCTAATGAGTTAATCCATGGCGAAGTTATCTAGATCTCTTGTTTCAGTGATTACTTCCATTGCTTTCCCAGGATTTAGGCAATACACAGAGGAGCTTTCTAATAGCCTTATCTGAAGGGATGTCCTCTCCTAATGAGTAAATTTCATTGAGGATAGCAATGAACCTTGTATGCATATCTTGGATGGTTTCTCCTTCCTTTATCCTAAAGAGTTCATACTGCCTTTCAGGTTGTTAATTTTGTCCTTCTTTATAGCAGTGGTGCCTTCATGTGCAGTCTGCAGTGTGTCCCAAATTTGCTTTGCATATTGACATTAGTACTCATCAAGTCCAATACTGTAGATCAATATTTTTCTAGCTTTAGCATTGTTTTGAATGGCTATCTTGTCAGCAGCATTCCATTCTTTCCTGTCCTTGGGAACATGTTCCTTTCCTTTCTCAGCTGCCTTCATAGGAATAGTGGGGCCATCTAGGACAATATTTCATATGTCAGCACTTTCACCCATGAGATGATCCATCATTCTATTCTTTCACCAGCCATAGTACTTACTATTGAATAGTGGTGTTCTTGTTTGAGAGCAACCTTCCTGAGCAGTTGGAGGGGCAGCCATATTCTTTTCAGGTGTTTAGCCTTTAATGAAAAGACCTTCTCTGATACCAATTGAAGAAAGTTGGTGCCCACTACTTATCTCAGGAACCAGGTCCTTAGCACAATTCCACTTAAAGCAGTAAGTAAATTAACACACAAAATTTACGTGGAAAACCTCCTAACTCCAGGAGTAAACACCACAAACTCACCTTTACTCACAACGTCAAGTTTTATGATTACAACTCAATAATCAAAGGAACTAGCTCTAGCACCTAGCCTCAAACAATATACTCTTATTGTTTCTTCTCATAAACTCTCTAACTCTCTCTCTCTCTCTCTCTCTCAAGAAGCCAAACCAACTTCTTGTTACAAGCCTCACAAATACACACTCTATGTCCTAACAACCACGTAGGGTTGTACTAAGAACAACTCACTCTTGTGTCTTCTTTGGAATAGCTTGCTTGAGATATCTATTGCTTGAGAATACTCCTTCTCAGCTTTGTGCAATAGGTAGTTGAATTCTTCTTTTCTCCAATAATTTTATAGAAGTCTCAAGCTCTCCGCACTTTGATAGGAAAAGGCAGTCCTTTCCTTGTAGGAGTTGGTCACCGACTTGGAGTCCTCTCCTTATTGGACTTGGACACTGCTACGCACCTCCTTTATGCTCTTTTTCTTTCCTTGTTTGATTGACACATACTTTTGTCCTTTACTTGTATGTCATGGATACTTCTTTTTATAGTTAGTTTTCATAAATAGCTTTTTAACAAAAATAGGTTTGCCTCATTATCAAAACTTGTTTGACAAGGTTTCTTCATTTATGCTCATCAAGTGTTCGATAAATTGCCTAAATGGCCTAAACATGGGTGCTCTTACTAATATGAGATTTATATGATGTATATTATTATAGATTAAAGCCGAAAGGGTGATTGAAAGTTGTATTACACTTAAATGGATGAATCAAGGTAATTTTTCATACTTTCTTCATCTATGTCTCATAAGGGTGATACACTATTTATTTCTAATATTTGTTGGGCTTGCTGCTCATTGGATTATTTGTTGTGTGGATGGCATGGTTGTGCTTTTCGGGTAGCTGCTTATTTGGCCTCTATATTGTCACTCAGTATAGATCTTGATCGTATAGTGAAAGGCAAAGTTGGCACGCCATGACATTAAGCAAGACCCGAGGTATGTAAAGCTAAAACCTCCTTCACTATTAAGGCACAAACTTTAGTCACTTGTTTCTTCTAAAAGAGTCAATATAGTCTACTTGATATAAGTGAACAGAGCTTTAACTTTATATATATTTAACACATGACTACATACACAATATGGCCACCGTATTTACATGCCTTTTCCATTGAAATCACTAGTCTTCACACCTCACGAGTCTATTTATTCAAGCCATAGTATTCATATTACTCTTGTCGAGTCAAGTATCTATAAGCTTATACATGATCATGTTCATACTCGTTAGAAATTCTTAGAAGTCACATGGTATATCTATCACATGCTATAAATTATAATAAAGGTCTATAGTATAGTCGCACTAGTGTATTTGATCACATAACGATATAGTCTTTAGATGATACAAAGAACTAGCGTTTATATAGCTAGATACCATTAAGGAAGTCAGTTGTATATGGAAAGCACTACTTAAATGGTTGAACGATCTTTATCATAATTTACTTGCACATGCCTTTAAGACATTATGTGATAAAGGTTACCCTTAATATTGGAAGGGTATTCACAGGTTTTACTTGACACACTCGTGCGACGTGATTCTACGCAGAGGATCTAAACCAGACCATTATAGTAAGCCCGATGTCACGCCCCGAGACTACCCCCTAGGCGTAACACGAGACTCGGGACCACAAGTGCCCCAAGTTAACCCTTGGTCATAACATACTCAGACATTCATAAGAAAACATAGCAGAAGCATAAATATAAAGCTACGCAACCCAATCCATAATGATAAAGTCAAGATGAAACATAATCCAAAAAGGAAGACTCGAATACTGTCTATTTCTGAAAAGCCTCTACACATGACATAAGAAGTTACTAGGACAAGACCCTAGCTAACTCAAAGTACAAAAGTAATAGCCTTAAAACAACTAGGATCATAACTAGCCCTCAAACAATAAGGACTCACCAATACTAGGTGGAATGGCCTGCAGTCTCTAGCCACGTGCCTGAGGGAGGAAACCAGAGTCTGCATCATCAAGAGAATGCAACGCAAAATATGCGCCAGTACTATAGGATGTACCGAGTATATGAGATATGCATAATCATGTGAAAACATACTTAAAACATGCTTAAAATATAATAGAAACTGAGATCATGCATAAAAGAGAAGTCATAAGAAATATCATAATTTAAGCATGAGATAAAAGATAACATAGCATGAGACTTAAAAACATTCATACGAGAGTTTCTTATAACCGAGAATATACCATGCGAGCTACATGGAATCTAACAATATAACCCTAGTTAGCAAAGCTGTCCCAAACCCTGGCAAGGAATGGAACACTATAATCTAACTATATAACCCTAGTTGGCAAAGCTGCCCCAATGCCCGCTCAAGCACATGACACTATAATCAAATGTGGAACCACTTTCATAAGCCCATAGGGTGATTCATAACCTACACTGGCAATGTAGTTTGGACTTGGGTGATCGACCCTTGTCGCTCGGTGCTAAGTACTACTCCCAAAACATGCATATAACTCATAACATACTTGTGGCATCTTTGATGCCAGATCTGTTTGAAAAGCATAAAGTCATATCTGATGTCATGCAATTCTCATATCATAAGTCTTAAAACTTAGCATGCACGTAATTCAAATCATACTTTTCTTTCTAAATTTATAGCTTGAAGAATTAGGCATGTAATTTAATAATACTTAAGGTCATGTTGTCTGAACATGTCAATTTTCACTTCTTTATGCATGGGCTTTTGAAAACACTTAAGGAATCTTAAATAAAACATAGATAAGTAATGAGAAGCCATGAATTGAATCTTTAAAACTGAACCCATAAGTTTTTCTCAAATTGGGTAAGAACCCTAATTTCATAAATCCATAAATCAAAGTAAAAATCACGGGTTTTGGGCATAACGGGGAAGGGAATCTCTTATTGAATACCCACATACCTTATTGAAGCTTGCTTGATCTATGATGAAAAGAAATGGAGGCTTGAACTTGGAGCTTGAAGGAGTTCTTTCTTCTTTTGGAATAGGATTGCTTAGAATGAGAAGAGTTTAGGCCTTTATGGAATAAAACCCTACTAAAAATGGTCAAAATGACCTCACTTAAGAGTTAAAAGAGTAGGTAATTATAGAAATACCCCTGGGATTTAATTAGGAAAAAGTTGTAAAAAGTTTGGTTTGAGGGATCACCGGTGCATTCCACGAGCCGTAGAATGAACCACAGCTTGTGATTTCCACTCGTGATTCCAGGACCAAAATTTAAGCTGCAAAAGATGTTCTACAGGTCAACAGGATGGACCGTAGTTCAAACTATGGTTCGTAGACCAACTCGCGATTCTCAGGGAATTTGTCAGCCCTCTGATCTGATTCCATGAGTGGACAGGACAAACTGTAGAATGAACTACGGTCTGTAGAACCCACTCATGGTTCTTATACTAGAGGCTAATCCTGCAAAAGACAAACTATGACTCCATTCCACATCCCGTGGTTCAAACCATGGTCCGTGGTTTGGACCCATAATTCCTAGAAAGTTCAAAATTCTCAGATTTTCTAAGTTTGAAAGCTGAATCGAATTTTGGGTGTTACAATATCTGCCCTTAGGATCATTCATCCTAAAAAGAAGACTAAGCAAGGAAAAGTGGAGAGAAAATAGCCCAACATAGTTACAATACAGGAAAACTGAAGGATAAACATGAAACTGAGCTTTTCAACTTAAAATATGATAGAACTAACTTCGGAAAACATGGATGCATGCTAGGATCATGAGAGAAATTGATGGACTAGAATTGGAGAGACATACTAGGTAGGAAACTAATACCTCAAGCTGAAACTATATTGAAAGGAAAAAGATGATAGTACTTGGATTTTATGGCTACTTCTGCTTCCCAAGTAGCTCCCTCAACTAGCTGATTTCTCCAAAGGACCTTAACCGAAGTGACTTTTTTGTTTCTCAACCTCTGAATCTGACGATCAAGAATCTCCACGGGAACTTCCTCGTAAGTAAGGCTATCCTTAACACTCATATCTTCCAAAGGAACAATCCAGGTTGGATCACCAACATACTTCTTCAATAATGGAACATGAAAAACCGAATGAACCACTTCTAAATCTGTTGGCAAATCCAACTCATAAGCAACACTACCAACTCTCCTCGGAATCCGATAAGGACCTACATAGCAGGGACTAAGCTTTCCTTTCTTACCAAATCTCATCACACCCTTCATGGGTGACACCTTCAGAAATACCCAATCATTAACCTCAAACTCTAACTCTCTTCTCCTTACATCTGCATACGATTTCTGTCGACTTTGAGCGGTCTTTAACCTCTCCCTAATGATCCGAACCTTCTTCATAGTCTCATAAACCGAATATGGACCAATCAAAGCTGACTCACCTACCTCAAATCAACCAATATAAGATCTACACCTCTGCCCATAAAGTGCCTCATAAGGAGCCATCTGGATGCTAGAATAAAAGCTGTTGTTGTAGGCAAACTCGATAAGAGGTAAGTGATCATCGCAATTACCTTTGAAATCAATCACATGAGCTCTCAACATATCCTCGAAAGTCTAAATAGAGCGCTCTGCCTGGCCATCGTCTGAGGGTGAAAAGCTGTGCTAAGCTTAACCTGGGTACCAAGACCTTTTTGAAATGACTTCCAAAATTGGGATGTAAATTGAGTACCCCAATCAGAGATGATAGATAATAGAACACCATGTAATCTGACTATTTCCCGAATGTAGAGTCTGGCATAATCATCTGCTGAATCCATTATCTTAACAACCAAGAAGTGGGATGACTTAGTCATCCTGTCGACAATCACCCAAATAGAATCATGTTGCTTTCAAGTACGAGATAAACTAGTAATGACATCCATATTGATCGCTTCCCATTTCCAAGTAGGAAGATCAATATCCTGAGTCATACCACCCGGCCGCTGATGCTTTACCTTCATTTGTTAACAGTGGGACACTTAGCCACAAAACCTTGTATGTCCCTCTTTATGCCATTCCACCAATATACTTCCCATAGATCATGGTACATTTTAGTGGCACTGGGGTAAATAGAATACCTAGAGCTATAAGCCTCTGTCAAAATCCACTGTCTCAACCCATCTATGTCAGGAATACACAATCGACCCTGATATCGAAGTACACCATCTCCCCCTTGGGAGAAAACCTCTACCCTTTGTTGATGGATTGCACCCTTCAACTGGTGCAAAATTGGATCACTGTCTTGCTTTTCTTTCACTTCAGCTACCGAGGAAGATTCAGAACCATTTTGAACAATAACACCACCTTCTGTCAAATCCATAAGGTAAACTCCTAGTCAAGCAAGTCGATGGACATCCTTAGCCAATTCCTTCTTTCCATCCTCAACTGAAGACACACTACCCATGGACAACCTACTAAGTGCATCCACCACGACATTGTCCTTACTCGGATGGTAAAGCACACTCATATCATAATCCTTAAGAAGCTCAAGCCATCTCCTTTGACGAAGATTCAATTTTTTTTGAGTGAACACATATTGAAGGCTCTTATGATCGATGAATACATCCACGTGAGCACCATATAAGTAGTGCCTCCAAATCTTTAAGGAAAAAACCATGGCCGCTAACTCAAGATCATGAGTAGGGTAGTTCTTCTCATGAATCTTAAGCTGTCTAGAAGCATAAGCAATCACCTTGCCATGTTGCATCAAAACACAACCCAAATCAATCCTAGAAGCATCACAATACACCACAAAGTCATCTAGTCCCTAAGGTAGAGCCAACACTGGAGCTGTAGTCAACCTAGTATTTAATTCCTGAAAGTTCTTCTCACATAGATCAGACTACTGAAATTTAACCTTCTTCTGAGTCAATCGAGTCAATGGGGAAGCAATGGAAGAAAACCCTTCCAGAAATCTCATATAGTAACCAGCCAAATCCAAAAAGCTTCTAATATCAGACGGGGAAGTGGGTCTAGGCCAGTTATTTACTACCTCAATCTTTTGAGAATCAACTCAAATACCATCTCTAGTCACAATATGACCCAGAAAAGCAACAGACTGCATCCAAAATTCACATTTGCAAAACTTAGCAAATAACTATCAATCCTTGAGAGTTTGCAACACAACTCTCAAATAGTCCACATGCTCCTCCTCACTCCGAGAATAAATAAGAATATCATCAATGAAAACAATCACAAACGTATCCAAATACTGTTTGAACACACGGTTCATCAAATCCATAAAGGCTGCAGGAGCATTCGTTAGTCCAAAAGACATAACCACAAATTAATAATGACCATACTGAGTTTTGAAGGATGTCTTTGGGATGTCATACTCCCTAACATGAAGCTGATGATAACCGGATCTAAGGTCAATCTTGGAGAAGAAACTGGCACCCTAAAGCTGATCGAACAGGTCATCAATCCTAGGAATGGGATATTTATTCTTGATCGTGACCTTGTTCAACTGGCAGTAGTCGATATACATTCTAAGGGAACTGTCTTTCTTTTGCACAAATAGAACTGGAGAACCCCATAGAGAGATACTAGGTCGAATCAAGCCCTTATCAAGTTGGTTTTTCAACTGATCTTTCAATTCCTTAAGTTCTGCTGGATCCATTCTATTGGGAGGAATAAAGATAGGATGCATATCTGGAAGAAGATCTATTCCAAAGTCGATCTCCCGCTTGGGAGAGACTTTGGGAAAATCTTTGGGAAACACTTTTAGAAACTCATTCACAATAGGAACTGACTGGAGGGATGGGGTTTTTGACTCCGTGTCCATAACCCAAACTATATGATAAACATAACCCTTAGAAATCATCTTTCTAGACTTAAGATAAGATATGAAATGACCCCTCGAGGATGGAGGACTACCTTGCCACTCTAAGATAGGTTCATTTGGGAACTTGAAACTGATAACTCGAGTACGACAATTGACTGAGTCATAACGTGCATACAACTAATCCATACCAAGAATAACATCAAAATCAGTCATCTCTAACTCTACTAGATCCGCTGAAGTGACTCTATGAAAGACTGAGATAGGAAAGTTTCGCTAGGAATAGCTCACCAACAGGAGTAAAAACACAGAAGGGTTCTAAGAGCTGTTCAGAACTAATCTCAAACTTGCAAGTAACATCAGGGGTCACAAAAGATAAAGAGGCACCGAGGTCCAATAAATCATACACATAAAGAGAGAATACTTTCAACATACCAGTAACAACGTCCAGTGAACTCTCCTGGTCCTGGCGAGAGGACATGGCAAAAAGGCAATTCTAGCACTGACCACCAGAACTAGAAGCAGTGCCCTGCTGGGCCGGTCGAACTCCTAGGGCTGATAGAGCAGACTGAGTCCTACTACCTCCCAGACCCTTCTTAGCTGAAGGTAAATCCTTAATCTTGTGTACAGCTCGACCACACTCGAAGCAACTACTTGAACCAGCTAGACGCTCGCGCGGATGACTCTTCCCACACTTGCCACAAATGGGGTAGAAAGGCCCTTTGGAAACACTTCCCTGTGAATAGGAACTAGATCCTTTACCAGTATGATCATGACGAGGCCTGGGGGCCTGGGTAGGAACACTAGCTGAAGAATGAATGGGCCCTGATGATTTCTTCTAAAATGTGGAGCGATGTCCGCCTCCAGACTTCTGATGACCAAAACCTGAACTCTCCAATCTAACCCTCTTGTTTTCCCTTGCCATCTACCTTAACTTGTCTCCCTCAATCTGATGGGCATGAGTCATAAGTCAAAAAATATCCATGTCACCTAAAAGCATCGCAGAACTACACTCCTTCTTTACCAAATCTGATACTCCGTAAATATACTTACTCATCTCATCCCACGGGTCATCCACCATGGAAGGAACATACTTAAAAAGTTGGGTGAACTTCAACCCATACTCTCGAACCGTCATGGAACCTTGCCTCAAATTCATGAATTCTTCGGCCTTAGCTTGCCTCAATTCCCTCGGGAAGAACCGGTTAAGAAAAGCCTTCTCAAAAAACTCTCAAGTCATAGGGACTACGTCCCTAGCCCTAGTATCTTTCCATTGAGTAAACCAAATATGAGCCACGTCCTTGAGTTGATAGAAGGATAGCTCAACACCCTCTACACCAATAACTTGCCTTACTCCAAAGATCTTCTTTACCTCATCCAAGAAATTTTACGAATCCTCACCAACTTGCTAACCCTAGAACTCAGGTGGGTTCATATGAATGAAATCTCAAACCCGAGCCACAACTCCACCTTGAGGGAGGATGGGGATAGGAGCCTGCTGATTGGCTTGAGCATCCATAGTCTGAGCTAGCATATGAATAGCATTTCTGAACTCTGCATTTATGACCTTGGGGTCTGGAATCAGAGGGTCAACATTTCAAGCAGCTCGGTGAGGCATATAGGCATAATCTGAAATACATAAAGAATGGATTAGGAGGGTAATAGATCTAAACTCTATCACACGATATTGATCATGAAAGAAGTGAAGTTTTTCCTAAGACACCTCGTAGATTCTCTCTCATAAGTGTGGCACGCTTCATACACATGACAGAGACTCTACTTGATATAGCTTTCAGACACCCTAGGACTTTTGAACCTGTTGCTCTGATACCAAGGTTTTTCATCTCCCGAGACTACCCCTTAGGCATAACACAGGACCCGGGACCACAAGTACTCCAAGTTAACACTTGGTCATAACATACTCAGACATTCATAAGAAAACATAGCGAAAGCATAAATAGAAAGCTAGGCAACCCAATCTATAATGATAAAGTCAAGATGAAACATAATTCAAAAAAATAGTCTTGAATACTGTCTATGTCTGAAAAGCCTCTACACCTGACATAAAGAGTTGCTAGGACAAGACCGTAGCTAACTCGAAGTACGAAAGTAACAGCCATAAAACAACTAGGATCATAACTATCCCTCGAACAATGAGGACTCACCCAACCCTAACTAGAATGGCCCGCGGTCTCTAGCCACGTGCCTGAGGGAGGAAACCTGAGTCTGCATCATCAAGAGGATGCATCGTAAAATATACGCCAGTACTATAGGATGTACCGAGTATGTGAGATATGCATAATCATGCAAAAACATGCTTAAAACATAATGGAAACTGAGATCATGCATAAAAGAGAAGTCATAAGAAATATCATAATTTAAGCATGAGAAAAAAGATAACATAGCATGAGACTTAAAAATGTTCATACGGAAGTTTCTTATAACCGATAATAGACCATGCGAGATACATGGAATCTAACTATATAACCCTAGTTAGCAAAGCTGTCCCGGACCTTGCCAAAAAATGGAACTCTATAATCAAACTATATAACCCTAGTTGGCAAAGCTGCCCTAATGCTCGCTCAAGCACAGGACACCATAATCAAATGTGGAACCACTTTCATCAGCCCATAGGGTGATTCATAACCTACGGTGGCAACGTAGTTTGGACTTGGGTGATCGACCCTCATCGCTCGGTGCTATATACTACTCCCAAAATATGCATATAGCTCATAACGTACTTGTGGCATCTCTGATGCCAGATCTATATGAAAAGCATAAAGACATATCTGATGTCATGCAATTCTCATATCATAAGTCTTAAAACTTAGCATGACCATAATTCAAATCATACATTTCTTTCTAAATTCATAGCTTGAAGAATTAGGCATGCAATTTAATAATACTTAAGGTCATGTTGTCTGAACATGTCAATCTTCACTTGAAACATGCAATTTAAAGGAATCATGCTAGAAATCTTTCTTTATGCATGGGCTTTTGAAAACACTTAAGGAATCTTAAATAGGATTGCTTAGAATGAGAAGAGCTTAGGCCTTTAGTAAATAAAACCCTACTAAAAATGGTCAAACGACCTCACTTGAGAGTTAAAAAGGTGGGTAATTATAGAAATACCCGTGGGATTTAATTAGGAAAAAGCTGTAAAAAGTTTGGTTTCAGGGGTCACGGGTGCATACCATGAGCCTTGAATGAACCACGACTCGTGGTTTTCACTCGTGATTCCTGGCCCAAGATTGAAGCTGCATAAGAGGTTCTATGGGTTAACAGGGTGGACCGTAGTTCAAACTACGATCCGTAGACCAACTCGTGATTCTCAGGAAATTTGTCAGCCCTCTTATCTGATTCCACGAGTGGACAGGATGAACTGGTTCTCAAACTAGAGGCTAATACTGCAGAAGACAAACCACAACTCCATTCCATGGCCCATGGTTCAAACCACGATCCGTGGTTTGGACCCGTAATTCCTGGAAAGTTCAAAATTCTCAGATTTTCTAAGTTTGAAAGCTGAATCAAATTTTGGGGTGTTACACCTGAATATTATGGCATACCGGCCTTTGTGGCATTATTTGAATTTGGAGTCATCTAGAATATGATGCATTGGTTCCCTGACTCGAGCCAATATATGACACATATGACCTGTGGGAAAAATCCTCATAGTGAGCCCTTGAAGGGCATACCCAGTATCAGACCACGATTACAGTTACATGTATAAGATCATAGTAAAGGGTACTTGGGCAGAATATGCCATACATTTGACAAAGACCACCTTCGGTAGGCCATCTTATAATCATTTGTATTTTACATAGGGATAGGATACCACCTAGGCAAATTAGGTGTCTTATAATAAAGAATGACTTTAGGAGACATGCGTAAGCTATAAGAAAATTTATATAATTCATACTGGAGTTTTTTTAATCTCTGCCTACAATTTCTCATCTTTAATACTTGAAATATGATACGCCAATAAGACGAGTGAGTAGATCATCATTTCATATTGTATCTCTGTACTTGTATTCTCATAAGTCCTTTATCTTTATATATGATTCACATGAGCGTCCATACTTGTTTACTTGTTATTCTGTCTACTTTACATACCAGTGCATGTTTTATATGTACTGACGTTCCTATGTTTGGGCCATTTCATTTCTATAAATGTAGGATCATGTATACCTGTTAGCAGACTTCCATACTAGGCACTTATTTTCGTACTCAGCAAAGCAGTTGGTGAGCTTCTCTCTTATTCAGAGCTAATAAATATCTAGTACTCTTTAGTCATATTTATAGATACATTTTGGGTATGTCGGGGCCCTGTACTGACCATCTTCTATTGTACAGTTACAGACTTAACTAGAGGCTCGTAGATAAGGTAGAGTTGCCATACGTAGTTATAGTTTTAATGTCTACATTAGTAGTATGTCCCCTAGGCTAGTATTATTTATATACATAGTTCCTTGTTATTGTTTATGATTAGTAATTCTTCTGCTTAGTATAGGTCAGTTGTGTAGCACATGCTCATATGGTTCTTGTCCGCTATGTCCACTCTTGGGGCGTGACACCCCAAGGTTTTAGAAACCAACCAACCAAATAGCTTAAGTGGGTTGGGCTAGTTCTAGCCTTAACCCTTAGATGGAAAATTCCTAAGTCAAGTTATTTCTAGCCTCAACTTGTGATAAGAAATTCCCAAATCCTCACTATGAATCCTTACCCAATTATAGAACTTCTTTCTCAAGCAAAGTCCATAATTAGAAAGCTAAATCAATTTTTACAACCATTAATTATTTAATTAAAACTTGATAGATTCAATGGACCCACACATAATAATCAATTATAACCACAAATAATTAATACTTAATCCTTATTTCAAGCATCCATCATTGCACACACCCCTAGAAGGGAAATTAGCCAATCATATCAAAAAAGAATGTCATCATTCTGATTGTGACCTGGAAAAAGAAAGAAGAGAAGGAATTAAGGGGAAGAGAAAATATACCAATTGGATAATCCTCAATTCTATTCATATTCAGAAAACTAACTTCAATTCCAAGCTTTGAATGGTTAACAATGAAGTTTTTACCATTTTCAATGAAGAAGAACCTAAAAGTTGTACTCAATAAAGTGTACTCAATATTCTCTACAAATTGGGGAAAAACAGAGAGTAATATTCCTTGCACATATCCCAAAATTGGCCTTGGAAGCTTCCCAACTACACAACTAAATTATGGACAATTTTCCCCTTTGAGTGACTTGCGTCTTCGTATGCCCGGCACCTGCGGCCACAGGTGAGGACTTGCAGCGCGCAAGTGCCGAGTTCTTCAAGCAGTGTGCAATTTGTCACTTGCGACTCCTCATGTGTTGGCACCTGTGCCGCATGTTATAACTTGTGGCATGCATGTGCCTAGTCTTTCAGGCAGTTTGCATGCTTCCTCCCACATGTGATATCTTGTGGCATGCATGTCCTAATGCAGAGATTTATCATATTATTTCTCTCTCAATCTTCACTTGACTTAGCTTACTATCATAGTCCATTTGGTCTCAAATCCTTTTCTATCTTTATTTTACACGAATGCCTGCATTTAAGAGAATAGAAGCATAAAATCCTTCTAAATAACATTAAATCAAAGTAATAATTTAGGCTTAAGAGCTAAATAAGGAGATGCAAGTGACAGGTAATTTACAAACTTATCAGAAGGTGAGCAAGTATTGCTCAAGGTTTTACCCATGAAGGGAGTTATACGGTTTGGAAAGCGTGGCAAGTTAAGTCTGAAATACATTGGACCTTTTGAGATACGTCAGAGAATGGGGACGGTAGCTTATAGATTGGCATTGGCTCTGAGTTTTTTGAGAGTTCATCCTGTATTTCATGTGTCCATGCTTAAAAAGTACCACAGAGATGGTGATTACATTATTCACTGGGATTCGGTCCTATTGGACGAAAACCTCTCTTATGAAGAGAAGGCGGTTGCTATTCTTGATAGAGATGTTCAATAATTAAGCACTAAGGAGATGGCATCTATAAAGGTCTAGTGGAAGAATCATCTTGTTGAGGAGGCCACTTGGGAGACCAAAGTGGACATGCAAACCAAGTACCCACCCGCACTTGTTCACAGATTTGAGTAATCCTCATTTACTTTTATTTTCTTCTTGCTATCATTTGGGCATGAATAATTGTTTAATTGATAACTAATGTAATGACATGTTCCATTGTTATAGTAAAGTAAGGGCATAAGTACCCGGCTAGAAGAGTTCTTAAGATGAGATTGATAAAATCTCAAGCTAGGGTGAGCTTTAGCAAAAATCTAGTGTTTAGTGCTTTAGAGGCGGTTAGGGTCTCGTGGTTAGTTCTATAATTGTGTGGTGTATTTTTATGGATAGATGACTATTGTAGGGTCCCATAGGAAGTTTTGGGATGGAAAATTGGACTCATGAAACTATGGTTATGGTATTTACTGCATCAAGATTAATCCATAATATCTAGAAAATAAAGTGTATTATGAAATGAGGGATTTAGAGTGAGTTTTTGACATTCTGAAAATTGCAGTTCATCATAATGAGAGGACATCTCTTTTTAGTGAGTCATCGTATCAAGCCAATCCTCGTTATAGTGACCCGTCCTGATGAGAGATGGGATAGATTACCTAATTTTATTTCTGTTTTCTGTGTTATTTCTCTACACACTCCTATTTCGTTCTAGAGCTCTAAAAGGCGTATTTCTCAAGAACTATGGTGTTTTCCTTTGCTTGAGGTAAGTAAATTCATAAACCCTTCATTTATCAATCATTAATCCTTATATTACCTTTGGAGAAAGATTAATGGTGGAATTCTTCTGTTTGAGCCCTAAAAGCATGAAACTCTGAGGAAACCCTATGGATAGGTGCAATTTCATCTAGAATTGATCCTAGGATGTATTTTTATGATTCCTAGCATGAAATTACTTGTTCTTAACATAATTAAGGATAATATACATCTTTGTATCATTCCATAAGACTCTACTAGACACATTCTTATACGATAAGATTGATAAACTCGAGGCTCTGATACCAACTTTGTCATGACTCAAATCATCGTGAGTGGCACCCACACTAATCCTCCGATGGGAGAACCATCTATCCCGAACCTTAACCCTTAAACTTAACCAATTTTAATAGAGATAATATAAAAAAACAACTCTAAACCCAAATGATAGTAAAAAACTGAAATAAATAAAGTGCGAAATAATTTGACTAACTATTATATTCCCCAAGAACTGAAAGTTATCATATAAGAACTCTAATAAGTAGACAATGTCTAAGATATCCAAAATTGATAATAATAAAAGATAAGTTCATTATCCGAAGTAAGGAAAATGACCAAGAGAGGATCCACGACAGCCTGAAATACAGTGTTCACCCTTGGATTATAGTTTGCAGCCTAGTTGAAGGTGAGGTCACATCTGAGCCTCTTAATATGGTCTACATTCAATAAAAGAAGAGTACATGGTAGCATCAGTACAAACCAGTATGGACTGATAGGTATCATAGGCCAACTCAGTTTAGAACAAATATACAGTCAAAATCAAATAACAGGTAAAAGGCACTTCAGCACTTAGTATATATTTCAGTTAACAGATAATCATCTCAAGTTAAGTCATCAACATTTGTAACAATTCACATAAGTCACCGTCTTATTACCACAACAATGTAAGAATAAGCACTTCCAACAGTCATCTCACATGAAATCTATGTCTATCAAACCTTTCCAAATGTACTCAATACCATTAGTCTCATCTCAGTTTACAGTTCTAACTCACCATATCTAATAATGGGGAAATCAATATAAAGGTTGTACACACATGCTAAAAGGTCTTATTTCTGCCCAACTTGCCATGACCTGCAGGGGATTTTCCAGGGTCCATTTACCGTATCGACTCGTGGTACCCGATACATAACAAGGGAACGATATCAAATCTATACTGGCTCATGGTACCTGCTCCAACTAACAATAGTCAATAATAATAATTGTACTGGATCATGGTACCCTGCCCCTAACCTAAGTGAACCTATGATTCCAATTCTATCTCTTAGGATACATCACAGTGTACTAATTACACGTACACATAATCATTTCAAGTTCTTTATTTAGTTTCATATATACACAACTTATACAGTCAAACACAACATAAAAACAATCATCATTCAAACATGTACGAAGACCAATCATAAGTCATATAATTCAACCACATAAATGCACTAAAAAAGTCTTAACTCTAATTTAAACTGTAACCTACCTCGTTGAATTCTCAACCACAAGCTACTTAGCAATAGCCTTGCCCTTCATCAACACTTTAGAGCATTCAAAGTCTATCAATAATAAATACAAGAGTAATTAATCATTTACTCTTCCTTATAGGCCTTGAGAATTTAACCCACGTATTCTACCCTTATTCGAGGTCTGTAGCGCTCCCCAAGAGTTAATTAATTACCAACTAGTCCCACAATGTTCATATGATCAACATTCAAGAGGTTCCTTATCAATTTCCCCCCTTTTAGCCATTTTATACTTAAAGGTCATAGGTTTATGGAACCCAAGGTTCCCAAATCATCCTAATCATGTTTAGGAATACTAAATTCATGCTAGGCATTGACACCCAATTTTTACATTAATCTTGAGCCTCTTTTGAATTTTAAATAATTTTTGAAATAATTGTTTGGTAAAAAGGAATAAAAAAATTTCAAATCAGCTTTATAATTGTCACGACCCGATTTCTCAAGTCATGATGGCACCTACAATCCCCAGTAGGCGAACCGATTCCCGTAGCCCAGAACGGTTAGTAATGGGCTACTACCTAACCAAAACGCACCAGCAAGCAGAAATAAGCGAAAGCAAAACTCGAATATAAATACATAAGGGAAACTACACCAACCCCAAGACTTGGTATCGACAGTACAGAAGCTTCTAATAGAATACAAGTGCTAGAAGTAACAAAATGATAAGTACAACTGTCTCCGAATATACAAAGAGTAACAGTACAAAAGATGAGATGTAGACCAACCCCGACCATCAGGCGCTCACCCTAGTCTCGAAGATCCAAAAGTTGCACAAGTCTCCAATGCGTTCAACAGCAAAAGCTCAGCTAATATCTGCACCAAAAATAGTGCAGAAGCATGGTATGAGCACAAAAACCACGGGTACTCAGTAGGTATCATCGGCCGACTGAGCGCATATAAGATATAAAAGCAGTAAGTAACAAATAGGAAGAAAGCAGTCACTGAAGCAATAAGCAAGGCACAAGGAGCTAGCACAGATCATCCATAACCAAGAGCTTCAAGTAACACATGCTAGCACAGAGATACAATTACATTGAATCACAGGTGAAGGAAAGGAGAACACACCTGGAGTCCTTGCACAATAATATAAGTAAGTAGAGAGAGAGTTGAGAAAATGGCGGTATACCGGTAACCTCAAGTTGAAGGAAAAGACGGAGAGCAGTCTAACATACTCAAAATGGAATCAACCAGTATAAGGAAATCATAACACCAATCCAATCATATGATATCATAACCAGGGAATCACCTCACAAGTAAGACCCTAGGATGAAATAACTAGGCCACAATAACCAAGAGATACCACTCAGCTTCCCACAAAAATAGAACCAGAGTCTCAAACTCTGCTCAGAAGGCCACACAAAAGTGCCTCAATAAGATAGGACTCTAAAGCCCTCTCAATAATCAGATATCCCACAACCAAAGCCTCAACAGGCTAGCCATCACTAATCTTTCAAGAACCGGGTGCCAAGACAAGCTCTAAGTAAAAACAGGAGTAAATATAGTCTACCTACAGTCCCAAGGGCCTACCATACAACCGAGGAACACAATCAAGTGAAAACAAACCCTCCGGCATCCCATACTACCGGAGCGTACACTGAACACACAACAAACAAGGGTGGAATCCAATGCGTGATATGATATGATGTGAAATAGAACCTCTGTATGTACCTCCTCCGATGCCAATAAGGCCCAGTAGGCAGGTTCCATGGAAGGACTCAACCTGTATACCTCTACTCCACCGTATACCCTTCCCTCCTGCGCACGCAGCCTGAAGCCCCAGGCCTAGAGCGGCAAGGTCCATGGAGGTCCCTGACCCCATACTAAAACTCAGTATCAAGATATGTCATCCGGAAGCAAGTCCGGGATCAAGAAAGAGACCTAGTCTCAAGTATGCATGCCCATACCCCGTCCAGGACTAAAGTCATAGAAAATGCCTCAAAAACCCCTCCTAGGGTGCCCGGGCATAACCGGGTCTAAAACTGTAGTAAATCAAGTCTAGTGCTCCGCCCCGCAGAGACTAGTATCAGTAATAAAATCAAGTCTGGTGCTCTGCCCCGCAGAGACAAGTATCAGTAATAAAATCAGTAAAACATCCAGTAATAAAATCAGTGCGAAAACATCCAAAAATCCCCTTTTCTATCAACAACAGTACCAAAAATGGGCCCCCAGGGCCATGCAAATTTAGGAAAACTGTCAGTAGTGGCTCACAGCCAAAACTGTAGTAAAACATGCAGGGCAAAACCTTTTTCATGGATGATATGCTCGCACACAAATATAAAAGTAGCCCAACGGCTCACAACAATTCCTATCAGCCCTGCACAGGCCCAATAGCTACTCAGCAGACATAACCAGCCTAAAAGGATAATCACTATGTTCGGGACTCGCGGACATTCCCAAATAGCCCACCATCTATGTTCCAGAGTCAATACAAGGGCACACATGACCACAAAGGTAATATACATTACTACACGAATACTACAAACAACGTATGAAATAGACGGAAAAAAGGCGGACAAGGTCTGGGGTACCCACCTATAACAACCCATCCAAGGATGCTAATTAATACAGTTATAGCCTAAATACGCAGAGTCTAGATAGGGGAAAACCATAACCTACCTGTCATCCGATGACTAGCTGCGGGAACGACATCGTCAAGACTCGAACAACTCCAGGAAGCTCTGAATCACACAAAACAAATACTTTCAACTAAAGCCCCAAAGGCATCTCTATGAAGCCTAACCAACCAAGGTAATGGAACAATTGCTAGAATCGACAAGGCTGCAAGAACGAGCCATAGCCAATTGATAAGGTGTTAATGTCACACTCACGACCAGCCAACTCCAAAGCATAAAAATGAGGCCAATAACAATAACAAATGGCAGCTAAATCCAACAACAATACGTTAACCACATCTCCAAGGAGCGACGAGCTCCCGAGGCACTATTTCAAGGCATGCTTCATGTTTGTCCAATCCAATCACTATCGTATGTGATCCCAAAAAGAATCACACAATTTCCCAATCCCTCCAGCACCTTACCTTAACCAGAACACCACAACAATAACCAAACATAACAAGATAAAGGGGTTGTCCAAAGCCACAAATCCAAAATACCACTTCGGGGCTCAGAAATCCATAAAACAATACTAGAACATATAATAACGAAGGAGGGTCGTAGGGGAGAGATTTCCTTGACAAAAATTTTAAATATCCCCAGATTAACAACCTGCCTCCTTGCAGGAACAACAAACATATCCAAATCCAACAAGAAACTACTACAAGTTATCGAAAAATACAACTTTTTCATAACTAGAAGCTTGAAATCTTGATCCAACAAATAGATAAGTGTACGGGATCCATACCTCACAATAATAACTCCATAGCTACTACCAAATACTCAGAAAACACCTGCTAGCTTGCTGCATCAACACCCACGAAGATACTCCATGAAATCGACGGGGAAAACTATACCAAAATGACGAGCTCGTGACGTAGAGCAACTTCCGTTAAACTTCCGAATTGAAAGGATCAAAGTCCATGGGTTATTTATGGACTTTCCTTATGATTTTCTGAAGTTTTTGGGTGATTTTTATGAATTAAAACGAAGCTGGAACACCTATTATAAAGTAAAACCGACTTAGGATGCGGGCCCCACCTTGACGTGTCTGCTTGCGCGGTCTTACGAAAACGTGAATATCTCTCTATTCTGAAGTCGTATTGATGAACGGTTTAGTGCGTTCAAAACTATACTCGTAGACCTTCGATTTGGTATATTGGGGACCCAATAAATATTTATAGATAGGGAGAAACACCCCAAGACATTTAACCCAAATTTGAAGAGAATTCCTTAAAGGAATTTACAATAACTTTTTCCGACTTTTGTTTCGCAACTTGCTTGACTTTAAAACTTATCATACGACCATTTTGCCATTACAATACCTCATAACACATCCTTCTTAGTTTATTAGACACTATTAGTCTTACCCCAAAGGCACGGGTTACTTTAAACCTTCCAAATGGGTGAGGTGTTACACGAGGCATTTCTTTAACTCGAACTTTTGAGTAAGGAATTCCTTTAACCTAGAACCTTGATTTAATTCTTTGATATTACAAAGAATGTTGTCGGAAGTCAACGATTTTCAAAGTTGAAGCTCTAAAATGAGGAATGGCCATAAAGACCAAACAAACGGCCTGGGTACCGAACTACCGGTCCCGACAAGCCATAAATGACTTGGGCCGCTACAAGTAAGCTCTAATGGTACAAGAAAAGCAAAAACGTGTAAATGACCGGAAGGGTCATTACATCATCTACTACTAAAAAGACTTTCGTCCCCAAAAGTCAGGAAGGAATAAAATATCAGAGATTTGATAATAGCGGATACAACGCCCATTCTACTCTTTCGGACAACCCGGGTTGCCTCCACGACCGGGATACACCCAACAGAACAGAAACAAGCCTTAGTTTCTTACTAGCCAAGCTAGATTTTAACCTGCACAGATCTGCCAACCCAAACTGAACCTTGAGAATCTTAACTGAAAAGCACCTACACAACACCAAAACCAGAGCACCAAGGTTGTCAACACACAGAACTCAAATCCTCAAAACCATACCAAGTGAATCCTTTAGCACCATAAACCGGAAGCTGCATAAGAATCGAACACCAGAACCACCCTCGAAATATCAACTGACACATCGGAGATCCATAGTTCCTGCTTATACTTTACCACGAATGAAGTCACCCATTTTATTCAAATGCGTTTTAAGTCAATATATAGGCTACTAGCCTTTGCCATCCAAGATAACAACCCGTAACATATTATTGAAACTAAAGTTACCTTCCTTGACTGACCACCAACCAACGAACGAACATTTTTTCTAACATCAAATTCGCTAACTGAACCGTGCCAGGTTTGAATCAGCTGAAAGTGAATGAACCAAGGCAACCTTTCCAAAAGACCCAAACCAAAACCACGATCCTGCAAGAAGTGTGGTAAGTCTACCATGAAGTCTGTAACCATGAGCCAAGCTCCGAACTCTAGAAAACACTGCTACTACTCCGAACACTCGAACACCATTTGAATGTGAAATCGCCTTACGAATCTCACCTCAGAAAGAAGTCCACCATGCCACGAATATCACGTCCAAACACCCCGAAGGCAAAGTAAAAAGGTTCCTGGGGTTCAAAGTTACCATCTAGCCATAGAAATTTTTGCATATACTTTCAACTCATTCCTTTGGCTTGAATCAACCGTTCTACTGGTTCTGCAAACACCAACCACTTCGAAGCATATATCATAACAAACTTCTAGTCCATACTGGCCGAGTCTAACCAACATTGGAACCCCATATAAATAGCAACTCCGGAGGAATCAATTAAACAAGCTTTCAAATCCTGGGAAAACGAATGGCTATTACCAGTCTCTACATATCATCACAGCTCAAAATAACCTCGCTAGTCTCAACCCGCACAAGCTGACCACATAAATCATACACCACTGCTGAAGCTCAAACTTACGCCGCTGAGTCTGTCCAACCATGGTAGAAGAACCTCATACTAGCTAGAACACTGCTGAAATCTAGAATATCTCGCCTCTTGCAGAGGTTAGCCAAGGACTAGGTGTCCAAGGCCAATAGCCGCATCCACAACTGAAGTAAAGAAGCTAAGTTGCCCGCACCCACTGCCTCCCGGCACTAGGATGCTGTAACCAAATAGAACTACCACGAACCATTCGATGTAACCTGCCAAGCCATGATTCTGAACCCCAACTTTCAAAACTACCAACTAAAGCCTTGGTCGAACCTGTATGCTGCCAATGAACCCTTAAGAACCAAAGCCAACTAGGCCTGAAAATGCAAGTTGCCAACACCACAGTTGCTACTGAAACAAAACCAATCGATGGAAAACCCACATAAATGTGTAGACGGCTGAATCGAATCACCGACACACAATCCCAAAGCAAACCTTCATCGCTACCTCAGGCAACTACGAGGACACATAAACACATACAAAGAGTTATCTCCCTTCTTTTTCAACTAAACAAAAATGCTTCCTTAGCACATACTAAACCTTACAAATCCTTTCTCGAATAAGAACCTGAAGCCATTACCTTACTACTCATAGCTACACGTCAAATTCAATAAGGCAGGAGAAGGATGGGCCGGATGCCCAACTCACCCGAAATGCTTACAAATACAACCCAACCATGAGGTTATGATCAACACTTAGTCGGAAGTGCTAAAGTCAAGACCCAATCACGATGACAACATCCAGAGCTCATCGAATAAAACTACGATCAAGATTCGTTCCAACTGGAGCTAGGGATACAACAAAACACCCAACGGACCAGGAAGTGGAGGAGACTATGGGAACAACCCATATACCTGCCAACCTCCTAAACTAATCAACAAAGAGGGTCGACTCTAGACACTCGGGAGACCAAACCAATCTATGCACACTAGCATAACCAATATCTCCCAACTGAGGCAAAATCTCAACTCTGGCCCAACTACCAGTAATACACCAAACCATCACACGGATCTCTAGCCACGCTAGATAACGGCCTAGGCAACAACCATCTAGGACCGCTCAACAAGGGAAACCCAACCAAAAGTCCAGAATCACAATGAAACAGGGGTAACCCAACTAGAAACAGAATAACAAGAGCTACCCACGAGCTACAACTCTGGGAAAACACCTCTCAAGGCTAACTTACCCCGATACACTACTAAAGAATAAACTACCAATAAAATAACATATCGGTACTACAATTTGGGTAGCTAAACAACTTAAACAAATAGCAGGTAGGCATATAAGAAAATAAACGACAGAAGGGATAAAATCGCAACGCGAGTAGGACTATCACAAGTCGAAGGTAGCAAAAGCCTAACCTGCAGCAATAATATTAGGAACCTCTACCTCTGGCCCACCAAGAGGAGCATCAAGCTGACGGAATCTAACTCTAGATAGAGTAGTCAAAACTGAAGGCCCAACCGGCCCTCGCAGGGGATAAGCTCTATATAGGTGACCAATCTCTCCACAATGATAACAACCAGGCTGTCCGGGATACACAATCATGGGGTAATTCCTAGCAAAGTTCCCATGCTCACCACACCAAAAACAGCCTATACCAGATGAAATCCGATGGGAATATCTCGCCTCGTACTCCAATACCGATAGACAACCCTGCTGAAGAACAAGAAGCTCAACTATAACTGAAGCACTACTCACAGAACCAGGAACTGAAATACTCACCGGAGGACTCAGAGTCCTAGCCATGGTGTCTTGAAGCGCTGAGGTCGCTATAAATCTAACCGGAGGTTGGGCTGACCCCACACCCCCTATCTACTGCAGTAAACACTCACTCTGGAGTCCTGGCGCTAATTGAAGCATTGAAGCAACAGGCACATAAGCCTCAACACCAACCGCTATCGCACTCATTTGAGGCATCTCAGAATAAATGAACAACCAAAGTTTCAAAGTCAATAGAGCCAGGAACGCACGATGAGGAGCCAAGAAGATGAAATATTTCCTAACAATGCCCTATAGCCTCCCGCAGATAGGATACGAATGTCATTGTACCGATCCACGAGACTCTACTTAGACACTTGCTTCTGTACCATGACACCGGTGAACCTAGCGCTCTGATACCAAGCTGTCACGACCTAATTTCTCAAGTCATGATGGCACCTACAATCCCCAGTAGGCGAACAGATTCCCGTAGCCCAAAATGGTTAGTAATGGGCTACTACATAACCAAAACGCACCAGCAAGAAGAAATAAGTGAAAGGAAAACTCGAATATAAATACATAAGGGAAACTACACCAACCCCAAGACTTGGTATCGACAGTACAGAAGCTTTTAATAGAATACAAGTGCTAGAAGTAACAAAATGATAAGTACAACTGTCTCCAAATATACAAAGAGTAACAGTACAAAAGATGAGATGTAGACAAACCCCAACCATCAGGCGCTCACCCTAGTCTCGAAGATCCAAAAATTGCACGAGTCTCCAATGCGTTCAACAGCAAAAGCTCAGCTAATATCTGCACCAAAAATAGTGCAGAAGTATGGTATGAGCACCAAAACCACGGGTACTCAGTAGGTATCATCGGCCAACTGAGCGTATATAAGATATAAAAGCAGTAAGTAACAGATAGCAAGAAAGCAGTCACTGAAGCAATAATCAAGGAACAAGGAGCTGGCACAGATCATCCATAACCAAGAGCTTCAAGTAACATATGCTAACACAG
The DNA here is from genome assembly GCA_003996215.1 of Jaltomata sinuosa. NCBI lineage: Eukaryota > Viridiplantae > Streptophyta > Magnoliopsida > Solanales > Solanaceae > Jaltomata > Jaltomata sinuosa. The sequence continues at coordinate 327,040 of QJPP01001076.1, forward strand.
AGATACAATTACATAGAATCACAGGTGAAGGAAAGGAGAACACACCTGGAGTCCTTGCACAATAATATAAGTAAGTAGAGAGAGAGTTGAGAAAATAGCGGTATACCGGTAACCTCAAGTGGAAGGAAAAGACGGAGAGCAGTCTAACATACTCAAAATGGAATCAACCAGTATAAGGAAATCATAACACCAATCCAATCATATGATATCATAACCAGGGAATCACCTCACAAGTAAGACCCTAGGAAGAAATAACTAGGCCACAATAACAAAGAGATACCACTCAGCTTCCCACAAGAGTAGAACCAGAGTCTCACACTCTGCTCAGAAGGCCACACAAAAGTGCCTCAATAAGATAGGACTCTAAAGCCCTCTCAATAATCAGATATCCCACAACCAAAGCCTCAACAGGCTAGCCATCACTAATCTTTCAAGAACCGGGTGCCAAGACAAGCTTTAAGTAAAACCAGGAGTAAATATAGTCTACCTACAGTCCCAACGGCCGCCCATACAATCGAGGAACACAATCAAGTGAAAACAAACCCTCCGGCATCCCATACTACCGGAGCGTACACTGAACACACAACAAACAAGGGTTGAATCTAATGCATGATATGATATGATGTGAAATAGAACCTCTGTATGTACCTCCTCCGATGCCAATCAGGCCCAACATGCAGGTTCCATGGAAGGACTCACCCTGTATACCTCTACTCCACCGTATACCCTTCCCTCCGGCGCAAGCAGCCCGAAGCCCCAGGCCTAGAGCGGCAAGGTCCATGGAGGTCCCCGACCCCATACTAAAACTTAGTATCAAGATATGTCATCCAAAAGCAAGTCTGGGATCAAGATAGAGACCCAGTCTCAAGTATGCATGCCCAGACCCCGTCCAAGACTAAAGTAGTAGAAAATGCCTCAAAAACCCCTCCAAGGGTGCCCGGGCGTAATCGAGTCTAAAACTGTAGTAAATCAAGTCTAGTGCTCCGCCCCGCAGAGACTAGTATCAGTAATAAAATCAGGTCTGGTGCTCTGCCCCGCAGAGACCAGTATCAGTAATAAAATCAGTGCGAAAACATCCAAAAATCCCCTTTTTTATCAGCAACAGTACCAAAAATGGCCCCCAGGGCCATGCAAATTTAGGAAAACTGTCAGTAGTGGCTCACAGCCAAAACTGTAGTAAAACATGAAGGGGAAAACCTTTTTCATGGATGATATGCTCGCACACAAATATAAAAGTATCCCAACGGGTCACAACAATTCCTATCAGCCCTACACAGGCCCAATAGCTACTCAGCAGACATAACCAACCTAAAAGGATAATCTCTATGTCCGAGACTCGCAGACATTCCTATATAGCCCACCATCTATGTTCCAGAGTCAATACAAGGCCACACAGGACCACAAAGGTAATATACATGATTACGCGAATACTACAAACAACGAATGAAATAGAGGTACGAAAGACGGACAAGGTCTGGGGTACCCACCTATAACAACCCATCCAAGGATGCTAATTAATGCAGTTATAGCCTATATACGCAGAGTCTAGATAGGGGAAAACCATAACCTACCTGTCATCCAATGACTAGCTGCGAGAATGGCATCGTCCAGACTCGAACAGCTCCAGGAAGCTCTGAATCACACAAAACAAATACTTTCAACTGAATCCCCAAAGGCGTCTCTATGAAGCCTGACCAACCAAGGTAATGGAATAATTGCTAGAATCGACAAGGCTGCAAGAACGAGCCATAGCCAATTGATAAGGTGTTAATGTCACACTCGCGACCAGCCAACTCCAAAGCGTAAAAATGAGGCCAATAACAATAACAAATGGCAGCTAAATCCAACAACAATACGTTAACCATATCTCCAAGGAGCGACGAGCTCCCGAGGCACTATTTCAAGGCGTACTTCACGTTTGTCCAATCCAATCACTATCGTATGTGATCCCAAAAAGAATCGCACAATTTCCCAATCCCTCCAGCACCTTACCATAACCAGAACACCACAACAATAACCAAACATAACAAGATAAAGGGGATGTCCAAAGCTACAAATCCAAAATACCACTTCGGGGCTCAGAAATCCATAAAATAATACTAGAACATATAATAACGAAGGAGGGTCGTAGGGGAGAGATTTCCTTGACAAAAATATTCAATATCCCCAGATTAACAATCTGCCTCCTTGCAGGAACAATAAACATATCCAAATCCAACAAGAAACTACTACAAGTTATCGAAAAGTACAACTTTTCATAACTAGAAGCTTTAAATCTTGATCCAACAAATAGGTAAGCGTACGGGATCCATACCTCACAATAATAACTCCATAGCTACTACCAAATACTCAAAAAACACCTGCTAGCTTGCTGCATCAACACCCATGAAGATACGCCATGAAATCGACGTGGAAAACTATACCAAAATGACGAGCTCGCGACGTAGAGCAACTTCCGTTAAACTTTCGAATTGAAAGGATCAAAGTCCATGGGTTATTTATGGACTTTCCTTCTGATTTTTTCAAGTTTTTGGGTGATTTTTATGAATTAAAATGAAGCTGGAACACCTTTTATAAAGAAAAACCGACTTAGGATGCGGGCCCCATCTTGACATGTCTGCTTGCGCGGTCTTACGAAAACGTAAATATCTCTCTATTCTGAAGTCGTATGGATGAACGGTTTAGTGCGTTCAAAACTATACTCGTAGACCTTCGATTTGGTATATTGGGGACCCACTAAATATTTATAGATAGGGCGAAACACCCCAAGACATTTAACCCAAATTTGAAGAGAATTCCTTAAAGGAATTTACAATAACTTTTTCCGACTTTTGTTTCGCAACTTGCTTGACTTCAAAACTTATCATACGACCATTTTGCCATTACAATACCTCATAACACATCCTTCTTAGTATATTAGACACTATTAGTCTTACCCCAAAGGCACAGGTTACTTTAAACCTTCCAAACGGGCGAGGTGTTACACGAGGCATTTCTTTAACTCTAACTTTTGAGTAAGGAATTCCTTTAATCTAGAACCTTGATTTAATTCTTTGATATTACAAAGAATGTTGTCGGAAGTCAACGATTTTCAAAGTTGAAGCTCTAAAATGAGGAACGGCCATAAACACCAAACAAACGGCCCGAGTACCGAACTACCGGTCCCGACAAGCCATAAATGACTTGGGCTGCTACAAGTAAGCTCTAATGGTACAAGAAAGGCGAAAACGTGTAAATGACCGGAAGGGTCATTACAATAATAGTTCTGAGTAATAATTTATATTTTTTATATTTAATTATGTGAAATTTATATAAGTTTGCTTAAAGAATTATTTTAAAGTTTAATTTCATAAGAAAATCTTTTCAAAAGATTAAACATTTGATTTTCCTCCAAATTAATTCAAAATGAGAGATTAATTGAATAAATTAATTTTTCATAAGTGTTAAGTGAGGTAATTATGTGTTAAAATATTTTAATTTCAAATCTTTTAAATTTAAAGATGCTCGGGTGATTAATTTTAATCAATTCGTCTTTATTCCTATTCTAGCTTATTTCTTTAAACTATTTAAATCCTAGCCGAATTTCATCTAAATTACTCCTAATTTGCCTATTCCTTAAACTAAAATGACCACATTTTGCAAATATAGCCATATTCTAAATAGCCATTTGCAACCCCGTATGTCTGCCAAAAGAATTGGGCCAGCAAAGAATTCCCATCCTCCTGGCCCACCTCCTAATTCCCTTGACCCGCCTGACTCGTCCAGCCCAATACACCCTTTACACTCTTATTTCCCTTTTCTCTTTTCCACTTAACAAAGAAGCAACCAGACGACACCTTTAGCTTTTCTTCTTCTTCTCTCAAACGAACCTAGTACACAGACCAAAACCCTAATATTTTCCCCAACATTCCTAATGTTCACAGCTCAGCTCTAACAAAAATGACAACCAAACCTCCAACAAAACGACCCCTAAATCCTTGTTCATCGTTGCCCCTCTGTCAATTTCCCTTCACCTTTGTCTTGTTGTACGAGAGGGTAAGCTGGCGAGTTCTAGAAGAACCCACACAGCTAGATCCTCCAACGTTTCCCCTAAAATCACTGCAAAATTAGCTCAAATTCGTACCAAGAAGGTACATGCGTAGCTCAATTTGGATAGAGAAAGTTTGAAATTCGAATCCCTAAAGTTTTCCACCCGATTTTACCCTTCTGTTCCCCCCCCCTTTCACTTTAAAATTCCCCATATAAACCCCTCTAAGATGGAGGAATGAGGGCTGGTCTTTGGAGAATTTTCTTGAACTTTTTGGAGAGTCGTTCTCTAGTTCATAGAAACCATAGATCACTAAGAGATAATATACGAAGTCTTGCACTAATTTTGTTGAAATCGGACTAAATTCCGGCAGTGGTGAAAGGAAGTTCCGAAGAAAGATCGAGTCCCATTCGCTGCTCTGAAGAAGGTAAACAACATCTTCCCTCGTATTCTTTTTAGCGTTATGTTGGTTTATTGTTCTTAAAATATTTATGCTGGTTGGGTTGGTCTTGCATGAAATACATGAAGGGAGATTGCTAACATGAATTTGAAGTTGAGTCGGGGTTGAGTTTAAAGATTGTGAAAGTTTTCATTGTAATGCTTGCTGCTTTCACGGCTGTGTGCTTGATAATGAGTATGTTTGCTCTTAAAATCTCCAGACTTGGATATTAACTTCCTACTCTTATTGCTCTAGCTAAAAGTTCATGTTCTATGCTCATAAGTTGTCATATGTTTTAGTCCAAGTCTGGTGAATTATGTATGTTTTGTTTTAGTTCATTGCTTCAAGGAATTTCAATTATCAAAGCCTAATGATAGCCTGATAAATTTTGTGCTCCATTTGCTAGTTACGATATTAAAGGGACCGTAAACCTTATGTATATGATCTGTTGCATTCTCTATTTGACACGAGTAGATAAAAATTATTATGAGTATTTATCCTTTTTCCTGTTCTGTGACATATGATGCCTTTTCAAATCCTTCGAGACTCTCTTCTCATATGTATTTTAATCTCACCATTTCTGACATGTTCAAGTTACAACATTACAACATTACAACATAACATCTGAGTGTAAATCATTTTATTCCCAAACTTGTGGGTGCTAAAGAGTATTATCAAGTTAAGAAGTTGTGCAATTTTGTGTGTGTATTTCTTCTCCATGATTCACTAGATGCTCACCTTAATTTTCTCTTCTTAACCTCTATCTTTTACTTTCAAAATAGGGAAATAGGTTGCTGCCTTAGTCTAAAAGAAGTTTGTTCCTTCCTTTTTAACAAAGTATGACATCTGGTTTGAATATGGGTGAAATATATCGAGTCATTGTCTTGCTAAGCGATTTGTGAGCAAATATCTGTTATCCATGGTTTCTATGTGTGTCCTTTGTTTGTTTGGTCCTGTTTGAGTGAACATAGCCTTAAACAATATGAGTTTAGCTTACAGATTCAGGTTTAGGTTCTATGCTGTCATCTACTAGTTAAATGTAAGCCCAGTATATCATATGTAATGAAAATCATTCGTGGAAAGGATTAACTCTTTAAAGTTTCAATTCCCCCCTTTTCATCTCATAACCTGTTTCGTTTCGAATTTTTCCTTTCTATTAACAATCTGCTGAATCTCCAATGGAGCATATGATTTGTTTTCTCATGATATATGAATTGCTTGGGTTAAGATGTTAGAAATTGGTTCTAATCCTTATCCTTTTATTTGTTACATGTGATGCCTCCGAGTCCGTCATGGGCTCCTCCATCTGTCTCCTTGCATTTTCAGTTGGGCCTAGCCCAACACCGTTCGAGTCATTCCGAAGAGCTTGACGAATAGGTTGGAAATCTAAGAAAAATGGGCCAAGCCCATAACAAAAGCAGCAAAAACATCAGTCCAAAAACATGGACTGAATTTGAAAGAGAATGGGCCAAAACCTGTACACATAGCAGCAGCAGCCAAAGCAGTCCAAAAATGGACTTGATTTGAGAAATTTGAACCAGCGGCAGTCAGCCTAAAGAGGAAAAGATGAAAATTGGACTAGAGTCCAAAAATGAATGGCGGTGGGCCTAAAGATGGCCCATAAATTAGATTCGGACAGGTATTTGATTGAGCCCAAGGCTTAATCCACTTTTGTTTCTCTTAGTTCTTTGATTAGTTAGAATTGTCTTTGTATAATTTCGGCTGACTTTTAACCTAGTTGATTTTATCCCCAGAAGGAATAAACATTTCTTGTTTAAACGTTCTTTAAATCACCTATCGTTTTACCACGTCAAAAACAGTGAAGCATTTTACCAAATCAAGCATGTTTTCCTTTTCGTGTTTAAAATATGAACTCTTTACGTATGTTCACTTCTAAAATATGTGTATCCACCTTTTATCAAGTCTCACTTATCATGTTTTCTCAAAAACAAATTAAAATAAGATGTTTTAATGCAAGATCTTTTCAAAATTAGTCAATGAGTTAGTTTTCAAACAAGTTCGGATAACCGCAAGTTAGCGAATATCTCGAGTGCCTTCAAAACCTTCTCGGGATATTAATAGGAACCTCTTACCCAAAATCTCTTTGAATTTTTAAAGTTATATCTGTTTTTAGCTTTAGAAATTTTCTTAAGTTTTTCTTGGTTTTCCCTTTTTATAAAACTAAGTGGCGACTCTTGCTTTATTTTGAAATGTTTTGGAAACTTTAACTAGATTTTCGAAATGATTTTCATATAAGTCATTTTCCGGCTAAAACAGAAATGGCGACTTCACTAGGGATAATTCAACTTAGTTCTAACCTCATTGTTTGCAACTAACTTATTTGACTAACTATTCGATTGTAATAATTAGTAATCTTTATTGCTTTCCTTACTTGTTTAATTTTTCGTAATTATAAATTATTCATGGCATCTTCTGCCTCCCTTGGCAAAGCATTAGATTAAATTAGGGGTAAAAAAGTGATTACGCAAGTATTTGCAATCGTTCTTAACAAAACACACAATTTTCAAAACAGATGAGTGAAGTAGTTGACCCGCGGTCGGTTAACGGTCACTTATTATTTTAGCCTTGGTTGTCCGCCTCGGTTCCCGGTCAATTTTGAAACCTATTCTAGAAACTCAGGATAGAGCGAAACCAAATCCTGAAATAGGCATTGACCTAAGATCTCTTAATATCCGAGGGATATTAAGTCCATTAGTAAGACCACCTTGTGTTCGAAAGGGCCCACAGCTCGAAAGAACAATCATCCCCTACGTGCTCAAATTGAAGGATGTGATATCGAGTTGTACAAACCATTGTCCCTCAGGATTAGGATATATTTAGATAGTCTTTTATTTTTTGAAGATTTTGGAATTTAGTGTTCGAAATTTGCAAGAAGTCTAAGAAGTTCGAGAACGAAGGACCAACCACGGTGGCCTAGTTTAGAATTGTACCCCTGCGCGGGACTGATTTTTGATGTACATTCCTTTTCCCGCAATTTTGTACCCCCATTTTATTTAATCAATATGTATAAATATATTTTGGGGCAATTGAACGTTTACAAATGACATACATATCCTTCAATTCGTTAGGCCTACCTTTGGCATAAAATGTCACATATCCGTATAAGACGCGTTATGAACTGTTATGTGATATAACTGCTTTATGTGCTATGTGTGTTGCTTGAATCAAGGAAAATTGGTCCATCCATGCCGAAATTTTCTAGAACACAGTAAGCAAAATATAAAGCCAAAATCTGATCAAAATCATCATTGGAGTTCTTCAAATTTCTCCAGAAAAATCCAAAGACTTCTTAAAACCCTTTTAAGTCTTGTTAAGAAAACAAACTTATAATATCCAAACTACATACTTTCAGGGCCCGCCCCTTATCCTTAAGAAATTTTCATTTTTCCACTTCTACAAAAATGCTGAAGAATTCAGAAAATACATCAAGTGCTGAAAACACGACAAGTCAAATCTTCTGATAGAATCTACCTACCCCAAAATCGATCCTGTCCGTCGAACCCTAGAGCCAATGATTACCCGTGGATCAATTCGCCTTGACAAAAGCAACTTTATGTGTTTATTTCCAGTCAAATGTCTTGTGTTGTTTACCACTTATGAAATCTAACATATTTTTCTTTTTGAGTTATTTTTCCTGTAACAGGTAAAGAAACTGATCTGTGTTGATAAAATATGGCAGAATCCTCTTACCTCACAAAATCAAGAGAAATCAAGGTTTCCTCCCCTGATCGTAACTTAGGGAAAACAATAATGACTGATGATACTGAGAACATCGCTTTAACTAGGATGACTACTCTCCTATCTAAGCAAAGTGAGTTGATTGCGCTACTGATGCAACAAGTTGATAAGATGAGAAATGAGATGAGAGAGACAAGAAGTCTGATTAATTTGATCATCCATGCAAAATTACCCAACCCAAGTGAAGGAAGGTCTGTACTTCATATCCCTCCCTTGAATACGGCGGCACCTGAACACTCTTCTAACAATACCCTTGCATTTTCTTGTAACTGGAACACAAAAAAGTCTCTCAAATACGACTCGATAAAGCCTTCGCCATAAAAAATCTACCCTTCAACCTCGTAAATCCCCTATCCCATCTTTTATGCCCGAGCTAAATATCAAACTCCATCCCCAAAGTACCAAGCTCCACCTCTAAATTACCAACCGCCTCTACAAACATGCCAAAATTTTAGTCAAATTTTCAAGCACCAATTACTTTCTACTCAAATCCCCAAACATACCATGAAGTAGCTACCCCAACTTACCAAAATAAAATATTTCATCCAAGTCATAAGAAGAAGCCTCCCCGGGTCTTTACTCTATTAGCTGAAAGCCGAACTCTACTCTTTGAGAGACTGAAAGCAGATGGACTAATTCAGCCTATCAAACCAAAGCCTGCTAACCCAACATCCAAATTCTTCAAATCCAATCGATATTGCGCATATCATTCAGGAAGTGTTTGACATACCACTGAAGATTGCATCAATCTGAAACACAAAATTCAAAACATAATCGATCAAAGAGTCATCATTCTCCAAATAACCTCTCCTGGTAGAAATCCTTCACCAAAACATGGAAGGGTGCCCATCAGTATAGACGGAACTGATGACGAATGGTATGCAAGAACTATTCTTAATAAAAAGGATGATCGAGAATTGTCAAGACCTTTGACTCATCTATCCTAGTCTTTCCCTACAAGTGACGATCAAGGGGATGGAATAGGAGATCTATTCAAAGAATGTGATGCCATATTAGAAGAAGTACCTGAAGCAGCCATGATTAGGGATGCAAAGCTTGGTAAAAAGTTACAGAATTGGGTTGCCACTCCCTTCGTGACTCTCTGCCCGACTGGATAGACAAAGACACTATTTTGCAAAGTCGGTGATGGTCCGGATGAGGCTCTACGACCCACCCTTTGTGCTTTAATATTTCTCGTGTTGTTTACTGCTTTCCAAAAGGTATGAACCTACATTCATGTGGGTTGTAGCCATAGTTTGTAAATATTTTTGGATTTCAAATGAAAGCCTCCTTATGTTGAAAACATTTACTGATCAAAATTATTTATGTTTACTTGTTATTATCTAACCCATTTTTGTTTTGGTTTAAGTAATAATAAGTTAAAACCTGCCACTGTCATATCATGTCAAGAGCTTAACGAGCAAACCAAGCTAGGTGATAACAATTTTGAGGAGTATGTTGAAGACATCATGATACTTGAACGAACAACCAAGAAGTCTAAGAACTTTGAAGACCAAAAGGGGCCCCACCTGAAAGAGTTTGAGGTGGTCAATTTAGGAGGCAACAATCGAGTTAAAGAAATCAACATCGGTGTTCATTTGTCAAAGGCACAAAAGAAAGACTGGTCCTACAATAATAGGACAAGAATGAGTACAAACATCATCTCCCAAAATTTATTGGTCAATCCAGAATTCAATAAAGGGAATGGACAGTTAATCCTTCCCTCGCACGGGACAAAGAAAAGTTTGCACCAAATTGGCAAGGACCGTATGTCATCCACAAAGTGTTATCAGGAGGAGTTTTGATTTTGTCCAAGATGCATGATCAAGTATGGCCCAAGACCTACTATGCCTGAAGACGGTTTCTTTTCCTTCTATCTCTTTCCTTGTAATCACACTTTCTAATTGTAATCATTTTGCACTTAGTAAAAGCTTAAAAATCCCCTATCCTCTTTCTATGAACTACGTTTGACCTGAATTCTCAAGAATGAGATACATAGGTGGCCTGTGTCGGCTTTGGTCAACCCCTTAGGAAAATCTATCTTTCCCCTTCCTATCCTGAACTACGTCTGACCTAAATTCTCAAGAATGAGATACGTAGGCGGCCTTTGTCGGCCTTGGTCATCCCTTTATTTATTTCTAACATTCTCCCACTGCAAGTGTGGGAACTACGTTTGACCTGATTCCTTCCTGAATGGGATACATAGGCGCCACAACAGCTCGGTCATATCACCAAGAAAATGGAAACTGGGGCAGAATTTTTGAGAAAGGACTCTCGAAAATTCAGAAGGAAAAGATCGTCTCTAAGGAAGTCAAAATACAGAATGTATATCGAGAAAGAATCTCGTAATCCCACAGAGTCTCAAGTCCCTTGCCATTGGAGTGAGATTCATCGTAAAACCTTTAACTGGGCAGAAATTTTGAGGAAGACCTCAAAATTTTCACCAGGCTTCATGAAAAAGTTTAGAATTAAACTCCAAAGAGTTCCCCAACACCGAGGGATCAGAATCTACTTCAAAAAATCCTTAGTTATAACAAAGTCCGAGAGGGATTAATTCCCAGCTATGACAGATTTTTGAAAAAATATTTCAAACTCTTCCAGCTAGGATGACAAAGGATCTCCAGAGTCCACCAGTGGTATGTCAAAAACATCAAGGCCTCGAGTAAAGGACATTCATTGAGCTAGCACATGACATGACGGGAAGAGATCTTTTTTAACTTTTTTTTTTTCAAAATCTTTGTTTCCCAAAGAACTTGTTTGACAAGTCTTTACAAAAGATTAGTTTACTTATTTGTAATTTGATTTTGTCTTATGTCTACCATGATCGGGGAGTCGAGGACGATGAGCACCCGAGAGAGGAAAGCACCCAAAAAAGACAAAGCAAGGAGCAGAAGATCGAAGGGGTCAACACAGATCAGTTTTGGCAAAAACCTAACAATTTTTCTATGGATGCAGGTTGTCCCCAAAAGTATATTAGAAAGCAGTACCTCGTTATCCAACGCGTTCAAAGAAACACAACGAGACTAGACGCCACAAAATTTGGCGAGAAAAGCCAAAGCAGCGGAAAGAAGTCAAAGATGGCAACAGTCCCTAGAACGGGCAAATCTTCTTGTAGTTCACAAAAACTACCAGATAAAGAGAGACTGACATTGTCCTCAAGTCCCCAAAGAGATCAGGACATTTTGGTCAGTTTCGAATTGGGACACCAAACAAGAGATCGACGTCATTCTCCATCAATTCCCGATAAGTCAGAAATTACCACGAACAGACGATGTTCAAAGAAGGTATTTATGGTGTCCCCAGAAATGGACACGACCATTTCATTCACAGTTCAAATGAAAGTCTATTTTGATTAGCTTCATAAACGTCATCTTTAAAGGTTTTCAAATTTGACTATGGTCGCTAGTAAGAGCGACACCATGTCTACTAACCGTTAGCCTTGAGCATAGGTATCCATAAAGGAGTCGACATGACAAAACAAAGACCAGAGGTGATGTTTTCTACGACTTTCCGATGGGCTATTGCATCATACGACACTACATTGCATCACATTTTGCATTCATATTGCACCATGTCACATTGCATCATACTGTATTGCATCACATTGCATCATACTGCATTGCATGGCATAAGCATTATGTCGCATCATATTATGTCATATCGCATTGCATCATATTATATTATGTTGCATTGTACTGTATGGCATCATATCGCAGGAACCATGTCAAGAGGAACATATCATATTTGCATGTCGCAAGGACCATGCCATGAGGGCCATCATATTTGCATGTCATGAGGACCATGCCACGAGGGCCATCATATTTGCATGTCGCGAGGACCACGCCATGAGGGCCATCATATTTGCATGTCGCGAGGACCATGCCACGAGGGCTATTGCACTTGTATGTCGCGAGGACAATGTCACGTGGACCATTGCATGATCATCCAAATTATCATTCAATACCGCAAATACACATCCCCTGCAAAGACTATTTCCCTCTACCGGCTGATTTCAAATAGGATGACATTCATAGGCGTCCCTAAGTCACACTTGTTGCGCAAGATCGACCGTCAGCATGCTTATATCTGAGATAGCGTGAGACGGTGGAGTCTAACATTGAGGATATCATTATCATCATTATCATTATCATCATTCATTATGCCAAGTCTGGCACTCAGCGTGCTTATATCCGATATCGCGTAAGACAGAGGAGTCTGACGTTGAGGGTATATTTGCTCCTTTATTATGCCAAGTCTGGCACTCAGCATGCTTATATTCGATATCATATAAGATGGAGGAGTCTGACATTAAGGGTGTATTTGCTCCTTTATTATGCCAAGTCTGGCACTTAGAATACTTATATCTGATATCGCATAAGATGGGGAGTCTAACATTGAGGATATTATTATTATTTATTATGCCAAGTCTGGCATTCAACATATTTATATCCGATATTACGTAAGACGGAGGAGTCTGACGTTGAGGGTATATTTGCTCCTTTATTATGCCAAATCTGGCATCCAACATATTTATATCTGATATCGCGTAAGACGGAGGAGTTTGACGTTGAGGGTATATTTGCTCCTTTATTATGCCAAATCTGGCATTCAATATATTTATATCCGATATCATGTAAGATGGAGGAGTCTGAAGTTGAGGATATTTATTCACTCTTATTTGAAAGCGTCGATTGCCAGAAGATGCAGCTATATTTGATCGTGTGTCAAAGGCCTTGTCACCCCCAATAAGCAAATACCGCTTGCCGTTGAGATTAAAAGCATATACTCTGAAGGATGTCTATAAGACGCCATCTAAATCGGATGATGTACTGGATTTACCCAAAATTAGAAGGCCAAAGGTTGTCTATAAGTCAAAGCGATATCTGAAATCGGATAGTGTGCAAGATTGTCCAAAAACTTGACTAAGAGTTATCTGTAAGATGCAGCGATATCTGAAACCAGATAGTGTGCAAGATCACCTGGAGATTGACAGTTCAAAGGTAATGCGTAAGTCACAATAATATCCAAAATTGGATAAAAGTGCATGACTACCAAAAATTGATAGTCCAAGGTTTATCTATAAGCCACGATATATCCACGTTGATATTGTGCAGGACTACCCAAAGGCTAGCAATTCAAGGGAAATCTGTAAGTCACGTAACATCCAAGGTCGGATAAAAGTGCAGGATTACCCCCAAAACTGGCAATTTAAAGGACATATGTAAGCCACCTGTATCCAAAGTTGGATGATGTGCAAGATTACTTGAAGTTGACAAGTTAAAGGCATCTGTAAGCCGCCTCTATCCAAAGTTGAATTATGTGCTAGATTACCCAAAGCTTGATAATTCAGGGAATATCTGTTAGTCACATCGATACGGATGATGCACATGATTTACCCTAAAAGAATATGCAAAGACTTCTGTCAATGGCCATAAAGGCTATCACGTTTAAGAGAACGCCGCACACGGTTGCTAGGACCGCCACGTCAAACAGCCATGAAGGTCGTCATACTCAAAAACCGCCACGAAGGCAAGCCTATCTGATAGCTACAAAGTCTATCATGCTTATTGGTCATAAAAATCACTATTTCCTAAGACAGAGACAAGAAAAGATGATATCTGATTCAAAAAGCAATCAAACGGGAAAAATGAGGTACAAAGTTATCATTCCCTATTGAATTGCTTTACTACTAACCATCTTGTTTCAAAATATTGCCAAGAACATCTGAGGAGATGAAAATCTCAAACTAGCACAACATGTACAAAATACATCAAAAAGATGTCACAACACGAGATTCGAACATAACTCAAGGATGAGGTATGACAGAGAAACTGCCTCTCCAAATGAAATTACGTTACTACTAACAATTTTGTTTGAGATATTGTCGAGAGCATCCGAGAAAGATGAAATTCTCAAAGCAAAACTACAAGTGCGGACTACACCAAAAAGGACGCATCACAACGTGAAACTTTTTCTTAGCAGCAAACTGGGACATAGTCCGAAGAGGAATACCAAATTCTTTGGACGCGAGCTGAGGAATGACTTTCACCATCATAAAACCACACCCCTGTCAGAAGGCATGTGGGTATTTCCTATCTTTGGGGTCTTAGTTTCGCATCCAGGGTATTTCCTAAAACTCACGCTGGAAGCAATATTCCTTTTTTTCAAATCCGGGTGACGATACACCTCGAGCTTTGGAAATTATGTCCAAGTAAAATCTTACTTATGGGTGTGAAGTGCACCACATTCATAGTTAAGAGGTTACAAGCCTCTTTTCTATAAGCTCAAATTAATTGTCACTAATCCCGAGCCAAAGGTCGTCTTAACATAAAGATTAACTTTTCTACCGATTGAGTCAAACTAAAAGCAGCCTGATTCCTAAGTCCTGGGATATGTAGGCGGGCTCTGTTTTGAAAACTCGATTGCATTCAAAACTCCCCCCAATCCTCTTACTCTCCAACTTTTTGGTCTCTCCGTAATTTGAAACCGAAATAGTTTGAAATTCTTTGAAAATCATGCATAAAATCAAGCATCTTGAACTACAAGTGGCCTGAATTCTCATGTAACTTGAGATATGTAGGAAACTCGATACCAGAGTTTGGCCATAGTTCCTTGAAATTCGTGCTAAAACTAACCACTTTCTGAAGATGAATCTGTGGTCGGATAAAATTGGGATCGTCAATTTCCTTTACCCAGGGTTCATTACACTCACCCTACCCAAAGGGAGCGGTAGTTGTTGACACCCAATTTTTACTCTCCACATTATGAATTAATCTTGAGCCTCTTTTGAATTTTAAATAATTTTTGAAATAATTGTTTGGTAAAAAGGAATAATTTTTTTTCCAAATCAGCTTTATAATAGTTCTGAGTAATAATTTATATTTTTCATATTTAAATATGTGAAATTTATATAAGTTTGCTTAAAGAATTATTTTAAAGTTTAATTTCATAAGAAAATCTTTTCAAAAGATTAAACATTTGATTTTCCTCCAAATTAATTCAAAATGAGAGATTAATTGAATAAATTAATTTTTCATAAGTGTTAAGTGAGGTAATTATGTATTAAAACATTTTAATTTCAAATCGTTTAAATTTAAAGAAGCTCGGGTGATTAATTTTAATCAATTCATCTTTATTCCTATTCTAGCTTATTTCTTTAAACTATTTAAATCCTAGCCGAATTTTATCTAAATTACTCCTAATTTGGCTATTCCTTAAACTAAATTGGCCACCTTTTGCAAATGTGGCCATATTCTAAATAGCCATTTGCAACCCCTTATGTCTGCCAAAAGAATTGGGCCAACAAACAATTCCCATCCCCTAGCCCACCTCCCAATTCCCTTGACCCGCCTGACCCGTCCAGCTCAATACACCCTTTACACTCTTTTTTCCCTTTATTCCTTTCCACTTAACATAGAAGCAACCAAACGACCCCTTTATCTTTTATTCTTCTTCTTCTCACAAATGAACCCAGTACACAGACAAAAACCCTAAAAATTTCCCCAACGTTCCTAACATTCACAGCTCAGCTCCAACAAAAACAACAACCAAACTCCAGCAAAACGACCCCCAGATCCTTGTTCATCGTTACCCCTCATCAATTTCCCTTCACCCTCGTCTTGTTGTACGAGAGGGTGAGCTGGCGGTTTCTAGAAGAACCTAGAAGCGCACAGCTAGCTCCTCCAACGTTTCCCCTAAAATCACGGCAAAATTAGCTCAAATTCATACCAAGAAGGTACATGCGTGGCTCAATCTGGCTGAAGCAAGTTTGAAATTCGAATCCCTACAGTTTTCCACCCGATTTTACTCCTCTATTTTCCCCCTTTTTTCACCTTAAAATTTCCCTATATAGACCCCTCTAAGATGGAGGAATGGGGGCTGGTCTTTGGAGAATTTTCTTGAACTTTTTGGAGAGTCGTTCTCTAGTTCATAGAAACCATAGATCACTAAGAGATAATATACGAAGTCTTGCACTAATTTTGTTAAGACCATACTAAATTCCGGTGGTGGTGAAAGAAAGTTCCGACGAAAGATCGAGTCCCGTTCGCTGCTCCGAAGAAGGTAAACGCCATCTTCCCTCATAGTCTTTTTAGCGTTATGTTGGTTTATTGTTCTTAAAATCTTTATGCTGGTTGGGTTGGTCTTGCGTGAAATACATGAAGGGAGATTGCTAATATGAATTTAAGGTTGATTTGGGGTTGAGTTTAAAGATTGTGAAAGTTTTCATTGTAGTGCTTACTGCTTTCACGGCTGTGTGCTTTATAATGAGTATGTTTGATCTTAAAATCTCCAGACTTGGATATTAACTTCCTACTCTTATTGCTCTAGCTAAAAGTTCATGTTCTATGCTCATAAGTTTTCATATGTTTTAGTCCAAGTCTGGTGAATCATGTATGTTCTGTTTTAGTTCATTGCTTCAAGGAATTTCAATTATCAAAGCCTAATGATAGCCTGATAAATTTTGTTCTCCATTTGCTAGTTACGATATTAAAGGGACCGTAAACCTTATGTATATGATCTGTTGCATTCTATATTTGACATGAAATTACTATAAGTATTGTTCCTTTTTCCTGTTCTGTGACATATGATTCCTTTTCAAATCCTTCGAGACTCTCTTCTCATATGTATTTTAATCTCACCATTTCTGTCATGTTCAAGTTACAACATAACATCTAAGTGTAAATCATTTTATTCCCAAACTTGTGGGTGTTAAAGAGTATTATCAAGTTAAGAAGTTGTGCAATTTTGTGTGTGTATTTCTTCTCCATGATTCACTGGATGCTCACCTTAATTTTCTCTTCTCAACCTCTATCTTTTACTTTCACAACTGGGAAATAGGCTGCTTCCTTAGTCTAAAAGAAGTTTGTTCCTTCCTTTTTACTAATATATGGCATCTGGTTTGAATATGGGTGAAATATATCGAGTCATTGTCTTGCTAAGCTATTTGTGACCAAATATCTGTTATCCATGGTTTCTATGTGTGTCCTTTGTTGCTTTAGTCCTGTTTGAGTGAATATAGCTTTAAACGATATGAGTTTAGCTTACTGATTCAAGTTTAGTTGCTATGTTGTCATCTACTAGTTAGATGTAAGCCTAGTCTATCATATGTAAAGAAACTCGTTCGTGACAAGGATTAACTCTTTAAAGTTTCAATTTCCCCCTTTTTGTCTCATAACCTGTTTCATTTCGAATTTTTCCTTTCTATGAACAATCTGCTGAATCTCCAATTGAGCATACGATTTGTTTTCTCATGATCTGTGAATTGCTTGGGTTAAGATGTTAGAAATTGGTTCTAATCCTTATCCTTTTATTTGTTACATGTGATGCCTCCGAGTCTGTCATGGGCTCCTCCATCTCTCTCCTTGCATTTTCAGTTGGGCCTAGCCCAACACCGTTCGAGTAATCCCAAAGAGCTTGATGAGCAAGTTGGAAATCTAAGAAAATTGGGCCAAGCCCATAACAAAAGCAGCAACAACATCAGTCCAAAAACAGGGACTGAATTTGAAAGAGAATGGTCCAAAACCCGTACACATAGTAGCAGCAACCAAAGCAGTCCAAAAATGGACTTGATTTGAGAAATTTGAACCAGTCGCAGTCAACCCAAAGGAGGAAAAGATGAAAATTGGACTAGAGTCCAAAAATGAATAGTGGTGGGCCTAAAGAGGGCTCACAAATTAGATTAAGACAGGGATTTGATTGAGCCCAAAGATTAATCCACTTTTCTTTCTCTTAGTTCTTTGATTAGTTAGAATTATCTTTGTATAATTTGGACTGACTTTTAACTTAGTTGATTTTATCCCCAGAAGGAATAAACATTTCTTGTTTAAACGTTCTTTAAATCACTTATCATTTTACCACGTCAAAAACAGTGAAGTATTTTCCCAAATCAAGCATGTTTTCCTTTTCGTGTTTAAAATATGAACTCTTTACGTATGTTCACTTCTAAAATATGCGTATCCACCTTTTATCAAGTCTCACTTATCATGTTTTCTCAAAAACAAATTAAAACAAGATGTTTTAATGCAAGATCTTTTCAAAAGTAAGTCAATGAGTTAGTTTTCAAACAAGTTCGGATAACCGCAAGTTAGCGAATATTTTGAGTTCCTTCAAAACCTTCTCGGGATATTAATAGGAACCTCTTACCCAAAATCTCTTTGAATTTTTAAAGTTATATCTGTTTTTAGCTTTAGAAATTTTCTTAAGTTTTTCTTGTTTTTTCCTTTTTATAAAACTAAGTGGCGACTCTTGCTTTATTTGAAAGCGTTTTGGAAACTTTAGCTAGATTTTCGAATTAATTTTCATATAAGTCATTTTTCCCGTAAAACACTAGGAATCATTAAATAATATCCTAGGATCAATTCTAGATGAAATTACACCTATCCATAGGATTGTCCCCACCTTTCATGCTTTTAGGGCTCTAACCCAAGAATTCCACCATAATTCTTCATTTCTATGATTCTATGATCAATAAGGAATTAATCAATGATAAGAGGGAGGAATTACTCACCTTAATGGAGGGAAATTGCCTACTCAAAGAGGGGGGGGGGGGGGGAATCTCCACACACTGATCTTTGATGAGGCTTTGGAGTCATGGGAAATAGACCTTTGAAAAACACACTTAAGTTAGGTAAAATGCCCCATCACTCGCTACAGCTCCCCACTTCTCGCATGGCGGACCACTATATTGGGACTTGGCTTACTACAAAGGTCCCTGATGGTTCGTCAGGACCGCTATGTCAGAAGCTATACTGCTATGGCAGACTCACTATGGTGAGAGTCCATCCGCTGTGTGGTCTGCAAAAACCAGAGTCTTGGAAATTGCCTAAAAACTCCCCATTTCACCACACACTTTAAGTTCTAGACATTGCAAATTAATCTCAACACAGCAACTATCATAACCGGAGTTCTATGAACCCAATTTCCATCCCAAAACTTCTTACGATATCTTACACCACTCAACTATCCATAAATCGACACCACAACATCAAATATTACACCATAAATCAGGAATTATCACCTAAGCACATAACACCAGATTTTGGTCAAAGCTATCAACTCTTATCTTAGGAAGTTTTTCAGTTAGGTACTTACACTCTAAATTTACTATAACGACATAATAGGTCATTACACTGTTGCAACTTGAACAATCTTATGTTTGATTATTCAGTTATTCTATTTTAAAGATCATGACCAAGAATTTAGAGTTGCACAAGTAATTTTAAGAGGCCCTCTCACATTTATGTACTGGAATGTTAGTCCTAATAACAAAGTTATTAGTTATAGGGACAAGATTTGCATACAGAAGACATTTGCAATTACCATTGAAATATTTCACCCTTACTTTAGCTGTCTCATTTGCAGACTTTTCAATCTGAACCCTCCTTTGAATTGCATACTTAGTGATTGCATCTCTAAACTCTTTTACACTCTCAATAATCATATTCAACTACCACACAACTTTTTTACAAGTGGGGTTAAATCTCACACCCTTTATAGTAGAATTTTTCTTATTGGTTTGGTATTTTTACCCTCGTTTGTTTCCCTTTTTTCAAGACAATTTGCATTTGTGTCATTTTTCAAAGATACAAGCATCAGAACTTAGATAATACGGTTCATCATCCCCTAGCCTTCCTTCAAAACATTTTTTACCACATGATACTTCTTCATTATATGCATGAATCCTCTCTTTTCCTCCTCAATAAAGACATTTTCTCATCTCTAAGCTCTATGTACTTCTTATGCACATCACTACTATAATCATCAACTTCAAGTAGGTCACTATTTTCAGAATCAGGATTATTATCAGTTGATTCATCATATCTCTTTATAGAGAAGTCACTATCTGGACATGTATGCTTCTGGCGCATATCAGCTATAGTTAACAAATACAAATAAGTATATCTCGGCTTATCAGAAGCCCTAAACAGTAAGGCCACAATCAGAGAATTCTACAGCAATAATAATTCAACAAACCAAGCAATACATAAAAGATCTAGGGTAGTCGCTATGAATGCCATTGATTAAACCATGATATCTATAAGCACGGAATGTTATGCGGTCCATTGAGTCTACCATGCTATGTAGGATCACAAAAGGCTATATATATGTATACAATGGCCAATAAGGCCACCATGTTGATACTACCAAAGTCACAAGGATGACATATCCATCAATTTACTTCTTTACAACCTAAGTCTGCAAGCTTTTAAGAGTAATATACTAAGTTGGTACAAGGCCTCGACCTACCTATCAGTTGTACATAACAAAAGACTAACAAACCTCTAAATCTGGAAACTCCGAAAGAAGTAAAGTTGGCCAATCTACTTGAACTTGGCTACACTACTTAGGAGACCTGTGTACTTATCAACCATGACCTGCAGACAGGAATGCAATGTCTTTAGGCAATGGGCATCGGTATGAAATAATGTACCGAGCATAAAAAACAATAGAACAACTGAGTAGGTATCATAATATATTAAAAGTAATCAGGTACGGGAGTCAAAAATAATCTGAGCATAAAGACCTACTCCTGTACCTAAGCATACAAACAATAGTCAATCAACAACCTACCCGAGCCCTCATAAGCTTGGAAGGTATAATTCAATCTATATATCTCTTTTGGTAATACTTTAGCACTGTAGGCAATCATTACATTTCAATAGACCCTTAAACACTTTGTGTATAACCCCAAAGTCAATTATTGTCCCCCAATATCCCTTTAGGAATTCTGTATATAGCCTCATATGCAATCTGTATATCCCAATAGCCCCTTAGGTTATTTATATATAGCCCTAAAGGTGACCACTATCTTCTAATAATCCATTAAGCATCAATATAACCTCGTAGGTATCAATATAGACCCATAGGCGATAGGTACGACCCATAGGATTTGTACATGTCACAATCAACCTTTAGGCAACCTGCATATATCTTCGGTGGCATAAATCACATCTCTGTAGCTAACCACAATAGCCTTGAGGGAAAAAATAAATAATCAAATATCCCAAAGGTGCAGAATGTGGCTATGATCGACCTATATGATAATCCTTACACCTTATATAAGTAGGGGGTTGCTAAAAAATAGAGTACAAATCTCGATGAGGGATAACTATATCAACTCCAGCAGTTAACACAATCGAATAAGGTTATGAGTAACTCGGCTACAACAACTAGCCATATCTTTTCTAAGCTTTAAGAAAACTTGTTGAAAGAAGAGAATAGCCTTAACATACCTTTTCCCAATGATACCAAGAAATCAAGACTTCTTCCCATACGCCTTAACATTATAACATGATGACAACTCAATCAATAATTAAGAATACAAGGTTTAATGATAATCCAATAAAAGATATGGATTTCTATCATAAAATGTTATTCGAGGATTACCAATGCTAGAATCAATGGAAAGAGAGTCTTACATTGCTTTCAAACTCAGGATATTATCTGAAACTTCAATACACAGTCAAATCTCTTCTGCCACAATGCAAATGTTGGTACACTATGAAATTTAGGGGGAAAATTATACCACAATGATGGGCTCAACTCGTAGAACAACTTCCGTCAAGGACCCAAGCTTAGACTATGAACATCTATGGAAGATTTTAGGTGTTTTTCTCAAATTTTTTGGCTTTTGGGTGAAAGAAATGAGACTGAAACAAAGGAGAAGATACTTTTATATGCCTCACTAACCTAGGGGCCCACTTCACCTGCCTGCTTATGCAGTCTTGCTAAAATACAAATATCTCTCTACTCTAAAGTCGTATTAACAAATGGTTTAATGTCTTAGAAAATAGACTTATAGAACTTTGATTTGATTGGTAATAGGCCCTATAACTCTTTATAGATTGGAATAAAAGCTCCAGAACATCTAGCCTAAATTTCAAAGAATTTATAAAAGTAATTTGTGATAACTTTTGTCGACTTTTGTTTTACAACTTGCTTTACTTCAAAACTTAACGTACGGCCATTATGAAATTAGAATACCTCATAAAATATCTTTATTATCATATTCAGCACTCTTAGTATTTCTCCAAAGATACATGTTAATTTAAGCATTCAGAATGGAGGCATATTACATCCTTCCCCGTTAGGAACATTCATCCTCAAATGAAAATTAAACTCACATGGCTAAGTTTTAGGAGGTTCTCAAAATTTTGGCATAGTATTCTCTACAACTTGGACTACCCAAACACCTAAAACATATAAAAGTCCAGTCCAAACACCTCACAAGGAGATACAATAAGCTAATATAACACAACTCGACAAACACTTATCTAAATAAGTCATAACAAAAATAAGGAAAATCTGTAACTTAGGAAGATAACTCACCTCACCCGTTGCAATCTAGGTTGGCATACTAACATTCTAGTTCTTAGAAAATGTAAGGGTATTTGGATCTCATATCCTCCTCGGCCTCCTAGGTCATTTTCTCAACATTCGTTGTTCTTCCACGAGACCTTTACGAAATCCACATCTTTGGTCCTTAATTTGTGGACCTGTCGATCTAGTATTGTAACTGGAGTCTTCTCGTAGGATAAATCCTCTTAGATCTGAACATCCTTAACTGGGATAACTCGATAAGGGTCTCCTATGTATTTTTGTAGTATTGATACATGAAAGATTGGATGAATAATACTATATCCCCAAAAGAAGCTCTAGCTTGTAAGCTACTTGGTCTACCCTCCGGAAGATTTGGTATGGCCTAATAAATCTCAGAATGAGCTTACCTTTCCTTCCAAATCTCATAACGCCATTCATTAAAAAGAACTTCTGGAAAACCTAATCATTGATGTAGAACTCTAAGTCTCGTTATCATACATCATAATATGACTTCTGGCAGCTCAAGGCTGTCAACAACCACTCCTGAATAAGCTTAACTTGTTCTACTGCCTGATGTACTAAGTTAGGTCCAATAAACCCTAGCTTAACTATCTTGAACCATCTAATGGGGGATATGCATTTATGTCCATACAAAGCCTTATAAGGCTCCACCCTGATACTATAATGGTAGTTGTTATTATACACAAACTCAATAAGAGGCAAGTGATCATCCCAACTTCTCTTGAAGTCTAGTATGCACATTCGTAAAATATCCTCAAGCGTCTAAATCATGTGCTTGTCCTGGCCGTCTGTTGGAGGATGAAAAGTTGTGCTGAGATTAACTTACATCCTCAAACCCTTCTGAACGACCTACAAAAGTTAGTTGTAACTATGCCCCTCTTTCAGAAATAATGGATATTGAGACATCATGGAACCTGACTATCTCCCTGATGTATAACTCTGCATATTCCTTGGCTGTAAAAGTAGTCTTGACAAGCAAGAAATGGGCTGATTTAGTGAGCCTATCAATGATCACCGATATAGAATTAAACTTACACCATGAACAAGGCAATCCTGTAAAAAAATCCAAATTCACTACCTCCCACTTCCACAATGGAATAGCTATATCCTACATTATCCCACCGGGCTTCTGATGCTTAACTTTTACCTTCTGGCAATTGGGACACTGGGCCAAAAACTAGGTAATGTCTTTCTGAATCCTATGCCACAAATAGATCTCTTTAATATCACGGTACATATTTATCGACCTAGGGTGAATAAAATGGCGGGAATGATTTACCTCTGCCATTATCTAATGCCAAAGTCTTATTACATCGTGAACATAAAATCAACCTCTATATCTCAAATTCCATGTCCTAATACCTCGAAGGCTAAAGACTCCTGCTGTTGAGCCTTTTCTCTAAGTTGTACCACACTGAGATCTTTATATTATCCCTCTTTCACCTTTGCAACTAGAGATGACACCTTTGTATTCTAAACTATGACCCCACTATCATCTGAGTCTAACAATCTAACTCCTAAGATAGCTAACTAATGAAGCTCTTTGGATAATTCCCACCTCTTAGCTCCCAAATAGGATAAGTTTCCCATAGATATATGGCTGAGGCTGTCAGCTACCATATTAGACTTCTCTGGATGATATAAGATATCCACGTCATATGTTTCAATAACATAAGACATTGACGCTGTCGCAATTTCTGCTCCTTCTGTATGAAGATATACTGAAGGCTCTTATGATCTAGGAAGATGCCCACATGAATGCCATACAAATAATATCCCTAGATCTTTAGCACATGCACAATTGTAGCCAACTCTAGATCATGTGTCGGATAGTTTCTCTCGTGCTTCCTCAATGCCTTGAGGCATATGCAATCAACTTACCATGCTGCATAAGGAGATATCCTAACCCAATGCTTAAAGAACTGTAATACAATGCATAACCTCTAAGCCCTCTAGCAAGGCTAGAACTTGTGCTGATGTCAACCTATCCTTCAATCCTTAGAAGTTTTGCTCACAAGCCTTAATCCACTCGAACTTAGCTTCTTTCTGAGTTAGCTTCATCAATGGTGCCAAAAGTGAACAAAATCCCTTCACAAACCTTCTATAGTACCCAACAAACTACGAACCTCTTTCAGAGTCTTAGAGCTAGGCCAAGTATTCACGATCTCAATTTTCTGTGAGATAACCTTAATACCCGTGTATGACACAATATAGCCTAAGAAAGCCATGGAATTCAACCAGAACTCACACTTAGAAAACTTCACATAAAGGTTGCAATCTTAGAGTACCTAGAGCACCATACATGAACAACATGCTCAACCTCTGAACATGAATATGCCAGAATATCATCAATAAATACAATTACAAATAAATCTAAAAATGGCCTGAATATGTTTTTCATTAACTCCATGAACACTGTTGGGGCATTTGTCAGCCGAAAGAACATTACAAGGAACTCAAAGTGACCATATCTGCTCCTAAAGGTTGTCATCAAAATATCTTTCTCCTGAACTTGCAGCTGATGGTACATTGACCCTGAAGTCTATCTTCTAAAAATATTTGGCACCTAGAAACTAGTCAAACAAGTCATCTATCCTCAGAAAGGGATACCTATTCTTTATATTAACCTTATTCAGCTGTCAGTAATCTATGAACATCCTCAGTGCGCCATCTTTCTTTCTCACGAACAATATTGGCACCCCACGGTGAAGCACTATGCCTAATAATGCCTTTACTGAGCAAATCTTTCAACGGCTCCTTCAGCTCAATATGATCTATACTACAAGAAAGAATCAATATCCACTACATACGTAGCAACATATCAATGGAAAAATCAATTTCCCGCTGTAGGGGAATACCTAAAAGCTCATCTGGAAACTCACTAACCACCAGAATAAACTAAAGAGTCGATGGTTTTGCATCTATATCCCAGACTTGAACAATATGATAAATACAACCCTTAGTAATCATCTTCCTTTCTTGAAGATAAGAAATAAACCTATCATTTGGTGTTGTTGCATTGCCTTTCCATTCCCAAACTGCCTCTCCAAGGAAATAAAATTTGGCAATCTTTGTATAGCATTTGACATAAGCATAATAAGATGCTAACCTATCCATGCCCATAATGATATCAAAATAGATTGATACCCCTGGTCCCTCATATCCTTAATGGATCAATTGAATAACTTTACAGAAAAAAATGGAATATCTCTAACTCTACCAAGTCTATAGGGGCTTGACGGTCAACAATCTCTACCGTACAACCTTGATAAAACCTCATTGCAGTAATAACGCACCAACTAGTGTCAATACTACAAAGGGCCACCTTAATGACTCTGTTGCTATACCAAACTTCCCCTCAACAAACTGAGTAACATAGGACAAAGTGGATCCTAGATCTATCAAAGCATAAACACACTAGGAGCAAATACTCAATGTACTTTTCACAATATCTGTTGATGGCTCTGAGTCTTGTCATCCTTCTAGTGCATATGTAGGGTTCTGTACAATACCAGAACTAGATGCTCCCCTTCTTCCTTTGCCTGTTGAAGTCTTGGGTCCATGCCTCATAACATGTGCTGATGAGGTTGATCTTGATGTTGACCTGGTCTACTGACCTATACCATATTGATCTCTAGTAAGGCAGTTCCTCATCATATGATCCTCCTATCCACAGAATAATAAGCTATGGAACTCTGTATGCATCTTCTGAAGTGTATTCTATCACAAGTAACAAAATGCGGCAGAATAATTTTAGTATGGTCTGAACTCCTCTGTTGCTGAGAGCCTGATGCTCGTGAACCCTAACTTAGACCTATCTGTCCCTAGAAATCAGGCTTGCTACACTAAAAATGATGTGGTAGAGGCCTCGGTGGTCTTCCAAAATACCAGGGTTTGGGACCACCCTAATGCTCTTCCTGCAAACCAAGGGGCCTAGACATCTTCTGCTTATCTCTCTCAACCCTCTCATCCATATACTTCTGATGTTGGAGCTCTTTTTTTCTATGCAAAAGCCTGGATTTGGGAAATATCCATCACACTATGTAGTGTGGTTATAGTTCAAGCCTTAATGTCTCAGAAGCTAATCTTGCCACAAATCAGTGTACCTTGACCCACATTGTATCAACAAAATTTGGTGCGTGTCTAGCAAAGGAATAAAATCTCAAAACATACTCTCGAACACTCATAAGAAGATCCATAAATTGGTGTACTTGGCTATCCCGTGTCTCCTGTGGCAAGTACTGATCTAAGAAGGCCTCCATGAAACTATCATAGATGGGAGGAGGTACATATCTCTTGGATATTTCCAAACTCATACTACAACACTGCTATATCATGCAACTGAAATGATGCTAACTCAACTGGCTCGATCACAAAATCATGCATCACTCTGAAGATCCTATGAAACTAATGTACAAATTATTGTGGATCCTCTCTTTAATATATGCCTATAAACTATGGAGGGTAAAGGAAAAGGAACTCACAAACCCTCTAACTTTAGGGCCTCTCAAATGGGCAATATCTAGTGCCCATGTTTGTTATTGAGCGGCTACTAACTATGGCAACATAGGTACTACACTCTGAAGGTCCTGATCAAAACAATAGGAGGAGCTTGAGTTGGAGCTAGGGGTCCTCCCTAGAAGTCTCCAGAAGTGGAAAGGGCACTAGAGAGGGCTGAGAAGATGTCTCCCCTTAAGCCTCAGGTCGGGTCATCTCTGTTGGTGGTACCCTGCTAGTACCCTCACTTGCTGTTGTATATAGCCTCTAACTATCTACGATCTATTTGATATCATACATCTCTCTCTATATGCAAATAACAATTATTATGATCTCAAAAACTCAACCCTTAAGACTCAGCTCTATAGCACAACTTGAGAAAAAGAGGGGTAACCATTCTAACATGCCCTGTAGATTCCTACTTATAAAAAGTGGTGTGAAACACATTTATAAACAAGACTCTATCAGACACGACTTGCAACCTCCCTAGGATATGATGTTGCTTTGATATGAAGGTTGTCATTCCCTAACCTTGATAGGCACAACTGGCATGTGGTGCGACACCTGACCTCCATCTGACCCTGTTGGACATGTACGCTACTGGATCATACTAGCTACACTAAAAAAATACAAATAAGTATATCTTGGCTTATCAGAAGCCCCGATCTGTAAGGCCACATTCAGAGAATCTTGCAGCAATAATAATTAGCTAATCTAACAGTTCATAATAAATATATGATAGTCATTATATGGGCTATCGGCGCCACCATAATATCTATAAGTACAAAATGATATGTGGGTTATCGAGGCCATCATGATATTTAGGATCACAAAAGGATATATATATATATATGCTTACAAAGGCCAACAAGGCCGCCATGGTGATAGTTCCAAAGTCACAAGGCCAACACGACTGATAACATACTGATATACAACCCAAGTCTGCAAGCCTCTAAGAGTAATATACTTGGCTAGGACAGGAGCGCAATCTAATCATCAGTTCTACCTAACAAAAGACTAACAAATCTATTGATCTGGCAACTCCAAAAGAAGTGGAGCTAACCAATCTTCTAGAACTCAGCTTCACTACTGAGGAGACCTGTGTATGTGTCTGTCAGGACCCGCAGGCATGAATGCAGCACCCCTAGGCAATGGGACATCAATACAAAATAATATACCAAATATGAAAGGCAACAGAGTAACTGAGTAGGTATCATAATATACTAAAAATTAATCAGGCAAGGGAGTCACGAATAATCTAAGCGTACTGACCTACTCCTGAATCTAAGCTCACAAACAATTCTAAAATGACAACCTACCTGGGCCTTCATAAGAACGATAGGTACAAATAGCAAACAATATAACCTAACCAGGCCACCCATAAGCTCAGCAGGTATAATTCAATCTATACACCCCTATTTGTAATACTCTAGCCCCGTAGGCAACTGTTACATCTCAATAGCCCCTCGGACACTCTGTGTATAGCCCCGAAGGAAATCGTTATGCCCTAATGAACTTTAGTAATTTTGTATATACCTCCTTAGGCATTCTATATATCCCAATATCCCCTTAGGCAATTAATATATAGCCCAAAGGCAACCACTATCTTCCAATAGCCACTGAGGCATAAGTGTAGCCCTACAGAATCAATATAGCCCCATAGGAGGTAGGTACAATCCGTAGGCTTTGTATATGTCTCAATATACTTTTAGGTAACCTATATATAGCCCTAGAGGAAAAAATCACATCTCTGCAGCTAATCACAATAGCCTCAAAGGCAGCAACAAATAATCAAATAGCCCAAAGGCAAACAATATGGCTATAAATGACCTATACAAATAATCCTTACGCCTTATCTAAGTATGGGGTCACTAAAAATTGAGTAAAAATATCAACGAGGAATGAATATATCAACTCCAACAGCCAATACAATCGGATAGGTCTATAAGTAACTCGGCTACAACAACTAGCCATATCTTCCCTAAGCTTTAAAGAAACTTACCAAAAGAAGGGAATATCCTTAATATACTTTCTTTAGATAATACCAAGCAATCACAACTTTTGCCGACATGCCCTTAACAATATAACATGGTGAGATCTCAATCAATAACCAAGAATACAAGGTATAATCATAATCCGATAAAAGATAAAGATTTCTATCATAAAATGCTACCGTAGATTACCAAAGCTAGAATCAATGGAAGGAGAGTCTAACCTTGCTCTATAACTTAGGATACTGCCCAACTATTTACTAGCAGTCAAACCCTTGATGCCAAAATGCCAATATAGTTACACCATAAAATGGATGGGGCAAACTATGCCACAACAATAGGCTCAATGCATAGAACAACTTTCATCAAGGACCCAAGCTAAGACCATCAATATCTACAGAGGATTTCAAGTGTTTTTCTCTGATTTTTTCTAGTTTTGGACAAAGAAATGGAGATTAAAATGAAAGAGAAGAGTTTTTTATAAGCCTCACTAAGCTAAGGGACCACTTCACCTGCCTGCTTGTACAGTCTCATGAAAATGCAAATATCTCTCTACTCTAAAGTCATACTGGAGAACAGCTGTTAATGCATTGGAAACTAGACTCATAAATCTTTGATTTAATTGGCAGTGAGACCTCTAAATCTTTATAGATTGGGAGAAAAGATTTGAGACATCTGACTCAAATTTTAGAGAATTTATGAAAGTAATTTGCGATAACTTTTATCAACTTTTATTTTACAACTTGCTTGATTTTAAAATTTAACGTACGATCATTGTGCAATCTGAATACCTCATAACACATCATTTTTAAAATATTAAGCACTCTTAGTCTTGCCTAAAAGGTATGGATTAATTAAACATTCCAAACGAGAGGAGGGGGGTGTTACATATTCAGATTGAAAATGGTTTTACGAACCCTAACACAAAACCAATTAAATGTAATATAAACTAACCTTTGGTATTGGATTGTGACGAATAACAATCTTAGACTTCCAACATGACCTTGAATCGACAAGTATGTAACACCACAACTTCAAATAAATCATAGATTATAAAGATAGAATGAGCCATAAACTTAGACACTACATTCTAATATCCACTCTATCAGTGTTGATATTCAAGAGAACAAAGATTTTTTTTGATTTCGAATGATTTTCATCAAGGATCAAAAAGGGTGAGAGTAGTGAAGTCGGGTAATTTTTGGATATGAATTGGGTAAAATTTTGGAAAAGTCAATCAATAATAAAAAATAAAAAGAAAATGGAATTGAATGGGTCCCTTAGCTTGTATTAAAAGCGTGTGTATATACTAGAGCTAATTTAACTGACGATTATCTCCACGTCAGTATATAAAGTGCAAATAAATATGAAAAAAAAGTTTAGTAGGGCAATAGGACCCCCATAAGGATAAAGTGTGTCACTAAAAATTTGGCTATAGGTTGGGGGTGGGGGGAGGGGGGTACTTATGCATTTTTCCATTACTTTTTGTGGATGTTTGGGACCCTATTCTACCTTGTCATCAGTTGGTCACAAATACTTTCTTATATTTAGTGATGATTCTACAAACTACACCTAGGGCATTCCTATGAAACTAAAATCTGATGTACTCCTCATCTTTCATTAATTTAATTTTTTCATCACAAAATAATTTATCACAACAATAAAATCCATTCAATTGGACTGGGGTGGCAAGTTTCATTTGCTTATATCAATTCTTGTGTCCTTTG
Source organism: Jaltomata sinuosa (assembly GCA_003996215.1). Lineage (NCBI taxonomy): Eukaryota > Viridiplantae > Streptophyta > Magnoliopsida > Solanales > Solanaceae > Jaltomata > Jaltomata sinuosa. The sequence goes on from QJPP01001076.1 coordinate 357,820, forward strand.
GAATTTCTTATCGTATTTCTTGCCAACATACTCATGAACAACAAGGCTAGGTTAAGAGAACACATTGTCACATAGCTGAAATTGAGCTAAGTCTCTTAGCCCACAGTTCCACGTGTCTCGTTATTGATACTTTATATTTGAATTAGTCGTCTATCTTATCAATCATCTACCACCCCCCTTGAACAATGGCCGATCACTTCTTTAACTCGCTCTACACACGTCTTCTAACTATTCTTTTCTTCAAGTGTTTGGCTGCCTCTTTTTTACCATATATTCGATCATATAACAAACATAAATTTAATTTATAAGTGTCTTTCTTGGCTATAGATCTATGAATCTTGGGTATTGATTCCTAGATAGGGTGTTAAGTCATATATATTGCTTATCTCGTGCACTTTGATGAATCTAACTTTTCATTTGTGACCTCCTCTATTTTAGGTCCTCATCTTTATATACTGCCCTCGGCACAACCATGGATTTAGTCTCCAATTTACCTGCCTCCAACATTGTAATCTCCACAATATGCTCTACCTTGAAAAATCATTAACCCTACCTATTCTTTTAACTTTACAAATAGTCCCTCTATCCTTATCCGATGCTAATTCAACTCTGCCTACTACCTCACCTCTTATGGACTGTCCAGATCTAACATCCTTGTCAAGTCCATCCTAGAAAACGTCATCTCCAATCGCCTTTCCCCTCATAGTAGACCTCTCAGGTTACTCACATGTCCATAAACCACCCCTAACTTCTTACCAATCTCCTACACCACTTGCTAGCCACATAACTCCTCCTTAACGTACCCATCACATAATTCTTCATCGTATACCTCCTTCATCACACCTATCCGATTACATCCTCTTATGTCTAAATAGAATAGTCTAATAAACCTACTAGTTTATCCAAAGTCAATAAATATAAAGTTTTGCATGATGCAATGACCTTTGAGATGAACACCCTTTATGCAGCAAGACTTGATCTCTAGTCCCTTTCAAGCCTTACATTAATATTCTTGGTAACAAGTGAATATTCTGAATTAAATGAAACTCTTCTAGTAACATTAAGCATTAAAAGGCATGTCTAGTTGCCAAAGGATTTTAGCAACTTAAAGGGCATGACTATTTCAAAGCATACAACTCAGTGATAAAATTATCCACCATATGGGTTGTGCTTATAATTGCACTCTCAAAGGGATGGCTTGTCATGCCCCAAGCTTACACACTGGACGAGACTAGCACCCGATGCTATTATTGGCTAGAGCGTACCCATAACATGGCATAAACATAGAGCATAGATCCAGACATGAGCAGAATTCATGATTCAAAGCATTTGAGGAATTTGGTAAAACTTGAGGAAATAAGTCTTTTAAATGATACCTTTCATAAGCCAACGTTTAAAAATTTATGAAATGACACGAACGTTAAAACTAGAACACATCTCATGAAAGCATGCTATATGACTATCTATGAAGTCTCTAATAACTAAATAATGTCTACCAGGACAAGGGGCATACCTTAAGCCAAATACTAAAATTACTAAATGTAAAGACTAAGCCCAAGAAAGCGACGAGGCTCACCAATAGCAGGATGCGAAGAGCCTAATGTGTTGATCAATCATAAGCATGTGTCTCTGAGTCTGCATCATTTAAAATGCACCTCCCCCAACAAAAGAGGTATAAGTATATATTGACACCCAATTTTTGCCCTCCATGTTCGTAGTTAATTTTGAGCTTCTATTATTTGATATAATTTCAAAATAATTATTCTTAAAATTTTCAAAATTTGATTTGAGGTTAATTTAGTAATATACGTATACTCTATATTTAATTATGTAGAAGTATATAAATTTTACTTAAAGAAAGATTTTTGAAATTCATGTTTCAAATAAAAATCATGTTTTAAGGCGAAAAATGCTACATTTTCCTCAAATTGATCATATGAATAATTCTTTGATTTTGAACGAGTTAGTTATGATTTTTAAAATAATTATTCTTCATTGTTAAAGATAGAAGCTCATTTAAATTAATTGGGGATTTAACTCATCTTTTAGATTTCAGCCTAAATTTTCAATTTTGGTCGATTTGGCTATATGTTATATCAATTTGGTTATCTCCTAAATTTAAAAGTGGCCACATTTTATAAAATGTGGCCACATCTTAAACCAAATTATACTTCTCCTCTCACCTCTTTATTTCAGCCAACAGTATCCCAACAATAACAAAATAAACGACCCGCCTAGCCCACCCTTATTTCGCCTGACCTGGCCCAACACCCTCACACTTATCACCCCTTTCTCTTTCTTTCACTCACAACACACACACCAAACAACCCTTATCTCTCTTCTTGCTCTTCATCTTCTACAGATGACATTAACAAACGAACCCAGAAGCTGCAAAAAACTCCACTAAACGACTGCCTCAGCAGCTCCAAACGACTTCAATCTTTGAGAAAACGTTACCCCTCCATCAATTTCCCTTTGTGTTCGTTTATTTGTACGAAGGTGCCTTTCTAGCAGATTCCAAAAACTTCTTGAAATCACCCAGGTGGTGTCTCAACGTTTCCTCACCATAAAATTGTGGCGGACTATCCTCCAAATCATCGGCATATGATTGAATTCGTACCCAAGGTACAAACGTGTCTCAATCAAAAGAGTTTTGGGTTTTTGATTTTCAAAATTCTCAAATTCTATCCGAAAATCCCTAATTATTTTCTCCCCAATTACTAACCGTTGGAACCTTAGAAGTCCCCTATATAACCCCTCCTCCCTTTTGCTCATTGATTGGGAGAGTTTTCGGATAGAAAAAATCTTGGAGAGTCTTTTTCTCTGATTTTTGGGGAAATCTGAGAATTTGAACTGGAACAAAGCAAGAATCATTATTGTATTTGAAATTTTCTGGGTCTATTTATTGCATTCCAAAAAGAAAACTCGAGTCCATTGGAATAGTCATTGGAAAACTCAGCTCGTTGTCCAAGTTTTGCTACCCGGAAAAAGGAACTTCGATGAATCCAATTGGACTCGAGCTCCCGTGCATTCTCATGGACCGAAGTTAATGTCCCATCAAGCCAGCCTAAAATCAAGTTGAAAGGGACTAATATACATCCCAAAGAGAGTAATATATGACCCAAGTGCTTTATGAAAAGGGAAACATATATTGACCCCAAAGGATTTAAATAGTAGCGGCCAACAGAGAAGGCTAAAAGGCCCAAGTCATAGCAGCAACGGTCAAAATGGACCAAAGTTTGTTCAATAAGAAGCAGGAGAAGTGACATTTGGGCTTAAAAAAATCTTGAATAAATTTTGGTAGCAGAATGGGCTAAGAAGCCCGACAATATAGATTTAGGACAGGTTTGGACACAAGTCTAATTTCATTGAGCCGAAGGCTTAATTGATTTCTTCTCTTTTCTTTATCTTGTTTAGTATAGACTATTTGTATTAATTTGGATTCTAACATTTTTTTAACTTAGTTGAAATCCCCAAAAGAAAAACCTTTCTTGTTTAAATAATTTTCTTAAGTTACATTTACTTTCCTTGTGATTGATTTTTTTACATGAAAAAAAATATAATATATTTTTCTCAACTCCAATTGTAAAAGCCAAGTATGCTTATCGTTTTTCTTTAAATGAATTCACCATTTTTTCCAAAAATTGTTATCAAGAGTTTAATATTACTCATTTTTAGTCAAATTACTTAGTTATTTAATAATATCATGATTTCCAAAACAAATGAATCTTTTCTAAGTTAGTCAAATAAGTTATTTTTTAACAAGTTCGGATAACCACGAGTTAGTGGATTTCCCGAGTGCCTTTAAAACCTTCTCGGGATATTAATATGAACCTCTTACCCAAAATTTCTTAATTTTTTTAAGTCTTTATCTGTTTTAGACTTTAGATTTTTTAAAGTTTTTCTTGGTTTTTCTTTAATTAAACTAAGTGGCGACTCTCTGTACTTTAATTGAATTTGAAAATTTTCTTTAAAGTTTTCGAATTAAGTTTAAAGTCAAACCATTTTTTCATAAAACAGAAATGGAGACTCTGCTGGGGATTTTTCAACTAGGTTCTAACCTTATTATTTTTTACTAACCCTATTTGACTAACTATTCAGATTGTAATAATTAGTAACTTTATTTCTTTCCTTATTTGTTTACTTTTCGCAAAATATAAACTTTTCATGGCATGTTTAGCCTCTCTTGGCAAAGCATTAGATTGAATTAGGGGTAAAAAGGTGATTATGCAAGTATTTGTAGTCTTTCTTCACTAAAACATAATTTCTCAAAACAGACGAGTGAAGTAGTTGACCCGCGGTCGGTTAACGATCACTTGTTGTTTTAGCCTGTGGTTGTCCGCTCGGGTTCCCGGTCAATTTTAAATAAACCTATTCTAGTAAACCCAGATTAAAGTGAAACCAAATCCCTTACATCCGATATCCAAGGGGTATCAGGTCCATTAGTAAGGCCACCTTGTGTCTGAAAAGGCCCACAGCCCAAAAGAACAATCATCCAACATGTGTTTAATTGAAGGATGTGATGTCGGGTTGTACGAACCATTGTCCCCCAGAGTTGGAAATTGTTAGATAGTTCTTCCTTATAAAGAGAAGATTACCATCTGAAAGGCGTTCGGAATTCCAAAAAGTACAAGAAATTTGAGAATGAAGGACCAGCCACGGCGGCCTAGTTTAGGATTGTGCCCCTGTGTGAGACTGATTTTTGATGTACGTTCCTTTTTCCCTTATTTTGTATCCCCATTTAATTTAATCGATTTGTATATAATACTTTCAGGGCAATGGAACATTTACAAATGACATGCCCATCCTTCAATTCGATAGGTCTACCTTTGGCATAAAAGGTCACATATCCGTATAGGACGCACTATGAACTGTTATGTGATATAACTGTCTTACGTGCTTATGTGCATTGCTCAAATCAAAGGAAAATTAATCCACTCCTATTTGAATATTTTTAGAACCCATAGGCAGGATATAAACCCACCATGCAAGGTCCGACCAAAATCGCTCTTGGAGTTCTTCCAATTTCCCAGAAAAAAATTCAAAGACTTTTTAAAGTCCCTTTTGAGTCTTGTTTCTACCTCTTCAGGAAATGAACTTACCATATCCGAACTATATCCTTTTAGGGCCCATCCCCTATCTTTAAGAAATTTTTATTTTTTCGAGAGAAAAGTGCCAAAGGATTCAGAAACGCAACAGACAAAGTATCAGAAGATGAAGACTCGACAAGTCAACTTTCCTGATAGAATCTACCTACCCAAAATCGATGGGTAAATTCCTGTCCATTAAACCCTCAAATTAATAACTACCCATGGATCAATTTGCCTTGATGAAAGCAACTTTATGTGTTTAAAACAATTCTTATGTGTTTATTTCCAGTTAGATATCTTGTATTGTTTGTCTTTAACGGAATCTAACATATTGGCCTTTGAGTTGTTTTCACTTCAACAGGTAATAGAAACTGATTTGTGTTGACAAAACTGGTTGAACATCCCTACTTCATCTGTTCAAAGGCACACATAGATTCCTCCTCTAACCGTCGCTTTTTTAAGGGCAAAATGACTGATAGTGAGGAAGAGAATGTCTTGGCCGTAAGAGATAATGTTATTGCTGAACAGAGTGAAATGATTGCCGAACTTGTAAGAAAGTTGGAAAAGATGTAAGAAGAGGTACAGAAAGCTAAGGATATGGCGATCTTGGCTATTGTCGCTAATACCCAAACTCTGGGCAACTCCCAAACCTCTCTCCAAATCCCTCCACTCAATTCCCTGTTAACTGAGAACCGTCCAAGGGATATCCTTCCTGCCTCCGCACCTAGACCTTCCAACGAACCTCTCTCCAATTATCCTCCCCATATCGGATCCTCGTATCAATTCCACACTCCTCCTATCCAGCACAACAACCAAAACAACAACCCAAGTGCCTACAATCCATAAAATCTCCCTCCAAACTACCAAAATACGCCACCAAACACCTACAACTCCCAGAATAACCATCCCAACATTACTAACCCACATAACTATACCCCCACATACCCAAATACCGTTCCACATGTCCAACCTTTACTGTCCAGAATATGCCACCTCCTGTTTTCCATGCTATGGTAGAACCATATGCCACCCTCCCAGAAAGTCTCGAGCTTGACCACTACAAGGAAAAGGAGAAAAGAGTTCAGGGCCACGGAGAAGAAGCGTGATCATGATATGGCGCAGATGAAAGAGGAAATAGATAGGATCAGGGAATCCCCAGGTTCAGCTTATGAAAAGGGATATGATTACGATGATTTTTTCATTCACCCAGAGTTGGATCTGCCGGACGGATTCAAAACCCCTAAATTTGAGACCTTAAATGGTGTTGGGAACCCTGAAGCTCACCTGAGAAGCTATTGCGATCAGATGGTCGGTGCAAGGAAGAACGATGGCTTGTTAATGAGGATGTTCAGCCAGAGTTTGAGCGGAGAAGCTTTGGAGTGGTTCACCACTCAAGAACTGAAGAAGTGGTCTAGATGGAGTGATCTGGCCAGAGACTTTGCTCAATGGTTCACGTACAATGTGGAAGTTGTTCTGGACCGATACTCTCTGGGTCGCATCAGGCAAAAATCAAATGAGGACTTTAAAGATTATGCCTATCGATGGAAAAAGGAGGCGGCGAGAGTCCGACCTCCCATGACCGAAGAGGAGATAAGCGCAGTGTTTATGCGCTCTCAAGAATCGGAGCAGTTAATGCTAAATTCACCGATTTGGTTAAGATTGGTGAAATTGTTGAAAAAGGTCTTCGAAGTGTCAATATTACCAAGGCCTTAGCATCATCAGGATCAGCAGGACTTCCTAGAAAGAAGAGGGAAGAAGTATTTTTGATATCCTCTAGTCCGAGCACGAAACCAAATAAACCCTTCGAAGCCAACTATAAAAAATCACATGTTCCAACAACCCCTCCCCAGCTCCACAAAACCTCCAACCTATTTTATACACTCAACCTATCTACCAAGATCCACTACCAAATATGCAGCCCATTTACCAAACTCCACAACCAAATGTGCAGCCAACCTACTTACCAAACGCCTCCCCAAAATTTCCAAGTGTATCGAAAGGCTCCCGAAAATCAGAATTATCATCAAGTACCTTCCCCTGCCAATCAAAATAAAAATCTGGAAAAGAAAGTTCCTCGACCTTTTTCCCAACTAGCTGAAACCAGAACTCAGTTGTACAAAAGATTGAGGGTTGCTGGATTTATCAAGCCTATTCAGCCCAAACCTGGTAACAAAGATTCTCGCTTCTTCAGGGCTGATCGACATTGCGCTTATCATTCTGGAGGAGCTGGACATGATACCAAAGATTGCATTAATTTAAGGCACAAAATTCAGGATTTGATTGATCAAAAGGTTATCACATTGCAAACGGCACCACCAAATGTTACAATCAACCTGATGCCTAATCATGGGGGCACCTTGGTTAATATGATAGAAATTGAAGAAGAAGGGGTTGTGAGCAAGTCAATAGTGCCGGTTAATCCTAAGAAGCAGGAAATATTGGAAAAGGCTATAATTGCTTGGAGTATTGCTGAACTACCTTTTGAAGGGTTAATGCACGACAAGGCCTTGCATGTCACTGTCAAATATCAAAAGAAGATTGTGAACGGGGTTTTGATTGATGAGGGTTAGGGGCTAAACATTTGTCCATTGTCCACACTACCCAATTAGATTATGATTTGGGGAAGATTCACTAGAGCAGGGTCAACATGAGAGCCTTTGACGGAGGACAAAGGGACACTATCGGAGAAGTCAGCCTATACATCTAAATGGGCCCCTCTGAGTTTCGCGCAGAATTTTAGGTCATTGATATTACCACCAACTATAACTTGCTTTTGGAGAGACCATGGATCCACAGAGCTAGAGACGTACAGTCAACTTTGCATTAGATCGTGAAGTTCATTTGGGAAGAGCATGAGGTGGTAATTCATGATGAGGGGAGTCACCTAAGCCATCCCAACGGTTGTGTCCCCATGATCAAAGAAGTATCGAGGGAAAGCAATTTCTACACCGTAGAGATCGTCAATGCCACTGGATAAGATCTCGCTCCTCAAGTTTCAATGTCTCCTCTCTATAAGAGGCTCGCAACCGCGATATTGAAGAGCGTATATGAAACAGGTCTTGGATTAGGCAAGAATTCTGATGGTATGACTGAGCCAATAAGCATCCCTGGACAGCTAACCAAGCATGGATTAGGGTATATAGTCCAAGAAAACAAGGCGGAGAAATAGTCGGGATTGACAAAACCACTACCTCACCTATATCAGTCATTCTCAGTGTGTATTGGTCCCCCGAGCAATGGGTTAGAGGATGGAATAGGAGATATGTTTAAGGAATGCGATGCTATAACATAAGAAGTTCCCAAAGCAGCCATGATCAGGGATGCCAGGCCTGGCAAAGAGTTGCAGAACTGGGCCGCAACCCCCCTCGTGACTCTCCACTTGTCTGGGTAGACAAAGACTTTGTTTTATAAAAAAATGGTGATGGTACAGATGAGGCACCATGACCCACCCTTTATGTTTTTTATATTCCTCGTACTATTTTTACCGCTTTCCTAAAGGCATGGACCCTCATTCATGTGGGTTATAGCCATAGTTTGTAAATATTTATGGATTTCAATGAAAGCCTCTCATATTCTGAAAACCTTTGTTGTTTTATTTTATTTACTTGCTACCATATAACTTATTTTGTTTATGGTTTTAGTAATAATAACTTAAAACCTGCTAATGTCATTTCATGCCAAGAGCTGAATGAACAAGTCTACTAAGGCTCAACCCTGGATATGTGGTGGAAACTACCAAGCTGGAGTACGGTAGTGGCAAAGGGAATTTCTGGTGAAGAGGTGAAATACGTAGAGATCAGAAAGAACACCAACAGCGAAATCACTCTGCTAGGACGACACTGACACTGAGATACGAAATCTAGGGGAGTGAATGGGATTAGATACCCCAGTAGTCCTAGACGTAAATGATGGATACTAGGCGTTGTGCGTATCGACCCATGCAATGTTGTAGCTAACGCGTTAAATATCCCACCTGGGGAGTACGTTCGCAAGAATGAAACTCAAAGGAATTGATGGGGGCCCGCACAAGTGATGTAGCATGTGGTTTAATTCGATGCAAAGCGAAGAACTTTACCAGGGCTTGACATGCCGCGAATCCTCTTGAAAGAGAGGGGGTGCCTTCGGGAATGCTATACGATATTGGAGCCAAAGGGTATGTTGAAGAAATCATAGTCCTGGAATAAACAACCAAAAAGTCTAATAACTTTGAAGACCAGAAAAGGCCCCACCTAAAAGAGTTTGAGGTGGTCAATCCGGGAGTCAACGGTTAAGTTGAAGAAATCAGCGTTGGTGTTCATTTGTCAAAAGTGCAAAAGAAAGAACTTATCAGTTTGCTCAAGCCATACATCGACATCTTTGACTGGTCCTACAATAATAGGATGAGAATGAGCACAAACATCATCTCCCAAAATTTACTGGACAATCCAGAATTTAATCCAGGGAATGGACAGTTAATCCTTCCCTCCCACGAGATAAAGGAAAGTTCATGCCAAATTAGCAAGGACTGTGCATCATCCAAAAAGTGCTATCTTGAGGAACTTTGATTTTGTTCGAGATGGATGATCAAGTATGGCCCAAGCCTATAGCAACTCTGATCTGCGAAGAGATACTACGCCTGAAGATGGTTTCTTTTCCTTCTATTTCTTTCCCTATAATCACATTTTCTGATTGTAATCGTTTTGCACTTAGTAAAGTTTAAAATTTTCCTATCCTCTTTGTATGAACTACGTTTGACCTGAATTCTCAAGAATGAGATATGTAGGCGGCCTGTGTCGGCTTCGGCCAACCCCTTAGGAAAATATATCTTTACCCTTTTTATCTTGAACTACGTTCGACCTGAATTCTCATGAATGAGATACGTAGGCGGCCTTTGTCGACCTTGGTCACCCCTTTATCTATTTTTAATTTTCTCCCACTACAAGTGTGGGAACTACGTTTGACCTAATTCCTGCCTCAACAGGTTACGTAGGCGCTATAACGGCTCGGTCATATCACCTCAGGAAATGGAAACTGGGGAAATTTTTTTGAGAAAAGAATCTCAAAAATTCAGAAGGTGAAGATCACTCTCCAGAAAATCAGAATGCAGAATGTGCCAAAGAGCAACTGAAGTGAATCTCGAGAAAGAATCTCATAATTCCCCATAGAGTGTCAAATCTCTTATCAATGGAATAAGATTCATCATGAAACCTTTAACTGGGGTAGTAATTTTGAGAGGGATCTCAAAATTTCCACCAAACTTCACCTGTGAATTCAGAGACAAACTCCGAAGAATTCCCCAGCACCGAGAGATCAGAGTCTACTTCAAAAATCTCCAGTTGTAAGAAAGTCCAAAGTGGATTAATCCCTAGCTATGACAAAATTCTCGGAAGATCATTTCTAAACTCCCCAGCTGGAATGATAAAGGATCTCCAGAGTCCGCCAGCAGTGTGGCAGAGATGTCGAAGCCTTGAGTAAAGGACATTCGTTGAGCTAGTGCATGACATGATGGGGAGAGACCTTTCCAAATTATCCTTTTTCAAATCTTTTGTTTTCCAAAGAACCTGCTTGAAAAATCTTTATAAAAATTAATTTTGCTTCTTTATAATTTGATTTTGTCTTATGTCTACTATGACCCGAGGAGTCGAGGACGACGAGTACCCAAGAGTGGACAACACCCAAAAAGATAAAGAAAGGAGCAAAAGATCGAAGGAGGTCAACACAGATCAGTTTTGCCAATAACTAACATTTTTTTGTGGATGCAGGTTGTCCTAAAGAAGTATGTTAGGGATCGGTGAAAGTCCCTCGTTATGCAACAAGACTCAAAGAAATGCAACAAGACCAGATGCCCTAAAATTTAGCGAGAAAAACCAAATCAGTGGGAAGAAGTTGAAAGAGGCAAAATCCCCGGAATGGATAAATTTTCTTGTAGTTCGCAGGAACTACTAGATAAAGAGAGATCAACAGCATCCTCGAGTCCCCAAACAGATCAGGTCATTTTGGTCAATATGAAAATTAGAACACCAGATGAGAGATCAGTGACATTCTCCGCCAATCCCCAGCAAGTCAAAAATCACCATGAACGGACGATGTTCAAAAATGGTATTTGTGGTTGTCCCCAAAAATAGGCACGATCATTTCATTCACATTTGAAATAAAAGTTGTTTCAATTAGCTTCATAAACGCCGTCTTTAAAGTTTTTCAAGTTTGACTGTGGTTGCTAGTAAGAGAGACGATGTGTCTACTAATCGTTTGCCTTGAGCACATGTATACACAAAGGAGTCAACATGACAACATAAAGACCAAAGGTGATATTTTCTGCAACTGCTATGCATGCCATTGCACGATCATCCACATCATTATCATATTTGCATGTCGTAAGGACCATGTCTCAAGGACCATGTCACAAGGACCATGTCGCAAGGACTATGTCAAAAGGATCATGTCACAAGGACCATGTCGCAAAGACCATGTCACAAGGACCATGTCACAAAGACCATGTCACAAAGACCATGTCACAAGAACCATGTCGCAAGGACCATGTCGTAAGCACTATGTCGCAAGAACTATGTCGCAAGGATCATCATCATTAATACCGCAGATACACATTTTCTACAGAGATTAATTCCCACTACCGGCCAATTTTAAACAGGATGACATTCAGAGGCATCGCTAAGTCGCACTTGGTGCGCATGACCGAGCCAAAAGCATTTATATTCGAGATCGCGTAAGACGACAGATTCTGGCATTGAGGATATTTGCACATGTATATTTATGCCACATATATTTATGCATCCTTATTATTATACCAAGACGACGAAGTCTGGCATTCAGCATATTTATATCCAATATCGCGTGAGACGATGGAGTCTGACGTTGAGGATATTCTTGCTTTATCATTATTATGCCAAGACAATAGAGTCTGGCATTAAGCATATTCATATCCAATATCGCGTAAGACAACTGAGTCTGATGTCGAGGATATTTATGCACCCCTATTTATTGTTGCATTAAGACAATGAAGTCTCACACTGAAGGATGTTTATCAATTCAAGGGCATTGACTGCCAGAGGATGCAACTATATTTGATCGTGTGGCAAAGGCCTTGTCACCCCCATAATCAAATACCGCTTGCTGACAAAGTCGAAAGCATATAGTCTGAGGGATGTTTGTAAGACGCCATCTAAATTGGACGATGAACCAGATTTCCAAAAGTTGGAAGGTGAAAGGTCGTCTATAATCCACAACGATGTTTGAAACCGAATAGTGTGCAAGATTGCTCAAAACTTGATAGACTAAGAGTTATTTGTAAGACGCAGCGATATCTGAAACCAGATAGTGTGGAAGATCACCTAAAGATTGAAAGTTTAAGGGTAATGTGTAAGTCGCAATAATATCCAAAATTGGATAAAGCGCAAGATTGCCAAAAATTGATAAGTCCAAGGGTTATCTATAAGCCACGACATATGCACATTGATATTGTCCAGGATTACCCAAAGATTAGCAATTCGAGGGAAATCTGTAAGTCGCGTTACATCCAAGATTGGATAAAAATGCAGGATTACCCTAAAAAATGGCAATTCAAAGGACATATGTAAGCCACCTCTATCCAAAGTTAGATTATGTCCAAGATTACTCGAAAGATGATAATTTAACGGACATTTGTAAGCTGCCTCTATCCAAAGTTGTATGATGTGCTAGTTACCTTAAAGCCTAATAATTCAGGAAATATCTGTTAGTTGCATCAATACCGATGATGCACGAGACTTATCCTAATGACATATGAAAAGACTACTATCAATAGCTGTGAGGACTATCATATTCAAGAGAATGACATGAACAGTTACGAGGACCATCACGTAAAATGGCCACGAAGGTCATCATATTCAAAGAGCACCACAAAGGCAATCCTATCCAGTAGCTACGAAGGCTATCATGTTTATTTGTCATGGGAGTTTCTATTTCCTAAGACAGAGACAGGAAAGGACGACATCTTCTTCAAGAAACAAAAGACACAGAAAAATGAGGTACAAAGCTATCTCTCCTTATTGAGTGATAACGCTCAAAGTACCACTCCAATTATGAAGCGTAAGCGATCGTTGTCAAATATAGAACCCAACAAAGGTTGGGGTCGATCCCACAGAGAATATGGTGAAAGTTAAGTCTTTAGTGAAGTATGTGACTAATGGTCAATAATTTCCGGTAAATAAAGGGGGGGTTTTGTGTGAACAATGTGTAAACAAAACGAACACTAATGTATGAGAAATAATCAGTAGGAGAATGAACTAGGGAAGTGTTTACCATGGCGTTGGTAACAATGTCGATTCTAGGCTTAACCGGGTTCTTTCTATATGCGCGTCACGATGTGATTGAATTAATTGTATCGTCTAAACGTTTCTCAACCAAATAGACAAATTTACTTTTCAATTCTCTCGAACTTGAAAAGGTGTGCTTTTAGATTTCAATCCTAAACATCAAGTAGATTAATCTAGTTACAGCATTAATCATAAGACGAGAGTTGGTAGTCTCGAATCCTCGTCGTTAATCAAGTTTCCCGGTTTTAATCTCTTTACTCAAGCAAATTAAACCTAGGCATGTTCTAATGTTTGCAACCACTAGAAAACGTTTTAAATAATGTATGATTAACAACGTGACAACATATATATTGAACCCGTCGCTACCCGGAATCTATATCGCTACTTTAGCCATGGCTCCCACAACCCTAGTTGTGGGAGGTTTAGTTACTCATGCTTGTAGAAGAATAAAAGAAAGTCATATTCATAATAAAGAAAAGAGATCCTTACAATGTAGTGAGAACAATCTTTAATTATTCCAAGAACAAGAAAACAAGATCCCAAGAACAAATCAAGAACACGAATTCAAGAAGTAGAATAACATGTTTCTTGCTCTCCACTTCTACTAAATCTCTCCTAAAACTATTGGGAGAACTATTGTAAAAATCTTGGTAAATAAAATAAACCTAACATAGGGTATTTATAGGAGTCTAGGAAACAAATCCCAAAAATGCTCGGATTCCGCGTCGCGGACTGCCCAGGTGTGACGGCCAAGCTGACGGACCATCACTGGCTTGACGGACCATCGCCTGGACCGTCACCACTAGGCAGTGGTGCTGCCATGGTGTGACGGTTTGGGTGACGGACCGTCACACCCTTGACGGACCGTCGCCTGAACCGTCACTCTTATCCAGAATGCTCTTCTTAGTTTAAAGGAGTCGAAAGTGCCGTAAAATGGCGGCACATCAACACCCTCAACTTAAGACGTTCGCTTATCCTCAAGCAACATGACACAAAACAATAATACGATGACTCAACCAAGAAAACAAACTCGTGTCTTTAGCAACTCATGGTCATTCATTAGTTCATTAAATCAAGCTCCCTCGTAGCACACAAATGTATGAAACACTAACTTGCAAAGATCCAAACATGTCATTCTGATATGATAGAACATTCTACGTACACACGCGCAACTATCCTAACAATCAATAGACAATACAAACATCTTGGTGCCCTCACCACAAATAAATCCCTCACACAAGATTTGGGACTAGGTAAGCGCTCACACTCACAAACGATTTCAAACAATGCACATGCGATACCATAGGCTTGCCCTTACTATTCTATTTCAGTTCTTCAGAAAGCCGCTCAGGATCACTACAGGACTTGTTTAGGCTTGTAATGAGGCTTCAGGTGTAGGTAGGATACATTTAGGGGTTAGTGACTAAGCCCTCCTTGGAACCACCGACGTCTTATTACCACATAACTTTACTTTGTCCATCCTTATTCACCTTTTTATTTCCTTCTTTCTAGCTACAGGTGCGGCCTCTTTATTTTGACAATTCTTTTTATTACTTTTTCGATCTTTTTCATCTTTTTTTTTCTTTTCTTAGGCACACACCCAAATTTTCATTCTATTCACAACCAATCTTCACTATCCTCTTTTTCTTATCATTCACCTCTATAGTAGCCACCCTCAACTTAGGCTGATTGCCTGAGTTGAGGTGCACGATGTCCATGGAAGGACCAGGGCCAAAACAATGTTTATCTCTATAGTAGCCGTCCTCAACTTAAGCTGATTGCCTGAGTAGAGGTGCACGATGTCCAAGGACGGACCAGGGCCAAAATAGGAATTCAAAGCTAAACAGGAACGGTGACAGGTTATTGAAAGAACAAGGTCAATTATGGCTCAAACAGTGATCAAAGGGATTATTTATATTTGGACGGTCTTTTAGGTTAAGTGGACTGCACACAAAAAGGGCCTGTGATCCTTTCCTAAGCAACCAAACTTCAAACTTAACAAAATAGACCGGGCAAGTTCTAGATGCATGCACAGAGTAAGAATTTATAACAATAAATCTCACACACACTTGGCACCAAGAAACTATATCGCTACCAACTATCAAACAACCGCTCGGCTTAAGCATACTCATTCTAATCATAATCACACAATGACATTCAAGGATCCAGACAGTCAATCGTTTCAACATAAGTACAAACCAGAAAATTTTTAAAGGGGCCTCCTTTTAGTCAAAGAAAAACGCCATGATGCTTGCTATAGACACTAAAAAAAACAAAAATTTAAAATAACAACCTAAACATGCCGGTTCTACTAGATAGCACACCGGAGGGAAAAGAAACACGGTAACAAAAACCCTCGGTGGTGACTCACAGGTTTCCCCACACCCTCAACTTAGACTCATGCATTGTCCCCAATGCATCCATATGAAAGCTAAAAACTGTGAGAGAAAGGAATACCTGTGAAGTCGATATGACTCAGATTCTGGAATGATGTTGGAGACAGCCAGGGTTTCCAAAACAGGAGAACTCGATGGAGTGTGTGCACGCGACCCACTTCTGTTGCGTTCCAGCTTCTTCTTTCATCGGCTCTGCAGCTAGTCGCGACAACTTCTTCGCTCTTTTTTTGCAGATTCTCTTGCGGTGTTTTCATTTTCTTAATCTTTCACCGCTTTCCTTTACCTGCTTCTCCTCAAGATACACATCCGCAGGGACTTCCTCAATAACATTGACGACTGCGACCACCCTTATGTCACTTGGTTGCTTCATCAATTTAGACACATCGAACTTGACAACTTCATTGTTTAGCCTGAAGGTCAGTTCATTTCTTTCCATGTCAACCAATGCTCTTGCCGTGGCTAGCAATGGTCGTCCCAAGATTATGGGAGCTTCGAAATCCACTTCGCAATCCAAGATCACAAAGTCAGCTGGGAAGATAAGCTTACCTATCTTTACTAGCACATCAGACAATATTCCCACGGGTCGCTTTACCGAACGGTCAGCCATCATCACTCTCATGGACGTTGGTTTAGGAGCTCCCAAACCCAACTGTTTGTAGACCGCTAGCGGCATCAAGTTGATGCTAGCACCCAGATCACATAAGGCTTTCCCGAAGTTGAGTTTCCCAATGGTACAGGGAATAGTAAAAGCGCCTGGGTCTTCCTTCTTTTCGACTAACGATCTAGAGGAAATAGCACTGCAATGGTGGAGGTTATCTTCTGGCTCAACGCTCACTGACCTCTTTTTGGTAATCAAGTCCTTTATGAACTTGGCATATCCAGGCATTTGTTCAAGCGCTTCCACCAATGGGATGTTTATTGAAATCTGCTTGAGCATGGTCAGGAAATTCAGGAACTTACCATCTTCTGCTTTCTTCTTCAGGCGTTGTGGGAAAGGAGGTGGTGGTCGAGGCATCATAGTTGGAAGCTTTTCAGCTTCCTTGCTTTTCTCCGCGGGCTTTAGAGTTTCCTCCTCTACCGCCTCTTCATCATCCGCAACATCACCTTGAGTCTGAATTACCGGATATGATTCTGGTAACGTTTTACCACTTCTTGTCGTGATCGCCATATAGCTCGCGTCATTCCTCGGATGAATAGTGTCACTCGGCAAGGTACCTGTCTTCCTTGGGTTTAGAGATGCCGAGATTTGCCCCACTTGCTGCTCCAATTGCTTAATCGAAGTGGAATGCACCTCCACTATTTGACTCATGGCCGATAACTCAGTCCTTATCTCCTTTACCCCAGAGTCAGTCGATTCTACCTTCAGCAACATCTTCGCCATCATGTTCTCTAGCTTGGAAGATCCTGCCTCGTTGCTAGCTTTGTCTCGATTACCAGGTGGTACATACAACCCACCTCTATCGGTGTTGTTCCTCCAGTTTCCTTGATCGCGATTGTAGCCAGCTTTCTCATAGTAGTTGTCCTTCTGATAGGTCCGACCTTGGTTTCCTTGGCCATTGGCCTGGAAACCCCCCAAGTAATTCGCCTCCTCAGTCTCCAACTTTGCTGCTCTACCTTGGGAACCCACAGCTTGTACCTTCTCCATACTTCCTGAGAACAAGTGCTTGGTCAGTAGGTCCAACTGCGTTTTCAGATGCGCCATGTCTTGGTCGCGCTCCTCGTCTTTTATGCGCTGCTCAGCTGACATACCAACTGCATAAGTGCTAGCTGCTACCTCTGAATCCCGTGTATGCCAGGACCTGTTGGTTTTGGTGAGCCTGTCCAAAGTAGTTTTGGCCTGAACAAAAGTGAGACCCATGAATGCACCACCTACTGCGTTGTCTAACGTCGGCTTGGTAACCGAATTCAGTGCCCGGTAGAACATCTGCATCAAAAAGTTATCGGTCAACTGATGGTTCGGGCATTGTGTTATCTTCTTTTTGAATCGCAACCAAGTCTCGTGCAATGCTTCGTGAGGTTGCTGCCTGAAGTTGCTAATCTCGTCCCTCAACTGTTTCATTCGAGAGGGAGGAAAGAACCTTTATAGGAAAGCTCCTCTCAACTCTCCCCAAGTTGCGATAGAGTCGGGGGTCAGCTCTGTCAACCACAACGCTGCCTCATTAGACAGAGACAATGGAAACATTCTGAGCCTGATTGATGTCTGACTCACGCCCGGCAGTTCGAACGACTTGCATATGCCCACGAAATTCATTAGGTGCTGGTTTGGATCATCCCCAGCGGCACCTCGGAACACTCCTCTCAAGTTCAACAGCTGGATCATCGTGCTAGTGATGTTGAACTTGGCTCCGGGCGCTAGCGGTGGAAGAGCAATGGCGCCCGTAGCGCCAACTCCATCCAAGTCGATATCCTCATCATTCAGCATAACATCGTCCTATAGACCACCAGCATTCAGATTTTGTTGGGCCTGCAGTTTTGCAGTGAGCCTTGCTGCCTCTAGTTGTGCGGCCATATTCTGCCTTAATGTTCTAGCAAGCTCGGGGTCGTAAGGTAATGTTGATTCACCCGAGCGCCGGGTACTTGGCATGCACAACTCTGTACCCTTTCAAAAACAAAAACAACAAATAAACGTAAAAGCAGGAAAGTATGACTAAGAGTCAAATAAACACACCGGACTTAACAAACAACCGTATTCCCCGGCAGCGGCGCCAAAATTTGATAACGCTCAAAGTACCACTCCAATTAAGAAGCGTAAGCGATCGTTGTTAAATATAGAACCCAACAAAGGTTGGGGTCGATCCCACAGAGAATATGGTGAGAGTTAAGCCTTTAGTGAAGTATGTGACTAATGGTCAATAGTTTCCGGTAAATAAAGGGGGGGTTTTGTGTGAACAAAAGCAAATAATAATGTATGAGAATAATCAGTAGGAGAATGAACTAGGGAAGTGTTTACCATGGCATTGGTAACGATGTCGATCCTAAGCTTAACCGGGTTCTTTCTATATGCGTGTCACGATGTGATTGAATTAATTGTATCGTCTAAACGTTTCTCAACCAAATAGACAAATTTACTTTTCAATTCTCTCGAACTTGAAAAGGTGTGCTTTTAGATTTCAATCCTAAACATCAATTAGATTAATCTAGTTACAGCATTAATCATAAGACGAGAGTTGGTAGTCTCGAATCCTCGTCGTTAATCGAGTTTCCCGGTTTTAATCTCTTTACTCAAGCAAATTAAAACCTAGGCATGTTCTAATGTTTGCAACCACTAGAAAACGTTAAATAATGAATGATTAACAACGTGACAACATATATATTAAACCCGTCGCTACCCGGAATCTATATCGCTACTTTAGCCATGGCTCCCACAACCCTAGTTGTGGGAGTTTTAGTTACTCATGCTTATAGAAGAATAAAAGAAAGTCATATTCATAATAAAGAAAAGAGATCCTTACAATGTAGTGAGAACAATCTTTAATTATTCCAAGAACAAGAAAACAAGATCCCAAGAACAAATCAAGAACACGAATTCAAGAAGTAGAATAACGTGTTTCTTGCTCTCCACTTCGACTAAATCTCTCCTAAAACTATTGGGAGAACTATTGTAAAAAGCTTGGTAAATAAAATAAACCTAACATAGGGTATTTATAGGAGTCTAGGAAATAAATCCCAAAAACGCTCGGATTCCGCGTCGCGGACTGCCCAGGTGTGACGGCCAGGCTGACGGACCGTCACACCCTTGACGGACCGTCGCCTGAACCGTCACTCTTATCCAGAATGCTCTTTTTCTCGTATTTCCTTCCGTTTCCATGTTTGTCTCCATTTCCTGAAAATACAACATAAAACATCAAAAACGACAACGGTTACTTGAAAACGTACGATTGTTCTTAGTTTAAAGGAGTCAAAAGTGCTATAAAATGGCGGCACATCATTGAGCTACTTTACTACTAATAATTTTGTTTTGGAATATTTCCGAGAATATCCTAGAGGATGAAAATCTCGAATCAGAACAACAGGTACAAAATACCTCAAAAAGACGTCACCACACGGGATTCGAATGTAACTCAAGGATGTGATATGGTAAAGAAACTATCTCTCCAAATGGAATTACTTTACCACTAACAATTTTGTTTTTAGATGTTGTCAAGAGAATCCGAGAAGGATGAAATTCTCAAAACAAAACCACAGGTGCGGACTACACCAAAAAGGACACATCACAACATGGAACTTTTTCTTAGCAGTAAACTGGGACATAGTCCGAAGAGGAATATCAAATTCTTTGGGCGCGAGTTGAGAATCGACTTCCGCTTCAATCAAACCATACCCCTATCAGACGGCATATGGGTATTTCCTATCGTTGGATCTTAGTTTTGTATCCAGGGTATTTTTTGAACTCACTCTGGAAGCAATATTCCTTCTCTTCAAATCCAGGTGATAATATACCTCAACCTTTGGAAATTATATCCAGGTAAATTCTTACCTATGGGTGTGAAGCGTGCCACATTCATAGTTGAGAGGTTACAAGCCTTTTTTCTATAGCTCAAGTCATTTGTCACTTATCCCGAGCCAAAGGTTGTCTTAACATAAAGATTACCTTTTTCGCCGATTGAGTTGAACTACAAGCAGCCCGATTCCCTGAGTCTTGGGATATGTAAGTGGGCTCTGTGTTGAAAATTCGGCTGCATTCCTAACTCCCCCCAATCCTCTTACTCCCTAGCTTTACGGTCTCTCTATACTCTGAAATCGAGATAGTTTGGAATTCTTTGAAAATCATACGTAAAATCAATCATCTCAAACTACAAGTGGCCTGAATTCTCATGTAACCTGAGATATGTAGAAAACTCGATACCAGAGTTCAGTCATAATTCCTTAAAATTCATGATAAAACCAATCATTTCTAAGAGATGAACTAGTGGTCGGACAAAATTGGGATTATCAATTCCCTTTGCCCAGGGTTCATTACACTAACTCTACCCAAAGGGAGGGGTAGTTGTTGACACCTAATTTTTGCCCTCCACGTTCGTAATTAATTTTGAGCTTCTATTATTTTAAATAATTTCGAAATAATTATTCTTAATTATTAAAGATAGAATCTCGTTTAAATTAATTGGGGATTTAACTCATCTTTTCAATTTCAGCCTAAATTTTCAATTTTGGTCGATTTGACTATATTTTATATCAAGTTGGTTATCTCCTAAATTTAAAAGTGGCCACATTTTGCAAAATGTGGCCACATCTCAAAACAAATTATACTTCTGCTCTCACCTCTTAGTTTCATCCAACAGTGGCCCAACAACAACAAAATAAATGACCCGCCTAGCCCACCCTTATTTTGCCTGACCCGGCCCAACACCCTCACACTTATCACCCCTTTCTCTTTCTTTCACTCACAACACACACACTAAACAATCCTTATCTCTCTTCTCTCTCTTCGTCTTCCACAGACGACAACAACAAATGAACCCAGAAGCTCCGTCAAACTCCACCAAACGGCTGGATCAGCAGCTCCAAATGACTTCAATCTCGAGAAAATGTTACCCCTCCGTCAATTTCCCTTTGTGTTTATTTGTTTGTACGAAGGTGCCTTGCTGGCAGATTCCAGAAACTTCTAGAAATCACCCAGGTGGCGTCTCAGCGTTTCCTCACCCTAAAATCACGGTGGATTATCTTCCAAATTATCGACATATGATTGAATTCGTACCCAAGGTACAAACGTGTCTCAATCAAAAGGGTTTTGGGTTTTTGATTTTCAAAATCCTCAAATTCTATCCGAAAACCCCCAATTATTTTTTCCCCCAATTTTCATCCGTTGGAACCCTATAAGTCTCCTATATAAACTCCCCTTTTGCTCATTGATTGGGAGAGTTTTTGGATAGCAAAAATTTTGAAGAGTCTTTTTCTCTGATTTTTGAAGAAATCTGCGAATTTGAACTGGAACAAAGCAAGAATCATTATTGTATTTGAGAATTTTCTAGGTCTATTTATTGCATTCGAAAAAGGAAACTCGAGTCCATTTGAATAGTCATCGGAAAACTCAGCTTGTTGTCCCAATTTTGCTGCCCGAAAAAAGGAACTTTGATGAGTCCAATTGGACTCGAGCTCCCGTGCATTCTCATGGACCAAAGACAATGTCCCATCAAGCCAGCTCAAAATCAAGTTGGAAGGGACTGATATACAACCCAAAGAGAGTAATATATGGCACAAGTGCTTTATGAAAAGGGAAGCATATATTGACCCCAAAGGGTTCAAACAGTAGCGGCTAACAGAGAAGGCTAAAAGGCCCAAGTCATAGCAACGACGGTCAAAATGGACCAAAGTTTATTTAATAAGAAGTAGGAGAAGTGACATTTGGGCTTAAAAAAAATCCTGAATAAATTTCGATAGCACAATGGGCTAAGAAGCCCGACAATACAGGTTTGGACACAAGTCCAATTTGATTGAGCCGAAGGCTTAATTGATTTCTTCTCTTTTCTTTATCTTGTTTAGTATAGACTATTTGTATTAATTTGGATTCTAATATTTTTTAACTTAGTTGAAATCCCCAATAGAAAAATCTTTCTTGTTTAAATATTTTTCTTAAGTTACATTTACTTTCCTTGTGATTGATTTCTTTACATGAAAAAAAAATATAATATATTTTTCTCAACTCCAATTGTAAAAGCCAAGTATGCTTATCGTTTTTCGTTAAATGGATTCACCATTTTTCCCAAAAACTGTTATCAAGAGTTTAACTTTACTCATTTTTAGTCAAATTACTTAGTTATTTAATAATATCATGATTTCCAAAATAAATGAATATTTTCTAAGTTAGCCAAATAAGTTATTTTTTAATAAGTTCGGATAACCACTAGTTAGTGGATATCTCGAGTGCCTTTAAAATCTTCTCGGGATATTAATATGAACCTCTTACCCAAAAAATCTCTTAAATTTTCTAAGTCTTTATCTGTTTTAGACTTTAGATTTTTTAAAGTTTTTCTTGATTTTACTTTAATTAAACTAAGTGGCGACTCTCTATACTTTAATTGAATTTGAAAATTTTCTTTAAAATTTTTGAATTAAGTTTAAAGTCAAACCATTTTTTCATAAAACACTATATATGAAATTGTACAGTATGTAAAGTAGAATAGACGTGAAACATATCTGAATAAAAGGACAATTGGAAGTACATAGTCATAGCATGAGTGTAATTATAGATAAAGTCTGAAAATCATAAATGCATGTGTTTCATAATTTATTTATTTAATTAAGAATTTTCTAGACTAACCGACATAAATACACTTGTATATGATAGTATCATTGAGCATCCTAGCCCCAATTATTAACTGGGGGGCTCAATTGAGCACCCTTTTCCAAAGTTAAATGGGGGACTCACTTGAGCACCTTTGTCCTAGTTTGAATGGGACACTCAGAATCATAAGCTGCAAGAAGATCATGTCATGGGAACTTTTCGCAAATCATATAAGTTTTTCTTTTGTAAATAAATTCGTATAAAAAATCATCAAATCCTCATTTGAAGGAAAAAACTTATTTTCCATAAATTATGCTTTTCATAAAAATTCATGGAGCTCATGGAATCGAATAATTATGAGTCCAAATAAATAACTCATAGGAATTTATGAGTTCAAATTTAATCTACATGAACGAACATAATTGAATTCATAGGGTAGCCTTAATTTGGCTAACGCATTGAAGTTCATAGAAAATATGACCTTTTGTACATAACTGGATAGTTCATGGAGGCAATTATATAGACATGAAAAATAAATTGTGGGGAGAAAAAATAATGCTCTCACACTTAGAGTTAGTCTTACATACCTTAATTGCTCTAAATACCCAAAAAAAAAAATCTTGGAAGGAGAAGAACCACAAAAACCTTTGTTGAACCTTGGAGATGGAGTTTTTTGAAAATCATAGGATTGTGGTGTAGAATCTTTTTAAGAATTCATAATTAATGATTAGAAATAATTAAAAATACTTTAAAATATATGGGAAGAACATACCTTAGTATTGGAGAGTGAGAAGAATGGAGAATATCGTCCTAGAGCTTATGGGAATGAAAAATTCAAAGAAGAGTGTTTTCAAATCCCTGTTGGCCATTGTGTGGTGCCAGAATTGCAGACAAAAAAACAGGAATACTGTGGGCACTCTGGTCACACAAATTGATAGAACGCTGAAAATTTCAGAGCCATTGTGCGGTCCAAAATGCGGACAACATACTGGGAATGCAGTTCACATTTTTGGTCGCATAATTTTCATGCTCTGCTACCTTCTGATAAAATGATCATAATTTTTTGTAGGAAGGTACAAATGATGAACAATTTGATGCTTTGAAAACTTAGAAGTATGCTTATTTGAAGTTGGACCTTTCTCAAACTCATACGCAAAACTTTATCGGTAGGAAAGCTTTCCACCCAGCTTTATGCTAAAATTTTCTTAGGACCTTAATTAACATCCAATACACTTCCCTCACTAACGAATAGACCTCTTCATCTAGGTATAATAATTTCACTGGGTTTGGTCTAATTTCACGCATCAAATGATTGAAAACATAGCCCAAAAATACGGGGTGTTACATGGATCTGGCAACACTTAGATGTGTAAACTTCCTTTTTACATGGCCACCTTCAAGAGAGTGTATTTATGTCTCAGCAGGATGGATTTTCTCATCCTTCATATCCTAACAATGTTTGTTGACTACACAAATTGATTTATGATCTCAAATAGGCGCCTCGAGCATGCTATATACGACTCCATCAGTTTCTTGTTTCTATTGGGTTTTCGCAATAAAAAACTGACACCTCCTTATTTGTGTATGATAATACGAATGTTCGTGCATATTTTCTCATCTATGTTGACGATATTATACTCACAAGTAGCCAGCCAAAATTTCTCGACAATGAGATCTTAAAGTGGAAAGCTGAATTTTTCATTTGAGATTTAGTTCCATTAAGTTTCTTTTGAGGTGTTGAAGTGCGCCATGTGATTGTTGGTATGTCTCTCTCACAGTGACAATACATTCACAAGCTGTTGTTCAAGACGAGAATGCAAAAATGCAAACCAAGCACACACCTAAGGCGCTGAATACCAAGTCGCATACAAGTGATAGCTCCTTGTTCTATATGTTGGTAACCTGTGGAAAGCAGAAAAGAAAAACCTTTACTTAAAATCCGAGTCCACAGAATTCACTGTGTGTACTTAAGGAATTTAATCCCCTCACTATACCCGAGGTTTAGGATTATTTCCTCCCAACATAAAATGGATATACATGTCGCTGGAGTAGCGGTACCTCAAACGCCAACGACTTCGTCGAACTCAATGAACGGTAACAAAGCACACATGACTCAATATTTTTGTTTGTAAGAAAATATGCAAAGAAAGTGCAGAAATTTTCAATGTTTAAAGAATGAGAGAAAACTCTTCTATTTATAGCCACCAAAGGGTAGGATGAAGAGGTGATTCTTGTGACTTATCCGAAAAGTCACAACTTATAGGAAAAGTTGCAACCCATCGGAAAGGTCACAGCCCATCGAAAGGTGTCTATTCAAAATGCATCCATTCAGAAAAACACATATTCATTTTCCATTCACACCTCTTAAAAACCCAACAATCCCCCACATGAATGGGGAATGACTATTTGATGAAAACATGCATGAAAAAACTGTGTGATTCGTAAGTAAGGATTAATTGCATCAGGATAAGTAGGTTTTTCTTTGAACTTTCCGTAGTGAACATATGTCACATATACTCGGTCAATCGGTAGATTTGATATATTTGAACCGTCAAGCTTTGGTGTATACCTAGACAACCATATGTCACACAATCAACCCTTTAACCGTCATTGATTCTCATTATTTTGTTCGTTTCAGCCATGAACACATCTGTTTCATAAGTGCATAGAGAACTGGCCTTACAGGATTCTCCTTGAAGCGGCTTACACTTCACACTTACATAGGTGATTCCTAAATGTGTTATCTCGTAGACACACCATTTGATATACCCCGTATCAAACTTAGAAACCATTAAAAAGCCTTAACACTTTATCCTTGATACTGAACATTGTCTCATCATGAGAATGGATCATAAAAATTATTTTTGACAATGTTGAACCATCATCAGTGACTTTGTTTGATCTCCTTGAACCTAGATCTTAGGATCTCCAGTCTTCTAGGTAGAGTTACCGCCACGATGATTTGTCCTCGATCATAGTCCCATTCCCTTCGATGATGTTTCAACTACCTCTCTAGTTAGCGCTTTTATAAGTGGATTCAACACATTATCTCTTGACTTTACATAGTCAATTGTGATAATTCCACTAGAGAATAGTTTTCTAACGGTATTATGTCTTTGTCGTATATGACGAAACTTCCCGTTATGCATAACACTTTCAGCTTTTCTTTACCTTTTGACTATCTCAATGTATGCATACATGTGTCAATGGTTTAAGCCATTTCAGAGTTATTCAACTTTTTCACCGGCTTTGTCTAAAGTTATAAACTCATACTCTATTGTAGAGCGGACAACACATGATTGTTTGGATAATTTCCAAGACACTATTCCTCCACCAAGAGTAAAACATATCCATTTGTGGATTTAGTTTCAATCGATCCGGTGATCTAAAATTTGCATCACTATATCCTTCAACAATTGTTGGATACTTGTTATGTAAAATAAAGTTTTGAGTATGTTCTAAATACTCTAAAACTCGTTTCATAGCCATCCAATTATTTTGGTTGGAATTACTTGTGTATCAACTCAATTTACTTATAACACTAGTTATATCTAGTCGTGTATAAATTATGATGTACATCAAACTTTCCAACACTCTGGCATAATCCAATTGAGACTGACTTTCACCTTTATTCTTAGCAAGAACAAGGTTCACATCAATTGGTATTATTTTCTTTTTCCAACTTTAAAGTCCAAGTACTTTAATTTTCTTTTTCCAAGTTTCATTTGGATATAATGAGATTGAGACAATGCTAGACCTTGAGGAGTTTTGTGAATCTTAATTTCCAATATCAAATCGGCAACTCCTAAGTCTTTCATTTCAAATTTACTAGCAAGCATACACTTAGTAGCATTTACATTAGCAATGTCGTTACTCATTATCAACATATATATACAAACAATGAAAACTTGATTTGCATTGTTGTCAATGTAAATACATTTATCACACTCATTAATTTTGAAACCATTGATAATATTATATGGTCAACTTTAGCATGCCATTGTTTGATTGCTTGTTTCAGTCCTTACAAAGACTTAACAAGACGACACACCTTCTTTTTATTTTCAGGAACCACGAACCGCAGGTTGTTCCATGTAGATTTCTTCCTTCAAATCTCCATTTAAGAAGGTTGTTCTCACATCCATTTGATGAATTTCAAGACCGTACACAACGACTAACACTATTAACACTCAAATTGTGTAATTGTTATTACCGATGAGTACGTATCAAAGTAATCAAGACCCTCATATTGTCTAAATTCTTTGACGACAAGTCTTGCTTTATATTTGTCAATAGTTCTATTATCTTTCATTTTCCTTTTGAAAATTCACTTGGAACCTAAAGGTTTGTTTCTTGGACGAATATCAATCAATTCCCACGTATGATTGTTCATTGGGGATTCAATCTCACTATTGACTGTCTCTTTCCAAAATGATGAACATGTTTGAGGCTCATTTTCTAGCAGCATACTAGAACTGTTTCAGAAGTTAACGACGAAGTTTTTATATTCTTCGAATCGCTTAACTGAATGACATTAGTTCCGATGAAGTTTTTATATTCTTCAAATCGGAATAATCATTCAAACACAGTGGTTAGTGAATCGATGAAGTTTTTACATTCTTCAAACCGAATACACAAACTGATTTACTCGGTGAAGTTTTTATATTCTTCGAACTGATCTTTATTCAAACTTATTTTTTAGTTAACGATGAAGTTTTTATATTTTTCGAATCGCTAACCGAATGAACTCTAAGTTTTGATGAAGTTTTTATATTCTTCAAATCAGAACGAAGATCCAAACGGAGTAGAAAATCAAAGGTTTTAATCTCCAAAAATAGAGCATAAATATTGTCATGTCCATAGTGCAAATCATACTTAAAAAAAAAGGATATATATGGTAGACTGATGACTATACTTAAAGTACATTATTATATCAATACTTGTGGATGATTGACCTCAGTTGTGGCCACAACCTTTTGTTAGTATATTTCTCAACCATTCCACCTTTTGTAAGTTCACTTACTCAAATATCCAACTAATAACACATTCACTGATGTGAAAATCCAAGCTATTATCATCAATTGGTTCTTCGATTTATAGACCAAAGAACCGTCATATCTTTTCAAAAGATTGACTTTCAACAAACACATCTTATCATGAGGAGTCACAACCTTCCAAATTACATCCTTCACGAAATTAAAGAACACGATCTTTAATTAAAAGACATATGATCAATCATCAATTGACTAATTCAATCAACTATTCTTTACTAAGACAGAACTAGTTACGTGAAAAATTTCACTAACTAGTATATCAATATCCACCAAAGAAATATATCATTGGGCTGACATAATACACTTATGTCAATAAATCAGCATTTCTTATTCTATTGGTGGCATATTTTATAAAAATACAATCAACCATTTTCGATCCTATTTACCCTTTTGGGCTTATGAACATACACTTTAAGCAAACATCCCCACATTTTGAAGTAATTCAAGTTGTGCTTTCTTCCTTTCCATTTTTTTTCACATGGAATAAATTGTGTTTTTCTATGGGGCACTCAATGAATATATTCGGCTAGCCATAAGAATAGCTTTTCCCCACAAGTTCTTGGCTAAATTAGGACTTGCCAACAAATACTAATTATTATTTTTATTGATCAACAAAAGGCGAGTAGCCTTTCAACGTTAATGTCTATTCAAATAATTATATTTTAATAAACACATCTTTTCATGAAAAGTCACAACATTTCAAGTGACACCCTTTCATGAAACAACACAACTCTTTTGAACAAATATATGTTCAAATATCAATTTGGTAGTTTATAAACTAGTCATCTGCTTAGTTAAAAACTCATCGACCACCAAATCAAATATCCTCCAAGGATTTGTGGATTTGGCGTAATACAAGAACGTCATTAGATTTCATATCTTGTTCTTCCAAAATAAATTAGACAGTGAGTCTAATATTGACTTTATTGTGAGCCAAGAACCCCACATTTTAAACATTATTTGCATGATTTCAAAAATATTTTTCAAGTAATAAAACATATTTGGTTAAACCAAATCCTAACAACAGTTCGTAACATGTCTTCACAGACAAACTGAGATTTACTCCAGATGAATAAAAACATTAAGATGCCAAATACGTACCCAAATCAAATGTGATCCACAAGTATTTCTGCTATTACCGCATGGTTAACCTCACCAAGTCTTTGATCGAAAGACTGTGAAATGTTTTCACCAATGATAAATTACCGCCATGCTTAACTTAGAAATTTTGTAGACTTTGTTATCATCCTATTCCATAGACAAAAAGTTTCTTTTTGGAATAAAAGGTGTTAATCTGCTACTGACCCAAAATGAGTTTGCAATCTCCGACACCAACTTTTGAAGCAGGCAGAGAAAAGAAAATAACAATGGATACTATGTTTCTGGTCTTCAGGTATCGTTCTCATTGACTTCTCTTTCCAACAGTTAAGTTAGTTTGTGCATAAAAGGCCAAGATGTCATCACTCATTATAAGTGAGGGGTTTGTTGTCTTACCAAACATCAAAATGAGCCAGTGCACATACTAAATGACATTTTCATTCTTACTGCCATTAGACATTGAACAAGTGATGCCCATTTTTTTTTTCCCAAAAAAAAAATAAAAAAACCTTCACATGGCTAATCCAAATCCAAATTGGAAGAACGTGAAACATTATGCAGTAGTATCATCTTTAAAAAATAATAATAATGACAGTGACAGAGGAGTTCCACGTACAACACGATTTTCTTCTACTTTAACAGAGAATTTCCAAAATATCGAACACAGAAATTAATATATTAAATTTCTTAAGATTGTTGGTATCCTGTGTTGAAATTAGTAAACCAGAAAATCAAAAATATACCGGAGAGCAGAAAAGAAAAACCTTTACTTAAAATCCGAGTCCACAGAATTCACTGTGTGTACTTAAGGAATTTAATCCCCTCACTGTACCCGAGGTTTAGGATTATTTCCTCCCAGCATAAAACGGATATACTTGTCGCTGGAGTAGCGGTACCTCAAACGCCAACGACTTCGTCGAACTCAATGAACGGTAACAAAGCACACATGACTCTATATTTTTGTTTGTAAGAAAATATGCAAAAAATGTGCAGAAATTTCCAATGTTTAAAGAATGAGAGAAAACTCTTTTATTTATAGCCACCAAAGGGTAGGATGAAGAGGTGCTTCTTGTGACTTATCCGAAAAGTCACAATTATAGGAAACTTTGCAACCCATCGGAAAGGTCACCGCCCATCGAAAGGTGTCTATTCAAAATGCATCCATTCAGGAAAACACATATTCATTTTTCATTCACACCTCTTAAAAACCCAACACTATGATCCCACAATGTATCTCACGATCATTGGAGCATTATAGTATGTCACCCTTACTAGGCCAGGTCTTGCTTTTGCCATTAAAAAAGTATGTCAATTTATGCACTCTTCGAGTCAGAATCATTTGCCAGCACATACTTCGTTATTTGAAGCACACAATTGATAGTCATTTTTTATTTCCATGTCTAGTGGTCTCGCTCTCAGAGCCTTTACTAATTTCGATTGGGCTGGTTTCCTGATGATCGCAAGTGGCCAGAAAGGATCTTTCTGTACAATTTCTCTCGAAAAAAGACCAACTTGCTAACATTTTAACCAAGCCTCTAACTACTGCCAGGTTCTAGTTTCTTAGCTCCAAACTGAACGTTGCTTTGCCACCTTCATCTTGCAAGAGGAGTATTAGACAGTGTCCTACTTCTTGTGAGATTCCAACTTCTACGGTAACAGATAACCAACTTACTTGTAGCTTGGAGTTCTCGTTTCAAAGTGTTTCAATGTATTTTATATGTTTATATATTTTTCCCTGTTGTATCGACTAAAAATACACAAATAGTAAAACACACGACTAATTCTTTAGTCAATATCCCTCATGTAAAGGGGCGGCTCTACTCTTTTAACAAAAAAGGCACCACCTTAGGCCCCCATATTTGAGGGGCCTCATTTTTTTTTTAGTAATAATAGATTATTATAGATTTTTTATAAGAAAAATTATTAGAAGAAGTTTGACATATCTCGAGTACTGTATCTCAAGAAAGATTAAATGCATAGGTTATATTATTAATTGAAAAGAGATTATTAGAAGAAATCGATTATAAAAAAAATTAACAATTTTGCATCTCAAGAAATTCTAAAAGTAGACTTTATAAAAATATATTAATTTTTCTCAAAATTCAAGGCTTCCGTTTGATTTTGACCTTAGACTACTAATGTGTTTGAGGCCCCGCTACTCATGTTCTATTAGTGCCAATAACAATTGTGATAAAATAAGCATATTAATTATTGTTTAAATCTCACAAAGTCTAATGATTGAGTAGTGTTTACTTTTATATGAACTATTAGTAGTATGATATATCTGATTTTACTATGTTTAGACTTATTGACTTTTTAGATGACTATTTTTAATGGTTCTGTTGCTAGGTATTTCCTTGATAATAATTTCATTATTTGCATTAATATTTTATTTGGATGGTCGTGATGGGAATGAGGGATTATTAAGGCAATTGGACATGAATATTTTGTTTGAATATTTATTTTTATAAAGAACTCATGCACATTTGGAAAACGCATGACATCGTGACAAAGAATGAGAAAAACAGAGGGTACTTTTGTTTCAAGTTATAATGATGGAAACAAAGCTTGTCTTCAAACTAGTAATGAAATTTTATGTCACCTCGCATAAAAGCTTAAAATAGAGTAAAAGATACTTTCACAAGTTTAAAAGATACTTCTTCAACAAGAATTATAACACTTTTGATTTTAAGAAGATATATATTTTTAATGAAAAGGGACCTCGTAATTACACATCGTCTCAATAAATTAGTACAAACATTTGAAAAATACTAGATTATGGACTGTCTTTGATTTTAAGATGATACTCCTCCGTCTATTTTTACTTATCCACTTTTCTATTGGCACAGGGATTAAGAAGCGGTAAATAATAGGGGTAATTTTATCATATTACCCTTTGAATATAATAAAATTAATGATTTGAGAAATGCATTAGATAATGAATCATATTTAATGCTAAGGGTAAAATAGATAGAAATAAATAAATTATTCATTAATTTTATAAACTGGACAAGTATTGTTAGACATCCCAAAATAGAAAAGTGGACAAGTAAAGATGGACGGGGGAGTATCTTTTTAAAATTAAATTTCATTTTTTCAAACCTACTGAATCTAGTTTTATTTATGGAAAAGTGTTCTCTCGACCAAAAAGTATTATTTTTTTCGATTATTTTTATTTGTCACGTTTTACTTTACGAAAGTCAATCTAATTAACTTTCGGAGCTAAATTGAATTATATAAATTCAATACTTAAAAGTTAGATATTCAAAAATTATATGAAAAATAATACTTCATCTGTCCATCTTTACTTGTCCAGTATACTAAAAATAGATGTCCAACAATACTTGTCCAGTATACTAAAAGTAAATGTCCAACAATATTTGTCCAATTTGAAAAACCAATGGATAGTTTGCCATTTTATGTTCATTTTACTCTTGCTATTAAATGCTATTAATTACTCAATGCATTTATCAAAGTATTAAATTTATTTTATTTAAAGAGTGATATAGTAAAATTACTCCTACTACTATTTATTATTTCTTAAAGTGTATCAAATTAATAACGGACAAGTAAAGATGGACACATGGAGTATAAGTTGTAATCCTTATCATATTAATATGATGAAAAAAATATATCTTAAAATATTAGTCAAAGTATATTTTTTTAAAATCAAAATGTGATAAATTAAAATGAATTGATCAAAGTCCATATAATTTGCCTGTGAAAAGCAAAACATAACAAGTACAAATTAACGGGAGGGGAGTACATGGGAAAATGCTGTAACTGATTTGCCCCTTGTTTACCTTCAGATGGACTTTGTTAATTAGTAATTCCTTTACTATTTCAAGACAGCCCATTTACTTCTATTCTGACAGATACTTACGTGTATGCCACATCAGACTCAGCGTAACCGACCATACAATGCCACATGTCATCTTTAATAAAAGCACCCACTTGCTCATCTTTCTCTGTTCTCCCTCCTCTTCTTTCTTTTTCCCGTTAATTAAGATTATGTAAGAGATAGAGAGAGAAAGAGAATGTTAATAAATGCTCCACTAACCCGCCATCCCCGGAAACTTTACTTCATCTACTTTTTCCGACTTATTTCTCGGTATCTCATTAAGAAGCCTTCATTATCACCACCGCGTTACATTTCTCGGTTCACATTGTGAGCTTCTAATTGCCTTCTCAGTTAAACTTAGCTGCTTTAGATTTTCCTTTTTCTGTTGCCAAAATTCAACTCTGACTCAACTATTATTCATGTACATTTTGTTCGTGTCCTCTTGGCTTCAGTAAAATTCACTCTTTGCGGATTTCTAGAATTACTTCTCTAGGGCTTTTGATCTTAGCTAATGCCTCATCTTTTTTGAACAGAATTACTATCTGGACCAGTTTTACACACACGTTCCATTGTCTACTTCATCGTTCAACCAGTACAAATACTGGGTATCTTCTTAATTTTTCCCTTCTTTTTTTTTACCCGTTTTATTGGCCGTTACATTGTTCTTATGTGTTTGTAGCCGTGCGAGCCAAAGCTTGTATCTTTTGCTTGTTCTTGTATATACCCATTTGGGGGTTTGCTAATGGGATTATGAACAACATACATATTGCTTTGTGATTATTGAGCGGGATAATGGAAATGAGTAAGGTCTTTGGTATAGTAATATTGTGTCTTTTATCTCCCATATTTTGTTAAAGCCTTGAACCTATCTTTCAATGATGATATACTGGGGTCGATGGCATTCAAGGCAGACGTTCAAGATCCACAAGGAAAGCTGGTGTCTTGGAATGAAGAAGATGATAGCCTCTACTGCTGGGATGGAATCAAATGCAACCCCAGATCCAATAGGGTCTCTCAAATTGTTCTTTATGGGTTTGGTCTTTCAGGTAAGATTAGCAGAGGCCTTGTGAGGTTGCAGTTTTTTCGAAAGCTTTCCCTTGCGAAGAACAATTTTACAGGGAGTATAAGTATCAGTGTTGTTCAACTTGCTAATATGAGGATTCTAGACTTGAGTGAGAACAACCTATTTGGGCCGATTCCGGGTGATTTCTTTCAACAATATGGGCCTTTGAGATCAATTTCTTTGGCCAAGAATGAGTTTTCAGGGAAAATTCCTGAAAGTTTGAACTCATGGGCAGCAATGGGGTCTTTAAACTTGTCCTCAAATCAGTTTTCAGGATTCTTACCTTCTGGAATTTGGTCATTGAATGGGCTAAGGTCCCTTGATCTGTCAGATAATTTGCTGGATGGTGAAATTCCAGTAGGCATGGAAGGAATGTTTAATTTGAGAGTAATAATTTGAGGAAAAATCATCTCAAAGGTGAAGTTCCAGATGGAATTGGAAGTTGTTTGCTGTTAAGGTCGATTGATTTGAGTGAAAAATCGCTCTCTGGAGAACTCCCAAAAACAATGCAGATGCTGAGTTTGTGTAATGAATTGATTTTGAAAAACAATGCATTAGTTGATACTATACCAGAATGGATTGGAGAAATGAAAAGCCTTGAGATGATTGATCTTTCAGGGAACAACTTCTCTGGTCAGTTCCCGACTTTAGTTGGGAAGCTTCAATCACTGAAATTACTGAACCTATCGCGAAATGCTATTTTTGGGAACTTGCCCTTGTCCATGAGCAGTCGTGTTAATCTTATGACACTGGATATTAGTCACAACTCTTTGATCGGTGATCTTCCTCCTTGGATTTTCAAATTAGGATTGCGACAGGTTTTGTTTTCTGAGAATAAATTAAGTGGGGGCTTGAAGAATGCTTTTGCTTCTTCAATGGAAAACTCTCGTCAAAAGCTTCTAGATCTCGATATATCTTGCAATGAGTTAGCTGGTGAAATTTCATTTGCTATTGGTGATTTTTATAACTTGCAGTCCTTGAATTTATCTAGAAATTCACTTGTAGGCACCATTCCTGAGACTGTTGGCCACCTGAAGTCACTGCATGTTCTTGAATTAAGCAATAATCAATTAAATGGTAGTATGCCTGTGGAACTTGGAGGAGCCTATTCTCTCAGGGAACTGAAGCTGGAGAAGAATGTTGTCATGCCTCGAGGATACCCCCTGGATGCGACACGGTGCTTAGTGTCACGAATGACCCCAAGCTAACTCATGGCATGGCATATCTAAATAAAACTAGTTTAAAGATATGTACTGTGCGGAAAACTAAAGCAATTAAATATCTGAAAGCGAGAAGAACCCAAATGAAATCTGAATATAAGAATCTGGTTAAGTACTGACTGAATAACAATACTAAACGTGCTGAATCTAGTCTATGTCTGATAGTCATCTAACTGAATAGGAGTTGCTGGGATATGCCCCCAGCTAACTTTAGTAAAACTGAAAACTGAAGATAAATACTGAAATAAAGGCATGTCTATTTTCCCCGAACTATTGGGGACTTACCACTGAGTTGCTGAGTATGGACCGGAGGTCAAGTTAGGCGCGATCTGGATGCTGAGTGACTGAACCTACATCATGAAATGTTATAGCATAAACATATGCGTCAGTACTTTGAGTGTACTGAACATGCAGGATACAAGCTGGACTGAACAATATATATATAACTGAACAAAAGAATAAACATGCTTAACTGTAACTGAGAGTTGTACTAAATGCAGTGACCAAGTATAAATCATGAAATAACATGTTGATCTGAATACTGAACATGAGTACTCAATACAAGGTCAATGCATATAAATCTGACTATGGGAGATACTACTAACCGACATACCCCAAGCTGAGCTAACTGTGGGGCCAACCTGTAACCCTGGATGGAATGACGTTCATACCTTGCCAAGGGTACAAATGAGTCTGACGTGGATCCACTGCTGATGTCCACAAGGGACAAGGAGGTGCAACCTAGTCTGACAGCTGACTCCTTCAAACCTACGGTGGCGCCATAGTTCTGGAACTTGGGGATTGCTACTAAGGGTCATAGCCTAAGCTGACAGCTAAGCCCTCATCCCTAATCCGCTCGATACTAAGTCTACTCCCAACTGAATATAAGCTAGCATGCAACTATAACACTGGATAGCTCAAAATACTGATATAATCTGAGAATGCACACAACCAAGTTGTAGGATATGACATTCAAATTCTGAAATCTGATCATCTTACTGATTCTGCCTAACATGTATAATCTATGGAGTACTGAAAATTACAACAAGTTAAGGTTCTGAACTCTGTACATGAACTATACTGATTCTCCAAGAAACATGGACTAAGCATTATATAATTCCATAACATCTGAATAGCAAGAATTCTCCAAGGTCTATGAACCCTAGGTTTTTAACATTTATGGAGAACTGAAGGGATTTGACTGAGTGATAGGGACCTAATGGGTGAAAGGAACCCACTAGTGAAATCCCACATACCTGTATGAAGATTCTACGGTTGAACTTTTGGATTCTGAGAGGAACTTGGAGAAAACCCTTTTTTCCTTGTTCTTGAGAGAGAGCGTCCTGTTCTTGAGAGATTTGCTAAGTATGAGTGATTTAGGAATAATGAGGGAGAAATAGAGTTAAAAACCCTTTAATTACCCCCAAAACGACATAGGGTCGAAATTAAAATAAATGGGAAAAGACTGGACTGCCCCTGGAAAAATTTAAAAGAATCTGCAGAAAATCGCGCTCAGGGACACGGCTTGGTTGACGACCGTCTTTCTGAACGAAAGACCGTCAACTGGAGCTGTGGTTCTGCCTGTGCATTTTAGGGTCTCTGGTCATAGGAACGACGGTTCAACAGGACGGTCCATCCTTCTGAACGACGTCCCATCATTTGACCCATGGTTTCTAGGGCTGGAACTGGGGTCCTCTAATTCTGGGAAATTATGACTCCTCAGGATGGACCGTTCTTCTGAACGATGGCCCATCAAGGGAATCGTGGTTTTTAATGACAAAGTTGAGGGTCTACTGGAATTTGGACTACGGTTTGAATGACAGACCGTTCTTCTGAACGACGGTCCATTGCCTAAACCGTGGTCCCTGGGGAAGACCTGATGGGCTACTGTTTCAGGGATTACGGTTTCAAATGATGGACCATTTTTCTGAACGGCGGTCCGTGGTTTGAACCGTGATTCCTGGGAACTTGAACTTTTCTGAAATTTTTATTTTCTACTAGTTTTCTGAGCTTAGTTTGGGCTTGGAAGTTCTGGGGTGTTACAATATCTCTCCCTTGGGATCATTCGTCCTCGAATGAAGACTGAACAAGCTGAGTTTGGAGGGAAAATGCTGAAATCCCTACCAACTGAGTACTAAAAACTGATACCTGACTGAACTGAGTTCCATGAACATGCACATAAGTTGAAATGCAAGGAAAGTTGATTGAACAAAGTACTTGAGACTGAATTACACAATAGTAAACTGAGAGACTGAAGAGGAATTGTTACCTCAAGTTGAAATTGAGTCGGAGGGAAAGAGGTGAGGGTACTTGGATATCATGGCTGCCTCTACTTCCTAAGTAGCTCCCTCTACGGACTGGTTCCTCCACAAAACTTTGACTGAAAGGACTTCCTTATTTCTCAACCTACGAACCTGATGATCAAGAATCTCAACTGGAACCTCCTCATAGGTGAGTCTATCCTTCACAGCCACACTTTCTAAGGGGACAATCGATGTCAGATCACCCACACACTTCTTCAGCAAGGAAATGTGAAAGACTGGGTGAACAACTGCTAATTCTGCTGGCAACTCTAACTCATAAGCCACATTACCAACCCTTTTCAGGATCTTGTAAGGGCCTACATATCTGGAACTGAGCTTCTCTTTCTTGCTGAATCTCATCACACCCTTCATGTGTGACACTTTCAGGAAAACCTAGTCATCACTTTTGAACTCTAAGTCTCTTCTCCTAACATCTGCATAGGATTTCTGACTACTCTGAGCTGTCTTAAGCCTGTATCTGATGAGCTGAACTATTTCCATTGCCTCATGAACCGAATATGGTCCAATAAAGGATGCTTCACCTACTTCAAACCAACCAACATGTGATCTACATCTGCGCCCATATAGAGCCTCGTATGGGGCCATCTGAATGCTGGAATGATAGCTGTTATTGTAGGCGAACTCTATGAGAGGTAGGTGATCATCCCAACTACCCTTGAAATTGATCACGCAAGCCCTCAATATATCCTCTAAAGTCTGAATGGTACGCTCTGCCTGACCATCCATCTGCGAGTGAAATGTCGTGCTGAGCTTTACCTGAGTGCCAAGACCTTTTTGGAATGACTTCCAGAAGTGAGATGTAAACTGAGGGCCTCTATCTGAGATGATAGACAAAGGAACTCCATGCAACTTGACTATCTCACTTATGTAGTGTCTGGCATAATCTTCTGCTGAATCTGTAGTCTTGACTGCTAAGAAGTGAGCTGACTTGGTAATTCTGTCCACTATTACCCAAATGGAATCGTGCTGCCTGCGAGTACGGGGTAGACCCGTTATGAAATCCATGTTAACCACTTCCCACGTCCAAGTAGGAATGCTAATCTCCTAAGTCACACCTCCCGATTTCTGATGTTCTACTTTTACCTACTGACAATTAGGACACTTGGCCACAAAATTCGCGATGTCCCTCTTCATGCCATTCCACCAATAGACTTCCCGTAGATCACGGTACATCTTAGTGGCACCTAGATGAATGGAATATCTGGAACAATGGGCTTCTATAAGGATCTGCTGCGTTAACTCACCCATATTTGGAACACACAATCGACCCTGGTAGTGAAGTACACCATCTCCACCTTGGGAGAAAACCTCTACTCTCTGCTGATGAACTACACCCTTCAACTGAAGCAATATAGGGTCACTATCTTGTTTCTCCTTAACCTCTGCTGCTAGGGAAGATTCTGCTCCATTTTGAACTATCACACCACCTTCTAACGTGTCCATAAGGCAAACCCCTAAGCGAGCCAGCCGATGAACATCTCTGGCTAGTTCTCTCTTTTCTTCCTCAACATGAGACACACTACCCATAGACAGTCTACTGAGGGAATCAACCACTATGTTGGCCTTACCCGGGTGGTAGAGCACATTCATGTCATAATCCGAACACATACTGGAGGCTCTTATAGTCTGTGAACATGTCAACATGGACACCATACAAATAATGCCTCTAAATCTTTAGGGCAAACACTACTGCTGCAAGATCGAGGTCATGAGTCGGGTAATTCTTCTCATGGACATTAGTTGTCTGGAGGCATAAGTTATGACCTTACCCTACTGTATTAAGACACAGCCCAGGCCGACTCTGGATGCATCACAATAAACCACATAACCATCTGAACCCTCTGGTAGAGTCAAGACAGGAGCTGTAGTCAACCTGGTCTTCAGTTCTAAGAAACTCTGCTCACACTCATCTCACCACTGAAACTTGATTTTTTTCTGAGTCAATCTAGTCAATGGGGATGCTATAGATGAGAATCCTTCAATGAACCTTCTATAATAGCCGGCCAAACCCAAGAAACTTCTGATATTTGTAGCAGAGGTGGGTCTGGGCCAGTGCTTTACAGCCTCAATCTTCTGAGAATCAACACGGATCCTTTTTCTGGATATTACATGACCAAGAAAAGTGACCGACTGTAATCAGAATTCACACTTACTGAACTTAGCGAATAGCTGGCAATCCTTGAGAGTTTGCAGAACAACCCTCAGATGAGTCGCATGCTCCTCTTCATTTCTAGAGTAAACGGGGATATCATCAATGAAGACGATGACGAACAAGTACAAATACTGTTTGAACACCCTGTTCATTAAGTCCATGAAAACTTCAGAAGCATTGGTTAGTCTAAAAGACATAACAACAAATTCGTAGTGACCATACCGAGTTCTGAAGGCTGTCTTTGGGATGTCACTATTTATGACTCTGAGCTGATGATAGCCGAATCTGAGGTCTATCTTAGAGAAATAACTGGCACCCTGAAGCTGGTTGAATAAGTCATCAATCCTGGGGATAGGATATTTGTTCTTGATTATGACTTTATTCAACTGACGGTAGTCTATGCACATCCTGAGAGAACCGTCTTTCTTACGCACGACAATACTGGAGCACCCTATGGTGAGATGC
Organism: Jaltomata sinuosa; assembly: GCA_003996215.1. Taxonomy (NCBI): domain Eukaryota; kingdom Viridiplantae; phylum Streptophyta; class Magnoliopsida; order Solanales; family Solanaceae; genus Jaltomata; species Jaltomata sinuosa. Next base: position 398,039 of record QJPP01001076.1, read on the forward strand.
TAGGTCTGATGAAGCCTTTGTCTAAAAAGTCCTTCAACTATTCTTTCAATACCTTGAGCTCAGCTGGAGCCATTCTGTAAGGAGGAATTAAGATAGGCTGGGTACCTGGAAGGAGATCAATTTCAAAGTCGATTTCCCTTTCTGGAGAGACTACAGGAAGATCTTCGAGAAAAACTTCGGGAAACTCACTGACTACTAGAACTGACTGAAGAGTTGGGGTTTCAGAGTTTGAATCCTTAACCCGAACTAGATGATAGATATACCCTTTGGAAACCATCTTTCTGTCCTTAAGGTAGGAAATGAAACGGCCTCCAGTTACTGAGTTACTACCCTTCCACTCTAGGACTGGCTCGTTAGGAAACTGAAAATGAACGATCCTAGTTCTGCAATCGACTGAGGCATAACATGAATGTAACCAATCCATACCTAGAATGATATCAAAATCTACCATTTCTAACTCTAAAAGATCTGCTGAGGTGACTTTCTGGGAAACTGTGACTGGGCAATTTTTTTATACCCATCTAGCTATAACTGGGTCACCAACTGGAGTAGAGACTGATAAGGGTTCTAGAAGAGTTTCTGGACTTCTATCAAAGTTTACTTCTATATATGGAGTAACGAAAGAAAGCGTAGATCCTGGATTTAACAATGTATAAACATCAGAATTAAAGACTCGTAACATACCCGTGACCACATCGAGAGAATATTCCTGGTCCTGATGAACCTGAAGTGCATACAACCTGTTCTGGCACTGATCTCCACCCGTACCAGATGAGGCACCCTGCTGAGTAGGGCAACCTGCAAGAGCTACTGTGGAACCGGTCTGAGTCTGAGGGCGAACATCCTTACCCTTCTGAGAAGCTGTGGGATAATTCCTCATCATGTGGCTTGGCTTACCACATCCAAAGCAATTTCCGCTGCCAGCCATGCACTCACCTTGGTGGTTCTTACCATACTTCTTACACATCGAATTAGTGCACCCACTAGTAACCGAACCTTGGGACTTGGATCCAGACGCTTTATCCCGTCGGTTCTTCCTGAACTTAGGCACTGGGCACTAGCAGAAGATGGAGCTGGTGCTAAATTTTTCTATCGATACTGAGAGCAATTTCCACCCTCTGACCTCTGCTGAAAGTGGCTATACTCATCTGTCCTAGCGCTCTTAGCATCACCTCCCCTTTCCTTGATCTTTTCCTCCTCAATCTGGTGAGCATAAGTAACTAACCTGGATAAGTCCATTTCCTTCACAAGCATAGTCGTCTTGCATTCCTTCACCACATCGTCGAACACACCCAACACGAACTTGCTCATGCGAGCTCAGGAGTCAGCTACTATCGCTGGAGCATACTTAGATAACTGAGTGAACTTCAGAGCGTAGTCCTGTACACTCATGTTATCCTGCCTCAAGTTGATGAATTCCTGAACCTTAGCTTCCTTGAGCTCTAGTGGAAAGAATCTATCCAGGAAAGCAGTCCTGAACATATCCTAAGTCACTGGTCCTGCATTGGTACAACGGAATGCCTTCCACTGCTGGTACCAAGTGTAGGCCACTCCCTTTAGCTAATAAGTGGCCAAGTCTGCACCCTCTACTAAAGTGACACCCATAATGTCAGTGAACTTCTGAATGTCCTCAAGGAACTCTTGGGGATCCTCTTCTGACTTGGACCCATGAAACTCTTGAGGGCTTATCCGAGTGAAGTCCCGGATTCTAGCTGCAGCAGCATTGACCTGAGGTGGAGCTGGTGTGGCAGCTTGTTGGTTGACCTGAGCGGTCATGGATTGAGCGAGCACTTGGAAGGTAGACCTGAATTCGGCATGCGTAACCTACTCATTTAAGGGGTCTGCTGGGGCTGTTGCCTGGTTCCTAGCGTTAGCTCTTCTTGGAGGCATTTTTCTAAAATCTGAAGAGCACGAGTTAGAATAGAGAGAGATGAATTAGAGTTCACACTCTATAGCACAATCTGGAAAAGAAAGAAAGAAAGTTATTCTTAATAACGTATCATAGCCCCTCCTCCATAAGTGTGGCGCGCTTCACACCCATGAAAGAGACTCTACTTGACGCGACTTTCAGACATCCTAGGACACTTGAATCTTATGCTATGATACCAAGTTTTTTTTCATGCCCCAAGGCTACCCCCTGGACGCGACATGGTGCTTAGTGTCATGAGTGACCCCAAGCTAACCCATGGCATGCAATATCTACGTAAAACCAATTTAAATATATGTACTATGCGAAAAACTAAAGAAATTAAATATCTAAAAGCGGGAAGAACCCAAATGAAATTTGAATATAAGAATCTGGTTGAGTACTGACTGAATAACAATACAAAAAGTGCTGTATCTAGTCTATGTCTGAAAGCCATCTAACTGAATAGGAGTTGCTGGGACATGCCCCTAGCTAACTCTAGTAAAACTGAAAACTGAAGATATATACTGAAATAAAGGCATGTCTATTATCCCCGAACTATTGGGGACTCACCACTGAGCTGCTGAGTACGGACCGGAGGTCAAGTTAGGCGCGATCTGGATGCTGAGTGCCTGAATCTACATCATGAAATGTTATAGCATAAACGTATGCATCAGTACTTTGAGTGTACTGAACATGCAGGATACAAGCTGGACTGAACAATATATATATATATATATATAAAATTGAACAAAAGAATAAACATGCTGAACTATAACTGAGAGCTGTATTGAATGCAATGACCAAGTATAAATCATGAAATAACATGCTGATCTGAATACTGAACATGAGTACTGAATACAAGGTCAATGCACATGAATCGAACTGTAAGAGTTACTACTAACCGACATACCCGAAGCTGAGCTAACTGTGGGGTCAACCTGTAACCTTGGATGGAAGGGCATTAATACCTTGCCAAGGGTACAAACGAGTCTGACGTGGATCCACTGCTGATGTCCACAAGGGACAAGGAGGTGCAGCCTAGTCTGACAACTGACTCCTTCAAACCTACGGTGGCGCCGTAGTTTTGGGGTTTGGGGATTGATACTAAGGGTCATAGCCTAAGATGATAGCTAAGCCCTCATCCCTAGCCCGCTCAGTACTAAGTCTACTTCCAACTGAATATAAGCTAGCATGAAACTATAATATTGGATAGCTCAAAATACTGATATAATTTGAGAATGCACACAACCAAGCTGTAGGATATGAAATTCAAATTCTAAAATCTGATCAGCTGACTGAGTCTGCCTAACATGTATAATTTATGGAGTACTGAAAATTACAACAAGTTAGGGTTCGAAATTCTGTACATGAACTATACTGATTCTCCAAGAAACATGGACTCAGCATTATATAATTCCATAACATCTGAATAGCAAGAATTCTCTAAGGTCTATGAACCCTAGGTTTTTAGCATTTTTGGAGAACTGAAGGGATTTGACTGAGTGATAGGGACCTAATGGGTGAAAGGAACCCACGAGTGAAATCCCACATACCTGTATGAAGATTCTACGGTTGAACCTTTGGATTCTGAGAGGAACTTGGAGAAAACCCTTTTTGCCTTGTTCTTGAGAGAGAACGTTCTGTTCTTAAGAGATTTGTTAAGTATGAGTGATTTAGGAGTAATGAGGGTGAAATAGAGTTAAAAACCCTTTAATTACCCCTAAAATGACATAGGGTCAGAATTAAAATAATTGGGAAAAGATTGGACGACCCCTGGGAAAGTTTAAAAGAATCTGCAGAAACTTGCGCTCAGGGACTATGGCTTGGTTGACAGACTGTCCTTCTGAATGACGGACTGTCAACTGGAGCCGCGATTCTGCCTGTGTGTTTTAGGGTCTCTGGTCCTAGGAACGACGGTTCAACAGGATGGTCCATCCTTTTGAATGATGGCCCGTCGTTTGACCCATGGTTCCTGGGGCTGGAACTGGGGTCCTCTGATTCTGGTAAATTATGACTCCTCAGGACAGACCGTTCTTCGGAATGACGGCCCATCAAGGGACTCATGGTTTTTGAAGACAGAGCTGAGGGTCTACTGGAATTAGGACTACGATTTGAATGACAGACCATTCTTCTGAACGACGGTCCATTGTCTGAACCGTGGTCCCTGGGGTAGAACTGATGGGCTACTATTTTAGGGATTACAGTTTCAAATGATGGACCGTTCTTCTGAACGGCGGTCTGTGGTTTGAACCGTGATTTTTGGGAACTTGAACTTTTCTAAATTTTTTATTTTCTACTGGTTTTCTGAGCTTAGTTTAGGCTTGGAAGTTCTGGGGTTTTACAAATGCCTTGACAGGAGAAATTCCTACTTCTATTGGAAACTGTTCTGCACTTATGTCCTTGTAAGTTCTTGGTTCTCTTTATGTTTCATTTATATCTTCATTTGAGATGTCTTTCTCTACTTGGAGGTTTTAATAAGGACACTGTAGTGGTAAGTCAATGTACAGCAGAACCTGATTGATATATAGTTTGATAATTAAGGAACTCACATTTGCATTTTTTTTCACAGTTTCCTCTCAGAAAACATTGTTTTGGCTTGTCAAAATTCTAGTGACAAGATCAAACACGAACCCTCATACTAGAGAATCTTTATCATGTTATACTAAATTGTTCGTTCTAACCGTCTAGCAATCATGTAGCATTTTCCTGCATTGATAATGAGTTAATCAAATACTATCTTCTAGCGTATGATTCAGATAATCTTCCTTTTTTTCCTAGATAAAGCAATTTCAGATGATATTTTACATAAAGTATGAATGTAGCAACATCACATTACCTTGTTTTTGATGTTTTATGTGACTTATCCTTCAAATTTATTATGAAGTAGTCTCTGAATATCAACTTTCCTCAAAGCTTGGTTAATTATTTTGTTTCCATCAACTTGGCAGGTATCTATCACATAATGGTTTAACTGGCCCTCTACCTGCAACCCTTGCTAAAGTAACTAACCTACAAAATGTTGACTTTTCCTTTAACAAATTAACTGGAGTCTTACCAAAGCAGCTGGTAAATCTTGGTCACCTCGAGTCGTTCAATATCTCACACAACCAGCTAAAGGGTGAACTGCCTTCTGGTGGGTTTTTAACACTGTTTCTCCTTATTCAGTGGCAACCAATCCATCTATTTGTGGGGCTGCTGCTAATAGATCTTGTCCAACTGTCCTTTCCAGGCCAATTGTTCTGAATCCCAACTCTACAGATTCTGTTCCTGGTACTATCCCTCCAAGTTTGGTCCATGAGAAGAAAATCCTAAGCATCTCTGCCCTCATTGCCATTAGTGTAGCTGCTATTATTGTTGTTGGTGTTATTGCCATTACTGTGCTAAATCTTTGCGTACAATCCACAATATCTCACTCTGCTGCCGCCCTTACATTTTTTGGTGGGGATAACTTTAGCCCCTCACACAGTACATATGCAAATTCTGGTAAGCTTGTCATGTTCTCAGGCGAACTTGACTTCAACACATGATCACATGTCTGCTTAACAAAGATTGTGAGCTCGGACGTGGTGGTTTTGGAGCCGTTTACCGCACTGTCCTCGGAGATGGTATGCCTGTGGCCATTAAGAAGCTTACTGTCTCTGGTCTTGTTAAGTCTCAGGGAAACTTCGAAAAGGAGGTTAAGAAATTAGGAAAAATTCATCACTCTGCTGCCGCCCTTATATTTTTGGTGGGGATGACTTTAGCCCCTCACACAGTACAGATGCAAATTCTGGTAAGCTTGTCATGTTCTCAGGCGAACTTGACTTCAACACATGATCACATGCTCTGCTTAACAAGGATTGTGAGCTCGGACGTGGTGGTTTTGGAGCCGTTTACCATACTATCCTCGAAGATGGTATGCCTGTGGACATTAAGAAGCTTACTGTCTCTGGTCTTGTTAAGTCTCAGGAAGACTTCGAAAAGGAGGTTAAGAAATTAGGAAAAATTCATCACCCTAATCTTGTGGCTCTTCAAGGTTATTATTCGAAATTTGTATGAGCATATCCATGAAGGTTCTACTAAAAACTTTCTCTCATGGAATGAGTGGTTTAATGTTATTCTTAGGACAACAAAAGGCTTGGCTAACTTACATCAAATGAACATAATTCACTATAACCTCAAGTCCAACAATATTTTGATTGATAGCTCTGGTGATCCTAAAGTTGCGGATTATGGGTTAGCAAGGTTGTTGCCAATGTTAGTTCGATATGTTTTGAGCAGCAAGATTCAAAGTGTACTCGGTTACATGGCACCTGAATTCGCATGCAAGATAGTGAAGATAACTGAAAAGTGCGATGTGTATGGGTTTGGAGTTCTTGTTCTGGAGATAGTCACTGGAAAGAAGCCAGTTAAGTACATGGAGGATGATGTTATGGTATTATGTGACATAGTAAGGGGAGCACTGGAAGAAGGCAAGGTGGAAGAATGTGTTCACAGGATGCTGCATGGAAAATTTTCAGCCGAGGAAGCAATTCATGTGATGAAGTTGGGTTTAATCTGCACATCACAAGTCCCTTCAAACAGGCCTGATATGGCAGTCGTAGTTAACATATTGGAGATGATAAGACGTCCTTCAGAAGGTCAGGAGGACCTGATATGATATCCCACGAGACTGATAGAAATTTTAAGATATGCTTTGTCAATGTCTAATCCCGGCGAAGAAGAATCTGCTTGATCTATTCAGAGAGAAGTCAGAATTTGTTGGTTGAAATTTTTATGCTGTTCAAAAAAAGAATTTCTCTTTCATATTATGGCCATTTGAAGTTTCATTTTTTTATTTTGTAATTGCTTCTCTGTTATTTTGGGTTACCGACCAGATTTCTTTTCACTAAGTTTCAGTTAGCAGGGATCTCACTTAAATTTTTCTTGGCTCTTTTCTGTAACAGTTGATTCTAACATCTAATTCCAGCAACCTCTTCTGTTTGTTCAAATGAGAATTAAGATTGGGAAGTTCCGAATGTGAAATGTTGATAGTAGATGTGCAAATAAGTATATTTGAGGACAAAATGATCAAACATGCACTATTACATACATGTCTATCTGACTGGAAATTGACTTCTCAAAGCAGCAAAAGTACTCTGCAGTGTAATATCCAGGTTGTGTTTTCAATTATTGTTAGAAAAAAACTTATAGAATTTGCAATCCATGATTGGTCAGACTTTTTTGTTTTCTGAAGTACATAACAAAATAATACTAATATATTGAAAAGTCAACAAGGGAGTTGATAGCCTGAGGACCTTAAAAGATTCTTCATCTCCCACTACTTATAAAGCAAATAATCTCGGTGACGATGATTAGAATATAGTTCCAGAAAATTTAGCCAAAAAAAGAAAAGAGAAAAGGAAAAGGTAGATCAAATTAATAAAATAGAGAAAATGGTATGGGATAACAGTGCATATGATGCTATCGAAAGTGAAGCAATACTATCTATTTTTATTCAGATACCATTGTCTTGTCTTTAGGTTCTAATGGTAACTTATGTTCTTTATTTAAATGTATATTTTGGTCTTTTGCTTTTATCTATTCTTTCTACTAGCCGCTGACACTCACATGGCTTTCGTCCTTCTTCAATGTCTTTATATTAGTTGGAATTTCTCTCCTTCAAGATATTATCTCTCTCTTTGTTGTCAAACAAAAAGCAGGATCAAACACTCGCTTGCCTGTATTTTATATTTCCTTTTTTTTATGGATAATGACGGGTCCGGTCAAGTGGTACGTATCTCAATTATTTCATCGAATATTTAGTACTTTTCACACATCAAAATTTGCTATGCTATTTATTTTTTTGATAATTGACAGAGTTGAAATTAGGTGGTGTGCATCTCAATTATTTCACTAGTAAGGAGAAAATCTCAAGGCTCATCCTCACATTCAGATGTTCTGTTTACCAAAGAATGGGGGAGAGATAAAGCAAGAAATTTGAGAAATAGAAGTAAAAGTAGAAGCAAGTCAAGGTCATGGTATCAAAATCATTCATGTTATCATTCTGGCGTGAAAGGACATATTAAGAGGTTCTGCAACAAGCTGAAGCAAAAAAATAGAGAAGGGAAGAAGGAAGAAAATAACAGAAATAGTGTTGTAGTAGTTGTCCGAGAAGACCTTCTCTTTGCTTCTGATAAAAAATGTCATCAATTTTGTATCGCAAGATACAAGTTGGATAGTAGATTCTAGAGCTACATCTCATGTCACACCAAAGAAAGACTTCTTTTCATCTTATACTCATGTTAGCTGTGGAGTGTTAAAGATGTGCAATGCTGGTGAAGTTAAGGTGTTTGGTGTTGGCACAATTTGTTTGAAGACTAATATTGGTACAACGTTAGTCCTTCAAAATGTAAAGCATGCTCCAAACATTTTTTTGAATTTGATCTCTGTAGGACAATTGAATGATGATGACTACCATAATGACTTATTTAATGGCCAATGGAAGCTCACCAAAGGCTCATTAGTTGTAGCTTGAGGAAGAAAGGATTCTAATTTATATGTGACACAAGGTTCTATTCTTAGTGAATTTGTAAATCTAGTAAAAAGTGACACTTTATTAGAATTGTGGTATAAGAGGCTAAGTCATATGAGCGAGAGAGGAATTGCATGTTTGGCGAAGAAGAATTTGCTTGTGGGTGTGAAACAAGCAAAGGTGAAAAGATGTGTCCATTGCTTAGCCAGGAAACAGAAAAGAGTTTCATTTCAAAGTTATCCCCCTTTAAGAAAACCTGAATTGTTGGAGCTAGTACACTCTAATTTGTGTGGTCCTTTTAAAGTGAAGTCAAAAGGTGGTGCATTTTACTTTGTGACTTTCATTGATGATCATTCTCGCAAGCTCTGAGTATATCCTTTAAAATTCAAAGATCAAGTACTTGATGTTTTTAAAGAATTTCAAGCCTTATGTGAGAGACAAGCTGGAAAGAAACTAAAATGTATTCACACTAATAATGGTGGATAATATATTGGTCTCTTTGATAACTATTGCAAATCGCAAGGAATTACTCATCAGAAAACTCCACCCAAGACATCTCAATTGAATGTCTTGGCAGAGAGGATGAATAGAACTCTGGTTGAGAGAGTTAGATGTGTTCTTTTAGAGGCTAAACTTTCAAATTTCTTTTGGGTCGAAGCACTTAGCACTGTTGTTTATGTTATCAATTTGTCTCATGCGGTTGCTTTGGATGGTGATGTTCCAAATAGAGTTTGATTTGCTAAGGATGTTTCCTATGATCACTTGAAAGTCTTTGGGTGTAATGCTTGTGTGCATATTCCAAAAGATGAGAGATCAAAATTGGATGTTAAAACTAAGCAGTGCATTTTCATTGATTATGGTCAAGATGAGTTCAAATATTGATTTTATGATCCGATTGATAATAAACTTATTAGAAGTCATGATACAATATTTTTTAAAGATAAAACAATTGAAGATATTGACAAGACTGAGAAAATAGATTCTCAGAATAATGAGAGCTTAGTCGATACTGATTCAGTTCCTATTACTGATTCATCTATTGCACATGAAGGAACCCAAGATAATAATACAGACGATGAGTAGGATCAAAATGACAATCAGGGTGTAAAACATATAGATGCTCCTATTAATAATATTGTGGTTATGAACAACCAGTTCCGGGTCAAGTTGCTACTTTGGATGCTCCTGAAATCTCTCGTAGAAGATCTACTAGGGAGAATAAAAAATTTACACGTAACTCTTCTAATGAGTATGTACTTTTGACTGACATGGTAGAACCTGGAGATTATGATGAAGCCATATAAAATACTCACAACAATCAGTGGGTAGAAGCTATGGAAGATGAGATGAAGTCACTCCATGAGAATGACATATATGAGTTAGTAGAATTATCGAAAGGTTAGAGAGTTTTATTGAATAAATGGATCTTTAGAGTAAAGCAAGATCAACATACCTCTGAGCCTAGGTATAAGGCGAGGTTAGTTGACAAAGGATTTGTCCAGAGGAAGAGAGTTGAATTTGATGAAATTTTCTCTCCTACTGTGAAAATGTCTTCTATGGTTCTAGGCTTAGTCACAAGTCTAGATTTAGAGGTTGAGAAGATACACATAGATGAAAATCCTTCAGATATGCTAACAAGTGGTATCCGATCGAGGTTAAAAATGAGTGTTCCTCTTGGCAAATTCAGCTCTAGCCGCAAGCTGCTGATGGTAATAAAGAATTTTATTTGATAAATTTTATCATAGAGCCTTAACACGTGAACCCATAGGAACAGGGCCCTTCTTCTTTGCAAAAAAGCAGGCAACTGGGCCAGACAACATTAATAGCGGAGTTTCCATGGTAAGGTACAAAGCTTTTTGTCTGGGTCTTGGGCAGACGTACTCAACTGAAATAGAAAGGCGAGTAACCACTAGTGATAGGGCAAAAATAGGGGGGAAGGAAAAAGGAAAGAGCGATGCCTACATTAAATCAATTGATTCATCATGGTAGAGAAGAAAAATGGCGCACGAACCGTACTCGAGCTTTGGATCAATGTCCCCAGAAGTAAAGAGTATGCCCGCGCGTTTCAATGAGAACACCAAAAAAACCTAATTCAGCTCCACGTAAGATAGCCCCCACCTGCGCTTTGTGCAGAACTGAAAGCTTAACGCAACCGACATAGGTAATCAAGCAGCAATCGAAAAGGTGGGTTAGTCGCCTAGTGACATCCTAAATCCAATTACTTCACTCCCTTTGAAAGATAGGCCCTCCTCAGGGAAAAAATAGAGTATAGAATAAAAGGGGATAGCTTAGCAGGTAGGTACCACTACCAACTACCAACACGAAGGAAAGCAACTCGATAAAAAAGCCCTTATTGTAAGAGGCTGGTGAAAGGTGTGAGATCCGAATCACTGTCTTAGTCTGCTTCTTGTTCGGATGTATCACCTACTTCATTGGAAGAGTTCTATCCCTCAACGGGAGTGGGAGGCTCACTCCGAGCAGGTTCGGATCACTTACAATACACGGACTCTATGAAGGAATGGGTTGGGTTAGGAGCGTTTTCAATATGATTTTTTTCCTGTATTTGTTCGATGAGAAATGCGAGTCTGTTTTGTCCACTTTCTTCATCCCCAGGAAGCTATAAGTAATGCAACTATGAATCTCATGGAGAGTTCGATCCATTAGGTTCTTCGATTTCTTTTTTTAAACAATATAAGAAAACACCAATTTTTTTGGCACAGTATTTTCTGCGTTTCCTATTGATTTGTCCCCTGGACTAGACCTATTCTACATTCAGAAGGGCGAGTAAAGCTTCCCCCTGAGGTTAGAGCCTTGATTATGAATAAGTCGTGAATATGAATAGTCAGGAGCGAGGGAACTAGCAAAGAAGCAATATGTCCAGTCACCTGGTCTTTAGGATTCTTACGATAACAAGCGAGACTAAGCAGAAATACACAATTGGGGTAGGTATTTGTTGGTTTTTCCTAAATAGGATGGTCTTGTTTTTTCCTTTTCTATTTTCTGGACAACTTTGTATATGAGAATTGGGGAGTTTTGCCAAAAGCGAAGCTCGTTTTCGTACAGAAAGAGAAAACTTCAGCTCCGGACCGAAAGGTGGGCGTCTCGATCTAAACCAGCCTTGTCTACCAAGAATCGATACATCGAGAAGGTAGAATGTTGAACTAGAATTCCCTTAATTGAGGAAGTGAAAACTTGGGGACTAGACGACGTGACATACTACGATCATGTACATAAGTGCTATCCTTCATCTCGGCGCACCGAAAATGTATCAGGGCTCAAGTGATTCACCGAAGTGACGAGACCTTGAAAGCTGCTTTTTCAAGTGTAAGTAGCGGAACATTCTGTCAATCGGGGAAGGTTTTTGGTGACAAGACCTGGAGATGATATTCAGACCAATTAGATCCTGACATACCAGTAGGTACCATAGGAGATCGCTATGATCGTTACTGTATTCATATCGAAGAGATGCGACAAAGTGTTCGGATCATTGTGCAATGTCTTAATCAAATTCCTAGTGGCATGATCAAAGGCGATGATCGTAAGCTATGTCCGGGCCTAAGCTCCTGAACCGGCAGGAAGAAGAAGCGCACCCGAACCCCCTTCTTACTACCCTTTTAGAAGGTGAGGAACTTGCCGATCAGGCGTATCCTGATGAAAAGAAGATTCTTATGAGAGAAAGCCTCCAGTTCGTGCATTTGCTTGCCTTGCCGTTTTCATACTTCAGTGGGAGCCTGAAGCTGAGACCTGACACGGGAGGTTTATATAGAGATAGCACCCGGATATGGGGTCTTGATTTCGTGGTACCTATCTTAGAATCAGCACCTGGACTAGGTCAGAAGAGTAAGTATAGGTTTTTATCCCTCTGGTCCTCTCAACTCATACTTAGGAAAAGGGTCCAGCTACATATGCGAATAGTGAAAGATCTCTTCCCCTTCATCCCTTGCTTCTTATTCATTCTCTCTCAACTGTGTTACTCCATGCAGAGATAAAAATTTAATGTAGGAGATTTTAGAGATGGAGATTTAATATGTTGAAGATTATGTGAAGAGGTGGAGAAAATATATTTTGTCAAAAATTCAGGTCAAGGGGGAAAATTGTTGGGTGTTTGTCCTGGTTTTTTAACCATAATTGGTTTTTCCTTTTTGTAAAAGGAAAGCACAAATCTTTCATAATTGGCTAGTTCGTTTTCTTGTAAAAAAAGGTTTATGACTCTATAAATAGAGGCTCATTCCTTCAAACTTGGTAACATCCACAATGTAGTCCTAAGAGCTTTGAGAGTTTTATTTAGGGGGAGAATTTGTAAGACACAAGTGTTATGGTGTTACTTGTGTGAACCTCCTTTTTCTTCTGAGTGAATTTTGTGAAGTTGTTTCTCTCTAGATTTTGTACTCTCTTTTATATAGTGAATTGCTCATCTCCTGTTATGAATTCTGATACCATGACCTTGACTTGCTTCTGCTTTTACCTCTATTTCTCAATTTTTTTGCTTTATCTCTCCCCCGTTCTTTTGTAAACAGAACATCTGAATGTGTCCTTGAAATTTTCTCCTTACTTCTTCATTCAACACACCACTCTTAGCATATTACATAGTCACCTTATCACCAGGAGCTGAATTTGTTAAAGAAATATGAAGAGTTTCCCAAGAATTTAGTAGAGTATTAAGAAATCAAAGTCCTTTTATCTCATCGTCAAAATTGACATTCATTCCAGATAGACGATCAAAGATACCTTGAAAATTATTTATATGATCAAGTATAGGACTGTTCTCCTTGTATTTAAAGGTCATCAATTGCTTTAGTAGGAACAACTTATTATTGCCAGTTCTTGAAGCGTAAAGTGTCTCCAACTTTTTCCATAATGTTCTAGCACGTGTATCATTCACAATGTGATTGTGCACATTATCTAAAACCCATTGTCTAATATATCCACATACTTATTGGTGTGAAAGTTTCAATTTTCATCAGTCATAGACTCGGGTTTCTGAGCAGCAAAAACGGAAAGATGCATCTTGTTCACAAAGAGTAGATCTTTCATCTTGCTTTTCCATATATTATAATTACTCCTGTTGAAATATACCATCTTGCTCATGTACTCCAATAAAAAATCTTTGATACCTAACCAAGGCTATGATACCACTTGTTGTGATGGAAAGCGACAAACTCAAAAATAGAAAAAATAAAGAACACTAAATTTAACGTGAAAAAAACCCTTAAACAATCACAGGATCACAAAGATCCAAATAGCTCTACTATAACAATAAGAGAGTTACAAATATTCTCCAACAATGGCTGCACAATAAGTGCCAAACACGGAGAAGTAATAGCTACACCAATAAAATAAATCAAGAGAAATCACCCAAAATACATCTTCTGTTCGGGACTCAAAATCGGATTCTGCGGACCTCCAAATCTAATCTTTTCCGTTTAAATCAAACACAAAGCTGTTAGAAATACTCAGTCAAAATTTTAGCTCAATCTAATGGGGGACGAACTGACAAATACAATTTAAAGGTGGCTGATCCGAGAGCAAAACCTGCAGCGAAAATAACCTTTTTCTTCTCTCTTCTCTCTTGGTGAAAGCTCTCTCAAAAAATCTCTCTTATGTGTGTATTATTTCTAAATATAAATACCAATGAGCCTTGAATAATTCTCTCAAGTTGTCCTATTTATAGATGATAAGTGGTGCTTTTTCCATAAGCCAAAATCAACTCCAAATAAGATTAGTAATCCAACTCAAAATAGGAATACAAATCCAATTCCTATTCCAAATTGGATTGGAAACCAAAAGAGAATAGGATTAGGCCATGGGCTTTTGGCTGAAACATGAACTATAGCCCAACATTACTTAGTATACACTTTACCGGCACATAATAAAAAATAGTTTTCATCTTATATATGCCATGCAATTTTCCGATTCTGCTAAATTTATACGTGACATATAATGTTTTAGTAAATCGCGGTGAATCAAGGCTTATCTGTCTTTTATCTTCACACAACTCCATTAGTTTTACTACTCGGTAGTACTTGTTCAGTTCAAAATCGAGACGGCATCATGCGAAAATTAATAATTGCAAAATCTTAAAGGCTATAAATCAGATGACAAAAAAAACTATACTAAAAAAATATATTATTGGATATAATTTGGTCAACTGACCTACATATTGAAAACTAAATCAAAAAATATAAAATCTATTTTGGAAGAATAATCTCCCACTAAATAATACTCTTTTGATAACTACATTGTGAATGCTATTGGGTTATGTTTGAGATTTTTTTTTCTATTATATAAGTTCAAAACTTTTCTTCCAAGAAAGAATTAACCAAATATGAAAAAAATATTTTCCAACCAGAAAATCTTTTTCACCAAAAAGATCTTTACAAAGTAAAATAAAATTATGATATAACTCAAATAAATAGAAAATTCAGGGCAAATCCTAACCATACTATTATATAATTTTAGGATTCCTCTCACTAGTCTGCATGTACTAGATTTTATGTTGATTATGCATTAACAAAAATTTCAGTAGGAACAAAAGAAAGACATTGTAGAATGGTGGTTGTTTTGTTAGTAGTTGAGATAATCTCACTAAAATTCCAAAGCCATATGATTTAGAAAATAATGCTAGTTGTCATCATTGTTGCAACTCTGGCGTGCGGTAAGTCTCATGGGCATTGTTGGGCCCAAGAAAACCTTAATTTGTTTGGCGGTTTCATCATCATCAACTAGCACATGCTCTTACAATTAAGCTTCTGATTCCAATACTATATCTAGTCTTAATAGATTACTGAAAAGAATATTCAAGGCATTCTTAAGCCTTCTAGAAATCTAGACAAATGGTTCCTTCTCCTAGAACCTACAAGACCCAAGGTCCAACATCGAGAACACACAAATTTCTTGAAGAAAGCCAAAGCATTAATGGTTTGCTAAGTACAAAGTAAGACTCATGACTAGAAGGAATTACTTGGACCAGGCAGAGGTATTAATGATGTAGTTGCCCAATGAAGAGACGGTGTAATCATTAATTACACATTACGAATGAAATAATTTTTTTTGTGAATGTGCGAAAAATTAAGCTATAGATAAACCACAAGCAATATAAAGGCGACATGCAATGTAGAAAATTAAAAAGCTATGAGGAAAGCTGCCTGACGATTTGTTTTTAAGGATAAACTGTTGAGATATTAGCTGCTTGTACACATGTACCTTGATTTCTGCTTGGACGAGTTGTACATAGTCAGCTAGAGTTTGTTAGTCGGTTGCCTAAGTTAACTATTACAGCTATTGCCAGCTGATTAGAGGTGAAAGTTAGCATAGATGATTAGCTCTATATATATAGCACGTCATTGTATTCAGAGTTAGTTTTGTACATTGAAATATACAGAAAAGCTTCCGCAAAACTCTCTCTATCTTTTCTCTTCAGTTAAGCTTTCTTAGTGTTCTGCAATGGTGATCAGTCACTATATGATTTGAATCACCAAAGTGTTCATGGTATCAGAGCAGTAACTAATTGGATCTAGAATTTGTTTCTGTAATTAGAAGAAGATTTGTTTTTTTTCTAGCGATTGAATTCTGTTTGCATGGCACCTACAACTGAATCGAACGAAATTCAAGGAATGATGGCAACATCAGAGAACAGATCGAGTGTTCTCGATTACAATCATCCACTCTATCTGTCCCCTGGTGATGTTCCTGGAGCAGTTCAGGTTGGGATACAACTAGTAGGAATGGAAAATTACTCCTTGTGGAGTCGTGCTATACAGCTGGCATTGTTGACCAGGAATAAGCTTGAATTTGTCGACGGGACCATAACTAAAGGAGATTTCATAGCAGAGAAAGGCATGCAATGGGAGCGATGTAATGCTCTGGTAGATCCTGGATAACAAACAATGTAAGTGAATTTTGTTCAAATCAAATGCGCATCTAGTATGGAAGGACTTGAAGGAACGATTTAACAAGGTGAATATGTCTAGAGTTTTTCAATTTCACAAAGAAATTTCCAGTTTAACTCAAGGAGTTGCATCGGTTTCTATCTATTTTTCACGTCTCAAAGATCTATGGGATGAATATAATTCTATCGTTCATCCTCCTTCATGTGACTGTGTGAGGTCGAAGGATTACACAGAAAAGTCTGAGCAATAGCGATTGCTTCAATTTCTCATGGGCCTAAATGAAGGTTATAACCAGGCTCGGAGTCAGATCCTGATGATGACGCCAACTCCAAGCCTCAATCAGGTATATGCAATGATTGTTCAGGATGAAAATCAAAAATTCATTGCATGCAAAATTTGTAGTGGTGGAGATATTGTGGAACCTACTGCTTTGCTCACGGCTAGAGGAAGTGGACAAAAACAGATGTTTTGTAGTAGTGGAGAGGTTATGGAACTTACTGCCTTGTTCACAGCTAGAGGAAGTGGACAGAAACAGGTGTATAAGAGGAAATACAACCCTATGTGGTATGACTACTGCAATGTTAAAGGACACACAAGGAACACATGCTTCAAGTTGATGAAGTGTGAGCATTGCCACATGAAAGGGCACCTAAAGGAAAATTGCTATCAGCTGATAGGCTATCCATCAGATTTTAAAGGGAAGAAGAGAGTGAACATGGTCACAGGAACTGATGAGAACGGTGTAGAAATCAGTATTGGTACTGTTGGATCTTCACAGGTCCAGCATACAACATTTTTCACACATGAGCAGTACCATTAGATCCTTAAAATGCTCAAAAAGACATCCATCAATGAGGCCAGTGCACACTTGGCATGTAACTCTTTCTCTGCATTCCTAGATAAATTGAAATGGATTATGGATACAAGGGCTACTAACCATATAACCGGTGATGAAGGTTTATTGAAAATTGATGGACCAACAGGACACGCAGGGAAGGTTCAACTACCTAATGGAGACTCAGCAAGTGTATCTTAGATAGGAAGTTGCAAATTGTCAGGAGGTGAAGTTATACAAGGTGTATTACATGTTCCAGATTTTAAGTTCAATCTGTTATCTGTTTCTAAGATAACAAAGGAATTAAAATGTTGTGTGAGTTTCTTTCCTGACTTCTGTATCTTCCAGGACCTCTTCACTGGGAAGGTGAAGGCGATTGGTAGGGAAGAAGACAACTTATATGTGCTGAGCTCAGAAATAAAGGGAGATGCCATTGGAAAACTGAAGACTATGACAGTGTTGAAGGATACCACTACTGCAGAGGTTTGGCACAGGAGAATGGGGCATGTCCCAATGTCAGTACTTAGGAAGATGAATAAATTTTCTAATAAGGAATTCACTATAAGTCATTGCGATATATGTCCCTTAGCTAGGCAGACAAGACTTCCATTTCCGTTAAGTAGCACTAAGACAACTGAATCTTTTCATTTGATATACATGGATGTGTGGGGGCCCTATACGGTGTCTACATACAATGGTATGAGATTTTTCCTTAGTCTTGTTGATGACTATTCCATATGGACATGGATTTTCTTATTGCATCTTAAATCTGATGTTACTACTGTTCTTAGAATTTTTTTGATGATGATTGAAAATCTATTTGGAAAGAAGGTAAAAGTTCTGAGGTCAGATAATGACTCAAAATTTTTCAATCATAGTTGTAGTAATTTATTTACTGGTTCTGGTATTATCATCAAAGCTCATGTCCCTACACCCCACAACAAAATGGGGTGGTGGAGAGGAGACATAGACATATACTTGAAATAGCTAGAGCAATGAGGTTCCAAGGGAACTTGCCAGTAAGGTTTTGGGGTGATTGCATAGAGGGAGTTGTTCAGGTAATCAATAGAACACCCTCAGTAGTTCTGGAGAATAAGTCACCATATCAGATGCTCTATGGCAAGGATCCTGATTTGTCCTATATGAAGGTGATCGGATGTCTTTGCTATGCCACAAACTTACCTAGACAAGACAAGTTTGCTGCAAGGGCAGTCAGGTCAGTGTTACTTGGCTATGAAACAAGCCAAAAGGGATACAAATTATATTATCTTGTGAATAAGAGAGTCTTTGTGAGCAGGGATGTTGCATTCCATGAGGATTTATTTCCCTTTCAGGCTCCGGTAGGTGTGCATCTTGTCTCTACATTGCCAGATATTTTTCAATTGCCTGATATGCCGTTTGATATGGATAGTTCATGTGGTGTCATACACAACACCTTTCCCACAAATTATTGATCCTCTGATTGAAGCAACAGTTGAAGTGCATGATCCACAACCTGTAGTTGAAGTTCCTGTTGCAGAGGATTCATCTGAGATCTTGCAAGCAGAAAATGTGGAATTGATAGCTCCTATTGGAATAAATGATTCAGCACCACCACAGAGATCACATAGACTAGGAAAACCATCTATTTGGCTCAAAGACTTTATTCAACCTTTAAAAGGGAAGAAAGTGGCCAGTTCTTGCTTGTATCCTATTTATGCTGTTGTGGGGTATGAGAATCTCATAGAGAAGTATAAGACTTATATCAGCAAGGTCTGAACTGAAGTAGAACCTACTAGGTACAAGGAGGCAGCAGCTTACCCTAGATGGGTAGAAGCAATGAAGGCTGAAATACAAGCCTTGGAGGACAACCACACCTGGAAAGTTGTTCCATTACCAAAAGGAAAAAAAGCAATAGGATGTAAATGGGTGTATAAGATCAAATACAAAGAAACTGGTGATATTGAAAGGTTCAAAGCAAGGCTAGTGGCCAAAGGGTACAACCAAAAAAAGGGTTGAATTACCAAGAAACCTTCTCTCCGATTGTGAAAATGGTCACTGTTAGAGCACTGTTGTCTATAGCTGCTGCACAAGGTTGGTTCATACATCAGATGGATGTTTACAATGCATTCTTGCAAGGGAATCTAGATGAAGAGGTATACATGATGATTCCCCAAGGGTTTAATCACACTGCAGGCCCCTCTCATGCTTGTAGGCTGCTCAAGTCATTGTATGGCCTCAAGCAGGCCTCTAGGCAATGGAATAAGAAGTTGACTACAGCCTTGATCAATTCTGACTTTGTTCAAAGTCATCTTGATTATTCCTTGTTTACTAAGAAGTCATCAGAAGGTATGGTGGTGATTTTAATATATGTGGATGATCTACTTATTACAGGACCAGTCTTACTTTGGTTCAGGATACCAAAGCTATGCTTCATGGTGCTTTTAAGATTAAAGACCTCAGAGAGCTTAAGTTTTTTCTTGGTATTGAATTTGCAAGAAGTGTTGCTGGTATTGTTATGCACCAACGCAAATATGCTTTGGAGCTTATTTCAGATATGGGACTTTCTGGTTCTCAATCATTTGGGGCACCTGTTGAACTAAATCAAAAGCTCACGACTACTGAGTTTGACAATTATGTATGGACTACTGATGACAAACTATTAGATGATCCAGGTGGATATCAAAGACTTATTGGGAGGCTACTTTATTTGACAATCACTAGACCTGATGTGTCTTTTGCTGTGCAAAATCTTAGCCCCAAAGATTCTCACATGAATGCAGCTATTAGGGTGGTGAGGTATGTGAAACAATGTCCAGGGCTTGGTATTTTACTATCAGCTAATAGTGCTCCATTATTCGAGGCATTTTGTGATACGACTTGGGGTTCCTGCCCCAATACGAGAAGGTCTATTACAGGCTACATGGTGAAGTTTGGTGAGTCTTTGATTTCTTGGAGGTCCAAGAAGCAATCCACCGTCTCAAGGAGCTCAGCTGAGGCTGAGTATCGCAGCCTAGCATCCACAGTTGCTAAGGTTGTTTGGTTGGTTGGGTTGTTCTCTGAGTTGAATGTGCCTATATCTCTCCCTGTTTCCATTCATTGTGATAGCAAGTCTACCCTTCAAATTGCTGCTAGTCCGGTGTTTCACGATCGTACAAAACATATAGATATCGATTGCCACTTTATTCGCGAGAAGCTTCTTCTTGAGTTGATTGCTACTCATTATTTTCCAACTGCAGAGCAACCTGTAGATATTCTTACAAAGGGTCTCACTTGCATCCAACATCACTATTTCTTATCCAATCTAGGAATGAAGAATCTCTTCATAGCTCCTAGCTTGAGGAGGGGTGTTGAGATATTAACTTCTTGTACACATGTACCTTGATTGCTGCTTGGATGAGTTGTACATAGTTAGTTAGAGTTTGTTAGTCGGTTGCTTAAGTTAACTATTATAGCTGTTGCCAGCTGATTAGAGGTGCAAGTTAGCATAGATGATTAGCTCTCTATATATAGCACGTCATTATATTCAGAGTTAGTTTTGTACATTGAAATATACAGAAAAGCTTCCGCAAAATTCTCTCTATCTTTTCTCTTCAGTTAAGCTTTCTTAGTGTTCTGCAATGGTGATCAGTCACTATATGATTTGAATCACCAAAGTTTTCATAAACAAAATGAAAATGAGATCTGAAGAAGTTTCTTTGCATCTTGTATGTTTCTTTGAATTCGGGCAGAAGGTTCTTTTTATGCATTTTGCAAGTATTTCTCAATACATTTCGGTTCTACATCACAATAAAAGAAAAAGACACAAATTTCTTGAAGAAAACCCAAGAAGTAATGTTATTGTAAGTCCAAAGTATGACACACAAGTAGGTGTTGGACCACATGCAGGCAGAGCCTATTACTACTTTCCATTACTTCCCTTTGATTATTTCCAAACTATTTTTAAAAGTTGGGATAGTCATGAATATGATGTACTTGTAAGTGTGTAATTTATCACTTATAAAATATAAACTAGTAGTTAAGACCTCATTAAAGGAAGGGAAAAAATGGAAAAAATCATAACAGTTTTCTTAAATTTTGAATAATTTATTTATTTTGAATAATGAAAAAAATCTCAAAAATTCACTTAATATAAACTAAAGACAGTGTATGTTAGGATAGTCCAATTAAAAATTGAGTTTTTAAATTACAATACCTCTGAATTGTCTAGAAATTGGAACTAGAGCATAAAAAAGGCGATAAATAATGTGGCAAAAAGAGGTGAAAAAGCTGCATGATTGAAACTAAAGCTAGGAAGGAGAGTAGCGTGATGGGTCCATAAGAATATAGTGCATGCTGCACTCAAGGGAACGACATGCCTTAATTCTTTTTAGAGCGTATGGGTTTGCTTTATTGGGAGTTGAGAGTGGACATGCACACCAACCATTTTCATTTTGCTTTTGAAACCAAATATTGACAAAAGCATGCATGCGTTTTTTCCAATACATACCCTTACACATAGAATTGACAAAATGAGCTTGGCCCTCGAGGCCGATCCAACTCAGCTCTTTATTTAAGTAGGGTTGAACTAAGAGTTTTTTAGCCCATTTAGAAATGAGCCACTGCACAACATCAGCATCTCTTGTCCCTTGCTTCAGGGGTTGAGCCTAGGCTAGCTCATGAAGAGGGGTTGCGCCGAGGCTAGCCCATGAAGTCAGAAAAAGATAAATTAAATTTTAAAAATCATAAGTAAATTAAGCAAAAAGATAAAAATTAATGAAAAAACAATGAACTAACTACAAAACAGTAAATTAGAAACAAGAGTATTAGTTTTTAATCTTAGAAATCATATTATGTTGAGTTTCTTCTGGACGTATGTGGCTTGGATAAGTAAATAAAGATAGTAATTTATATTTGCTCTTTTGAATTGATTTTGTATCTGTAATATGAGTTCGTGCAAGAATGGTGTGGTAGAGAATTGTATTTCAAATTGCAAAAGTTTCCATGTTTAGATTGTAACAAAATCACTTAAAAAATGCTATTTCAGAATAATAATAATAATTAAGGGCTGAACCTCCTAGCCCACGATCTGCTTAGGGCTAGGTTGGGCACCTACCATTTTAAAGGTCCTTCAGTTAAAAGGGTTAGTTTTTCCTAGATCATTTAGCTCTTTGGCCCGTTAGGGCTAGGTTAGATTGAGTTGAGCCAGTCCATTTTGACACCTCTACCTACACATTGCATCCACAACAAATAGAGAACTTATGAAGAGGCTGAGTAGGTGTTTGGTCATGTAATTTGGAGCTCAAATTTGAAGTTTTAATATGAAATTAGTGTTTATTTATGAAATTTGAACAAAACTTTTATTAAGCTAAGATCATTGAGCTAGCTAACAATATGAAATCTTGATTATTAACAAACATATGCAAGAAAACATATATTAAACATGTCTCAATATTACAAATAAAAATTAATATTGTTTATGATGAACAACTATTGAAGAATCGGTTCCTTAACATGCTTACTACAAGAGCTGCTTACAAGAGTACATGGTGAGAAGTGAAGGAACATGGTCTTTCACAGTTGTCTAGAATAACACTGTTGATCAAGCACACAATAGATTCCACGATGCATTGAAGGATTCCATGAGGAATTAAGATTATGACTAATCCAATGGATGAAGGAACAAGAAAGCAATATGAAAATATTACCGTATTTGCACACATAGAAAAAACTTTGTAAGTAGGAGAAAACAAAAGGAACTGACATGTGAAGGAGGAAAACCAAGTAAAACTTGGATTAGACTCTTGAATTCTTGAACGAATCCATGTTAACTTGGGAGTACAAGAAATGACAACCCTATGCCTATATAAAGCATTATATTGATGCTGCTCGAGAAGAAGACAAGAAACTCAACTGCACAAACAAAGAGATTATTTTGCTTGAGCGAGAGTCAACTAGCAATGATAAAAGAATTCGTTCATATCAAGTTTTACCATTACACTTTTTGTTGTCTAGTTTGATTATTTATGCGCAAATTGTAACATTTATATTGCTAATGAATTTTTATTAAGTGTTTGAGTTGTAAGGGATTTTTTGACTGGGTAAAGTCTTGAATAAAGTAACTATAATTAGGGAGAATTGTAGAGGAGAAAGATACTATACGATATAGTCCCTTGATTATAAAGTTGTAGCCTAAAACAATTACTCAAATTTAGTGGTAATTTGAGGAAAAATATTTTGGGGGTAGGACATGGTTTTTGACTCCTGGGAGTGAGAATTTATTCACGTAAAATCTTTGTTTTAATTTATTATTCTTCACTTACTTCTTGTGTAGTTATTAAAAAATCTTGTTCTTTAGTACATAGGTAGCAACATAACATAAAATAATAATTGATATTAGAGTAGGTTCTTTCAAAAGGCTAACACCTTGAAAGTTCTAAAGATAGTTGCACCATTAGAAGTTCAAGAAGGACAATCTATCACAAACCCACCATCCTTTAATAGAAAATATTATGGATGGTGAAAAGGAAAAATAAAAGATTTTATTGTTGCAGAGGACCTAGAGCTATGGGACATTGTCCAAGAAGATTAAAAAATTCTCATGATCACTAATGATAAAAGCAAGAAGGATTTACCCCTAAAGCAAGAAAAGATTACAGTGAAGAAGATATCAAGGTTGTCCAAAAGAATGCAGAAGCAAAGGCGATTTTTATTTTTGGCATTATACCTGATTTAATATAGTAGAATTTCCTCTTGTAAACCTTCCAAGGAAGTATGAGATACCTTATAAACAAGCATAAAAGAACAAGTGTTGTCCTCCCATCACACACAAATATATGTGATCGCAAGTAATAAAGTGATTATAAATAATTAGATATTATCGATCTCTCATAGACTTAATTATTGACAAGCTGACTAATCTACTATTATATTATAAACACAAGTGTTATTCGATTTAAGAGTTTTTGGATTTAATTATTATACTAACAAATAAAGTAAATAGAGTAAAAATTTTAGGAGTTTGATCACAGAGATATTAAGATCTAGGGTTACAACACTCACGCATCATACTTTATATGTATTGTTAATGCATATTTAAGTAATCTATCGAAATGATGAATAACAAGCCTAGTAGTATGACTATGGACTCGCGCAACACTCTAACCGTCTACTCAAATTATGCATCAATTATATTATTGAGCAGGGATATTCAAATTAATTCAAATGAAAATAAGCTGTCATCCTGTATTTGACCCAAGCAGGGCAATCTAGGTACGTCTCCGTCCTAGCTGCTAATTCATCCGCAGATGAACTCTACTGCTCTTAGCTCACATTTTATTTCTAGTTTTCATATCTCGAGTTTCTCTAGAAATTATCTGTTTATGCTATTGGTCGCAAAATATTAGAATAGTAAACACAAGATTAAATAAACAAAACATAATGGTAGATTCAGAAAACTAAACTATATATTAGTTATGATATTCATACTATGACCACAACACTAGATAGATGGATTTAGCTACTCATACTCTGATTACAAACAATAGTCTAATGTATGAATAATAACTTAAGATAAGTAAAAGAGTTGAGAAGTAACCAATAACCATATTACACAAGAGGATTCTTGCTCTATCATTCTATTGATTCTCCAGACTATGCAGAATACCCTCTAAAAATAAACTAGGAAGATTATTTATAATATTAGAAAATACTAAAAAAATACCTCTCCAAGTTGAGTTGGGAGAAACGCAGAATTTACCCTTGTCTATTGTTACTCGCGGCACGAGCTCTCCATGCTCGCTATGGGGCTAGTATCACGAGCTCCTTCTACTTGTCTTGGGATTCTCCTTCTAAGGTTCTAAACTTCAAAGAGGTTGTATTTTAGACCCCCCTCCCTTCACTATAGAGCTTGCCCTGTGACTTTGCCCTGGACCTCAATTTGCTAAATTTGGCATTCTGAGCTTCATTTTTATCTCTTTTTAGCTTCTTTCATTAAATTTGCACAAAACAAGTTGTACAACTGATAAATCATGAATTCAATCATGAACTAAAAGTATTAGGCCATAACATTCTTAAAACAAGGCTTAGATGTGGGTAAAAAATAATGAAAACGAGTATATATTAGCCCCACATTAATAAGTCAGGTCAAGAAATTAGAAGTTTCCTTGTTTAATAGGCAATACAAGCTTATCAAGATGAATGAAAGAGAATTCCTCCAAAATATTTTCAATAGATCTATTGACCTCACTAATGAATAAAATTCTCTTGGAGAGGTTATTATTTTGAGCAGAAGGATTTAAAAACTTCTAGATATCTTGCTTGACTCTTGAGAAAGCAAGACGAATGCAATTATGGATGCGAAAGATCTAGAAATATTTACTATGGATGAACTCATGAAAAACATGAAGATATATGAGTTGAAGAAGCTCTAGAAGCAGAAGAATATTCCTCAAGAAGAGAATGAACCCACTTTTTAAAACTACTCAGAATCTAGATCTAAGTGAGGAAGATATGATTCTGCCAACTCGAAGATTCCAAAGGATGATCAGAAAAGGAGGATTTCTTTATAAGGAGACACCTCAAAATCAAGAGTGCCTAATACATCTAACTCTATGATTACCACTTGTGGAAGACGTAATTATTTTACTAAGGAATGTCCGAAAAAGAGACTGAATGGAGAAGGAATGTAATTGATAAAAGGGGAAGGGACCAGATCCCCAGAAGTAGGATAAACTAGGAAAGCAGACCAAATAGTGAAGAAAGCATTGACATCCATGAGACACTCTTCTAGTGATGAAGAGGATGATGATGAAGAAGAAGATTACCAACCCCTATTGGCCAAATATGAAACTGATTGAGAGCATATCCCAGCAATAATGGACAACTCTGACTCTAATGATCACAACCCTAAGGTAAACGTTTTTGAGATCAAGAATGATATGCATACTTACTGATCTCGACCATATATATGTCTGTTTGTCGTATTTTGCCCATATTTCCCCTTAGTTTTGAGAATAATGTTTACTATATTAGGTTTGTCTTGATTGATATTGATTGATTATGTACTAAGACACATTATTAGACATTTACAGGTTAAATGATGAGGAAAATTGACCTTTGGGAGTAAACACAAAAGCACAAAATAATGAAAAGGAGTTTGCAAAGCCCCGGGAAGGAAGAGAAGAGAAAAAAAGCAAAATCTGGGCACTGGTGCAACCTGTGGCGCGTCCCCCAGAGCCCAAACTACTGATGGGCAGTATTGATGCACTGCAGGCGCGGCGCGCCTGAGCCCTACCCGGAAATATTTTCCAACTTTTTTCTACTCTGATTCTAAGAAGGAAAATGGGTTATTTTCCAATACTATAAATACAACCCTAGGACATTTTTATGAGGATTATTCCACCATATTTTGAGCTTGAAGTAGAAGATAGAATGCACCATCAGGTTTCTTTTCTTCTTACTTTTCTTAGTCATTACTTTGAATGAAGACAATACTTTTTGTGTTCATGATTAGTATGAGTGGCTAAGAACCCTTGTTCTAGGGCTACGGCTAAACGCATGAATGATTAGTTGAAAGTTGAATTGATTAAGTTTTGTTTACCATTAATAGTTGTTCTTGTATTTCTGTACTTAGTATTTTGATGCTTGGCTGCCATTAAGATAAATCTATAATCATATTGTGAACCCGAAAGAAGGATCAATAAGATAGAACGAGAAATATAAGGAGCAAGATCTCTCTTTTATACTGTAAAGGGTAGATTTGTGGCTAGGATAGGAATATGCTTAGACCACTTTGCTTGGTTTAAATGAGAACAACAACTTCGTTCATATGCTAATTCTGCTCATAGGAATATAGAACTAGAATTGCATGTGAATAGACGATTAGAGGTTTGAATGACCATAATCATGCAATTAACCCCAAAACCAACAACTAGGTAAACAAACAAGTCAATTCAAGTGGATACTACTTATGATTGAAAAATAAAGCTGTAACCTGGAATTCTCTCAAAATTTAGAACAACAAAAAATATTTTACTTGCTTTAATATTTTATTTAATTGCCCTTAGTTTACTACAAACTCCAAACTTTTCTTAGTTACTTTCACACTTGTTTATTTTTGTTGTATTAGAACTACTTAGAATATTTGCTAAGTCACAAGTCTCTTGGGTATGATATCCAAATAAACCAGTATATATTACTTAGACGACCACGTACACTTGGGTGTGGTTAGATGTCGCTAACAAGTTTTTGGCGCTATTGTCAGAGACTTAGAAATTAGTAAATTTCTAAGTTTTCTTTTACGGCTTTATTATTCAGGTGTTGACAACTTGATCTTAGCTTTTAAATCTACAAGTACAAACTTAGAATTCTCAACAAGATGGCAAGGATTAGAGACTTAATGGAGCCATACCGTGAACTTGAGAGATTATTTTATCAAAGAAGAAGGTAAGCAACCCTTTATCTGATTCAACAAGTTAGGAGGTGGTTCTTGATCCGAATTAGCAGGTTGAACAACACGAAGTTGTTCCAGTAGAAATGGCTACACCAAGGGCAGTGAGAGAAGTGGAAATCTCACAGGTGACTAATGTCACATCGAGCATTCACAAACTAGATACAGAAGGTTGCTTTGAACTCAAACAGAACATGGTGCAACTTTTGCACTCTAGTGGGCAGTTCACAGTCCTAGCACATGAGGATCCACAGCAACACATCCAGACTTTTCTGGAAATTAGTGATACTTACATACCAACTGGAGTCTCAGAAGATTATGTGAGGCTTACGTTATTACCGTTTTCCCTCCTTGGGGAAGTGAAGAGGTGGTTGAAAGCTGAGCCGCCTAACTCTATCATTTCATGGAATGATCTTTTTAGGAAGTTTCTAATGTGATTCTTTCCCTCTGGAAAGACGGCTAAGTTGAGGAGTGAAATATTAAGCTTTAGGCAAAAAGATAGAGAGAATCTATATCAGGCATGGGAAAGATTCAAGTTTCTCCTTAGAGATTTTCCTCATCACCAACAAACCAATGAGGTGCTAGTACACACATTCATTAAGAGCCTAGACTCTCACTCTAAGATTTTGTTAGACTGTGCAGCAGACGGTAAGCCTTTGAGAAGACATATGATGAGTTTTACACTCTCTAACAGTGAATGGAACAGAGCAATCCTGAAAGAAATGCAGACACCAGTAGAACTACACCCAAGAAGGTTGCCAGTTTATTAGAGGTAGATAACCATACAACCATTTTTTTGCTAAAGTGGAATCGATGTCCAATTAGATGAGCAATATAGACATCATGTTGAACAAGCTAGCTCATGGGGGTTACTCAAGCACAAGTGAATTCAGTGCAGCCTGCACTTCTTCAATTTTGTGAGACTTGTGGAGGTGATCATTTGTCAGGAGACTTTGAAGCAAATCCTGATTTAGTGAAATTTATGGGGGGTATAAACAAAGAGGTGGAAATCAAAATTTTGGCAACACTTACAATGCTAACATGAGGAACAACTCCAACTTGTCTTATGGGAACAATCAAGGGCAGAATCAATATATAAATCAGGGTCAAAATTAGCAGTTTGCCAAGAATAATCAACCCCCTGCCCTAACAAGCAATATAGAAGAGATGATGAAAAAGATCATGAAGAGCCAAGCAAACCAAGCTGCAAAGATGAAAAATCAGCAACTTGCCATTCGGAATCTTGAGAAGCAGATGGGTCAAATAACTGGATCACAAAATACAAGATTGTAGGGAGATCTCCTAGGTGATACTAACCCAAATCCTAAGCAGGTAAATGTAGTCACTAGTCATAGTGAAAGAGAGCTAGAGGAGCTTGTACCAAAGAAGGCATAGTCCAAGACAGTAGATGTTAAAGTTGAAAGAGTGAGACTTGAGGATGAAATAGAGGTTAAAGAAGTAGAGCCTATTGTGAAGCCTCTACCTCCATTCCCATAGAAGTTGATTAAGCAGAAGAAAGAGGCAGAGTTTAAAAAATTTCTTGATCTCTTGAAGCAGGTGCACATTAATCTTCAACTTATTGATGTTCTACAAGGAATACCTAAGTATGCAAAGTACATTAAAGATATTGTGGCAAATAAAAATCAGTTGATGAAGTATACTACATTTGCACTCACTAAGATGTGCACTTCAAGGATTCATAATAGGTTGCGTACCAAATTGAAAGATTGGGGTAGGTTCACAATTTAGATCACTATTGGGCAGAAGGTCATCACGCAAGCTTTATATGATCTTGGGGCGAGTATAAATCTGATGCCATCTTCTATCTTCAAGAAGATAGGGTTAGGAAATCCTCGTCCTACCACGACTGTCCTTCATCTAGCAGATAAATCCTTGGGTACCTTATTTTTCCAATGGATTTTATTATACTTAACTTTGAGCCAGTTCCCAAAGTCTTATTTATTTTAGGGGGTCCATTTTTGGCCATATAAAAAGCCTTAATTGATGTAGCAGCTGGTAAACTCACTATGACCATGCATGACAAGGTAGAAGTTTTCAATGTTTATAAGGCAATGAAGCTACCTGCATTATATGAAGAGTTTTCTGCTATCACCATGGTGGAGATTGAAGCTGAGCTACCTCTCACTTGGTCTAGAGATCCATTAGAGAGGGCCATCACTGGGCAAGATGTCTTTGGGGATGCAACTACTCAAGAGATGATTCAATATATGGATGTGGCTAGTGTGTTCATCCAGAAGGGTGAGTAAGAGACGGTGAGTTTGAGTCTCTTAAAAGACCTCTAAGATCCCCTCCCAAGATGTCTACTGAAGAAGCTTCGAAGCTAGATTTAAAACCTCTCCCCTCTCACCTCAAATATGCTTACTTGGGAAAAGATGACACCTTATCGATCATTCTTATAGCCTAGTTGAATGATGCACAAGTAAAGGAGGCTTTAGCTGTATTGAGAAGGAGAAAGTGAGCAATTGGGTTTCAAATGTCTGATATTCATGGTATTAACCCAGATTTTTGTATGCACAAGATTTATATAGAAGAAGAGTGAAAACCCATGCTCTGCATCAAAGAAGGTTGAACCTTATCATGAAAGATGTGGTGAGAAAAGAGGTGATCAAGTGGCTTGATTCATGTATTGTCTACCCGATTTTAGATACCAAATAGGTCAGTCAGGTCCAATGTGTTCCTAAGAAACGGGGAATGATAATTGTTACTAATAAGAAGAATGAGCTGATCCTGACACGCACAATCACTAGGTGGAGAATTTGCATGGACTGCAAAAATCTCAATGAAACCACTTAGAAAGACCACTATCCCATTCCATTTATTGATCAAATATTGGATAGGTTGGATAGGAAAGAGTACGTCTTCTTCTTGGATGGATATTCCAGCTATAATCAAATATCCATTGTACCGGAGGATCAAGAGAAAATAACCTTCATTTGTCCTAATGACACTTATGCTTTGAAGCGTATGCCCTTTGGACTATACAATGCGTCAGCTACTTTTCAGAGATGCATGATGGCTATTTTCTCTGACATGGTGAAGGATATTGTATAGGTATTTATGGAAAAAATTTCTAGGTTTGGTAACTCATTTGAAGCTTGCTTGCAGAATCTTGACAAGGTACTCACAAGGTGCAAAGAAATGAATTTGGTGTTGATCTGGGAAAAGTGTCAATTTTTGGTCAAGGAAGGCATTGTCCTTGGCCATAAGGTGTCAAAAATGGGGTTGGAAGTAGACTGAGCAAAGATAGAGGTTTTTGAAAAGTTGTCATTGCCTTTCTCTTTGAGGGGTTTCCACAATTTTTCTTGGACATACAGGGTTCTACAGATACTTCATCAAAGACTTCTCCAAAATATTGAGACCCATGCGCAAGTTGCTGGAGAAACATGTTAAGTTTGAGTTTTATGGGGAATGTAAAAGCATTTGAAGAACTGAGGAAGTGCTTGATTGAAGATCCTATCCTAGTTGCACCAAATTAGGAGATGCCATTCGAGCTAATGTGTGACGCTAGTGATATTGCAGTTAGGGCTATATTGGGTCAGAGAATAGATAAGGTATTTCACTTGATTTACTATGCTAGTAAGACGCTCGATGTTGCATAAGCAAACTACACAGTCACTGAAAAAGAGATGATAGCCCTAGTATTTTCTTTTGATAAATTTAAATTCTTTCTTGTGGAAACCAAAGTGATTGTGCACATGGATCATGATGCTATCCGTTATTTGTTCAGCAAGAATGATACGAAACCAAGGGTTATTCAGTGGATGTTATTTCTATTAAGAGTTCATCCTAGAGATTAAAGATCGAATGGGAATAGAGAACCAAGTAGCCTATCACTTATCAAGACTTGAAGATTGGTCTTATATGCCTAATGATGGACATATTAGAGAGGAGTTTCCTACTGAACAACTCCTTTCCTTGAGTGTTGTTGAGCTTTTGTGGTATGCAAATATTGTCAATCTATTGGTGAGTGGAGTGTACCCCCCTGAAGCCAACACTCAGCAGAAGAAAAAGCTCTACCATGAGTCCTGGTTCTACATATAAGAGGAGCCTTATCTGTTTAAACAAGTCCCAGATCAAGTGATTCGGAGATGCATTCATGAAAACTAAGCAAAAATGGTCCTTGAGAGTTGTCATTATTCACCTTATAGTATATATCATGGAGGAGAACACACAGTGCAAAAGGTATTTCAATCAGGTTTTTATTGGCCTACTTTATTCAAGGATGCAGTAGCATTTGAGAAAGGGTGCGATTAGTGCCAGAGAATGGGAGCTATTTCTAGAAGGCATGAGATGCCTTTGCAAAAAATTCTTGAGGTGGATATCTTTGACGTATGGGGGATTGAATTTATGGTACCCTTCCCATCATCTTTTGGCAACAAGTACATCCTTGTTATGGTGGATTATGTGTCAAAATGGTAAGAGGCTATTGCTCTCCCTACCAATGATTCAAAAAGTGGTGGTGAAATTTATAAAGAAGAACATCTTCAGAAGATTTGGTACTCCCCAAGCGATTATTAGTGATGGTGGAACTCACTTCACCAACAATTGGTTTCACAAGCTGTTGGCTAAGTATGGGGTGCAATATAAAGTGGCTATTGCTTATCATTCCTAAACAAGTGGCCAAGCAGAGGTGTTTAATCGAGAGGTGAAGCAGATTCTCCAAAAGATGGTAAATGCACAAAAGAAGGATTGGGCTGAGAAGCTTGTTAATGCATGATGGGCGTATCGCACTGCGTATAAAACACTCATTGGAACTTCTCCCTATCGGCTCATATATGAAAAGGCTTGTCATTTTTCAGTTGAGCTGGAAGATCAATCTTATTAGGCTATCAAAAAGATCAATATTAAAGAACAACTAGCGGGACAGAAGTGGATGCTTAACGAACTTGACGAATTTAGGTTGCAGGCGTATGAGAATGCCAAGCTCTATAATGTCATGCCTGAGCCTACCCCTTGGACGTAACACGGGACCTGAGACCACAAGTGATCCTAAGCTAATTCTTGTCCTTAGCATGTCTTTAACATGAGCATGGACATATAGATATAGAAAAAGCTTAACTGAAAAATAATGAGCAACTAAATCTAAATAATAAATAAGTCTGAAAATAACAATCTCAATCAATGAATGCTATTATCTGACTAAGTCTGAGAAGCCTCTAGAAACTGATAAGATGAGTTGTTGGGATAAGATCCCCAGCTAACTCTAAGTATTAAGATAAAATTATAAATATAACTAAAAGCTCATAAGAAGTCCTTAAATGATGAGGTCTCACAGAATCTGACTGGAAGTCCTGCTGTACTTAGCCATGAGTCTGGGAATGAGCGCCTGAATCTATATCATAATAGGATGCAATACAAAGAGGTATGCAATCAGTACTATGAAATGTATTAAGTATGTGAGCTATACATATGTCATGATAAAACATGCTTGAAAACATACTTAGGGTTCAAATCATGCAATAGTAGTAAAAGTTGTAATGTAATGACTCAAAGTAAAATTATAAGTTAGAAGCATGTTTATTGTTGACACCCAATTTTTACCCTCCACATTATGAATTAACCTGGAGCCATTTTTGATTTTTAAATAATTTTTGAAAATAATTGTTTGTGAAAAAGGATAAAATATTTTACAAATCGGCTTTATAATAGTTTTGAGTAAGAATTTATATTTTTCATACTTAATTATGTGAAATTTATATGAGTTTACTTAAAGAACTATTTTAGAGTTTAATTTCGTAAGAAAATCCTTTTGAAAGATTAAATGCTTGATTTCCCTCCAAACGGATTAAAATTAGAAATTATTTGAATTATTTATTTCGTAATTTTTAAATGAGGTAATTTTTAAATATGATAATTATTTCAATTTGTTTAAGTTTAAAGAGGCTTGGGTGACTTATTTTAATTAATTCGTCTTCATTCCCATTTTAGCCTAAACTCTTTAAAGCATTTAAATCTTAGCCGAATTTTGCCTATATTCCTCCTAATTGAGTTATCTCCTAAACCTAAAGTGGACACATTTTGCAAATGTGGCCACATTCTAAATACACCTTATAACTCCCTCACCAGACACTTTGATTTGGGCTCAAAACAATCTCCTTCACCCGTCCAGCCCACTCCCATTTCCCACATAACCCGCTTCAGCCCACAATAATTCCTCGTTACCCGGCCCAACATCACCCTTATACTCCCTCACTCTTCTTCTTTCTCTTACTCAGACAAAAAAAACACTCTCCTTCGTTCCTCTTCTTATCAAACCCTCAAACCCTAGCCGCCGGCCAACCACTCCCTCTCTCACGCGTTCCCCAGAAAGGAGAGAGTTGCACGAGCAATGCACCTCATACAACACCTCAGCTCACCTCAGTACACCCTCTCTTCATCGTCTCTCACAAATGATGAAAAACTATTACAAACCCCAAATGTTTCCCTAACATTCCTTAACGATTCACAGCTCAGACGATGACAAATCCGCAAACGCTGTCAATTTTCCCAAATGCCGTCTTCTCACCGTCCATAAATCGAGCTGTCAAGTTGAGAAGATTCCAAAATATCCAGGTGGCGATTTCTTCGCGTGATTTGGGGAAAATTGTACAAGCTTTATACGAATCCTTTGCTGGCCAGCCTCATCCAGAAAGGAATTTGAATTTTCTCAAAGTGTTTTCCCAACTTTGCCCTCTCTTTCCCCTCTCCTTTTTACCGTAAAATTCCCCTATATAAACTGCTCTAAACAGATGAAAGGGGGCTGGATTTTTAATTCTGAAGTTTGTTTGGAGAACCACTCTCTAGCTTCAAAGAATTGCTAAGTTTCAGAGTCTAGAAATGACCCTAAAATATCTCTATTCATTCGGCGGTGGTGAAGTTTCCGACGAAGTCTCATTGTCTCAGTCGCTGCTCTAAAAAAGGTAATCTCTCCGTTCAACTCTTTTTTTTTACTTTGTTATTGAAAATCTAGAGTGTCTTTCATACTGGTCTTGTTTGATTCGGTGTTAAGGAATCACAAATGAATGCTCAGAATCTGTTTATTTGAAATTGTTGTGAAATGTGAAAGTGCTGGTGTTCTCTGTTTTATTCTTTCTACTTTTCTGTGTTTTCATCTCCTTATATTATGATATTTGTTTTGTTGTCTAAGAGGAAGCTTAAATTCGTCCTGTTGTTGTAGGAAAAAGATACTGAGCTTGTCCTGCCAATTTATGGAGTTGTTGTCAAGTTAAACTCTGAAAATCTAAGCTGATATTGTTCACTGTTTCATGATCATTTATCTGATCTTATAAGCGTCTTTTTTTGTGTTCATATAAGAATTTTCATTCAATGAACTAGCTTGTTAAGCATAAATCAGGTTGACTCTGTTTTCTTTGACTATCAATGCTATCAGATTAGTATGTGGCAGATTCAATATTGTCCAAAGCATGATTGTTTTCTATCTGTTTCAACAACTTGACAGACAAAGATTTCATTATTTTTACGTCGAATAAACCAATATATAAGTTGGTTGTATCTATGGGATCATGAACTGATTCCTCACTTTTTTTTACCCATCTAGCTTCCCTATTTCATGTTAATCTCTTCAAAATAATTTGTGGTTAAATGATGATGCGATTCATGCTTGTTTCACCTAGGAATTTCCTTTGAGTTTTAAGAAAACAAGATCTATAAATTGCTGCTTCAAAAGAAAAGAAAATGGATCTGTATGCTCTAGTCTTGTCTGTTGGTTCATTATGTATATCATGGATTTGAGTAAATTATTGTTTGGTTGGTTCATTATGGTAATTTGAGTAAGTTCTCCCTCCCTCTTTAAACACATGCTATGACAACTGCTCCCTTTAGACATAATCGCTGAAAATCTTTCGTATAACAGATTCATTTGTTGTTTTGTTTTCTTTACATGAATGAATTCTAATTATTTCCCTTTTGCCACATGTGGAACTGGTATGATGGAGTCTGTTATGGACTCCCCTTTCTCCCTTTGCATTCAAAAAGGCCAACAGGCCCAATCCTTTCAATCCTCCTAGCAAAGCAAGGTGTTACAGGTCACAAGGAAAATGTAAATGGGTCAAAACCCCATACACATATCGGCAGCTACAACAGTCCAAAATGGACTGAAATTTGGTGAAGAAATGAGCAAATGGGCTAAAGACCATAACAAACAGCAACAGCAGCGGTCCAGACGGACCGAAAAAGTTCAAGGATTTGGATTAGTGAATCCGCCGAGTTTGGCAGTAATGGGCTTAGAGTCCAAAACTAGTTTCTAGGACAGGTTCTGGGTTGGGCTAAAAGCTTAAATCTTAATTCTCTATCTTTCTCTTTAGATTATATGTATTTTGTTAGTTAGAATTATTTGTAACTAACTTATACTGGCAACAACTTAGTTGGAATTCCCCTAAAGAGTTGTTATTTTTTGGTTTTAACACTTTTCTCAAATTCATGTATGCATGACTTCTTCACATCAAGCATGTTGTTTTCATAAACTCTTTACGAAATTATTTCCAAGTCTTTCAAATCTCATTTAGTTTTTAGTCAAGCTATAATTTCAAAACAAGATGTTTTTTTCTCTCTCAAAGTTAAACAAATCAAGTTCTTTTCAAAAGTTAGTCATAATAAGTTATTTTCAACAAGTACGGATAACCGCGAGTTAGCGGATGTTTCGAATGCCTTAAAAACCTTCTCGAAACATTAATAGGAACCTCTTATCCAAAATCTTTGATTTTTTAAAGTTAAATATATTTTTGACTTTAAAAGATTTTTATAAGTTTTTCTTGGTTTTTACTTTTATAAAAAACTAAGTGGCGACTCTTCTTTAAATATGAAAACATTTTGAAACTTTAAACTAGATTTTCGAAATGATTTTTAAATAAGTCATTTTTTCCGTAAAACATTTATAACCATGAATCAAAAGTAGTAAATCAGAACTTAAAAGCTATGAGTCATATACATTTAAGAACTTAAAACCATTACTTGTGGGAGTTTCTCATAATCGACATAGACCATGTGAGCTACATGGAATTCAACTTTTTTACCCTAGTTGGTAGAGTTGTCTTATACCTTGTCGGGGTACAAGACCATATTTAGAGTGGAACCACTATCATGAGCCTATTGGGCAAAAAAAAACCCATGTTGAAAACGTAGTTCTGGACTTGGATTATTTGGAACCCTCGTCTGCTCGATGCTAAATACTACTCCTAGAACATATCATATAGCTCAGACCTATCATGAAAACATGACACTTTAAAGGCATAGCATGACACTAGTTCAAAACACGCTCTTGCTAAATTTCATAACTTGAGGAACTAGACATGCTATTTTCATAATTACTTGAGGCCATGTTTTCTGAACATGCCAATTTTGTTTAAAATAGATGATGAGGTCAAATCATTTTAAGTTCATATTCAAATCATGGGGTTAAAAAATACTTGTAAAAGCTCGTGCAAAATCATGTATTAAGGATTAGAAATCATATTTCAATGTAAGTAAATTAAATTTATAGGAAAACTCACAATTGGGTAAGAATCCTAGTTTCATATATTCATAAAATCAAAGTAAAACTTGAAGTTTTGGGCTTAAGGGTGAAAGAAGACCCTTACTGAATACCCACATACATGAACTTGGGAGAATCCTAGCTAGAACTTGAAGGTAGAGGATTCGAGAAGGAACCCTAGGTCTTAAAGCTTGAGAAAACTTTTCTTTCATTCCTGAAACTTAGTCGATGGAATGAGGAAGAATATTCTATGTTTGACTAAAATCCTCCCAAAGTATGTCTAAAATGACATAACTTAGGATTTTAAAAGAGTGGGAAAAGACCATAATACCCCTAACTTAAAAATCAAAAGTTGCAAAAAATCATGTCGGATGGGTTGTCCCATAGCCCGTTGGACCCACCATGGCTCATGGCATGGGACATAAAACTAGGGATGACCCTCAAGATGAACCCCACGATTGAGGTTCACGGCTTGTGGGGACTTCCACGGCCCGTGGCCTGGACTGTTGGCCTAAAAGGGGCAAGCTGAGCCTCTGGACCAATCCCTTGGTGGCCTCCATGGCTCATGGGCTAACTCGTGGAGCTGGTGTCCAAAGGAATAACTCCCATGGCTGGGCTCATGACTCGATGGACCTCTCACGGCTTGTGGCTCTTCCTATTAGTCTGAGGTTCTACAAAAGATCAGTCTAAGTGCTAGTCTAAATACTGATTTGAATCCTGAGGTGTTACAATATCTTCCCCATGGGATCATTCATCCTCGAATAAAGACTAAACAAGGTGAGATGGATTCAAGAAACATGCATACATACTGTAATATATGAACAACTGATATAACATGAAATTGAGGGAAAAATTAGCAAGGAAACTGAGGATACTGAAAAGGAACTATTACCTCAATATTATACTGGACTAGGAGGGAAGAGGTAAGGGTACTTGGTCATCATAGCTTCTTCTGCTTCCCACGTATCTCTCTCAACTAACTGGTTCCTCCAAAGAACTTTCACAGAAGTGATTTCCTTATTCCTCAACCTGCGAACGTGACAGTCCAAATTTCAACTGGTTCTTCCTCATAAGTGAGAATATCCTTCATGCCCACACTTTTTAATGGCACAACTTAGGCCGGATCACCAACACACTTTTTCAACAAGGACACATGAAAGACTGGGTGCACTGCTGCCAACTTTGATGGCAACTTTAACTCATAATCCAC
The DNA here is from genome assembly GCA_003996215.1 of Jaltomata sinuosa. Classification (NCBI taxonomy): domain Eukaryota; kingdom Viridiplantae; phylum Streptophyta; class Magnoliopsida; order Solanales; family Solanaceae; genus Jaltomata; species Jaltomata sinuosa. The sequence continues at coordinate 436,273 of QJPP01001076.1, forward strand.
CTTGCCGACTCATCTCACAATCCTTTAGGGACCTACATACTGGGGACTAAGCTTCCCATTCTCACCAAATCTCATCACTCCCTTCATAGGTGGTACCTTCAGAAACACCCAATTATTAGCTTAAAATTCTAAGTCCCTTCTCCTCAACTCTGCATAAGATATCTAACGACTTTGAGCAGCCTTCAACCTTTCCCTAATGAGTTGAACCTTCTCCATGGTCTCATAAACTAAATCTGGCCCTATCAAAGTTGTTTCACCTACCTCAAACTAGCCAATATATGATCTACACCTCTGTCGATAAAGCACCTCATACGGAGCCATCTGAATACTAGAATGGAAATTGTTATTGTAGGCAAACTCTATAAGAGACAAATGATCATCCCAATTACCCTTGAAATAGATCACACAAGCTCTCAACATATCCTCTAAAGTCTAGAGGGTACACTCTGCCTGGTTGTCTGTTTTGCAGATAAAATGTTGTGCTGAGATTCACCTGAGTACCAAGACCTTACTAAAAAGACTTCCAAAACTAGGATGTAAATTGAGTGCCCCTATCTGAGATAATACAGAAAGGGAACCTTGTTCAATCTGACTAACTCACGGATGTAGAGCCTGGCATATTCCTATGCCGAATCAATAGTATTGACAGGCAAAAAGTGGGCTGACTTAGTCATCCTATCTACTACCACCCAAATTGAATCATGCTATCTGTGAGTGTGTGGTAAACCTGTAATGAAGTCCATATTGATCATTTTCCACTTCCAAGTAAGAATGTCAATTTCTTGAGTCATACCTCCCGATCTCTGATATTCTACCTTTACCTACTGGTAGTTTGGACTTAGCCATAAGATCTCCTATGTCCCTTTTTATCCCATTCCACCAATAGACTTCCCATAGGTCACGATAAATCTTGGTGGCACTAGGATGGATATAGTATCTAGAGTTGTGAGACTCTGTCAGAATCCATTGTCTCAACCCATCTACATCTGGAACACATAAATAACCCTGATATTGAAGCACACCATCTCCTCCTTGAGAGAAAACCTCTCTGTTGGTGGATAACACCTTTTAACTAATGCAACATAGGATCACTGTTTTGCTTCTCTTTCACCTCTACTACCCATGTAGACTCTGCGCTAATCTGAACTATAGTACCTCCATCTTCTGAATCTGTAAGGTGAACCCCTAAATTAGCAAGCCTATGAACATTGATAACGCCCAAACTACACCTCTAATTAAGAAGCGTAAGCGGTCGTAGTCAAATATAGAACCCAACAGAGGTTGGGGTCGATCCCACAGAGAATATGGTGAAAGTTCAAGTCGTTAGTGAAGTATGTGACTAATGGTCAATAGTTTCCTGTAAATAAAATTGGGGGGTTTTGTGTGATCAAAAGCAAATAATAATGTATGAGAATTAATCAGTAGGAGAATGAACTAGGGAAGTGTTTACCATGGCGTTGGCAACAATGTCGATTCTAGGCTTAACCGGGTTCTTTCTATATGCACGTCACGATGTGATTGAATTAATTATATCGTCTAAACGTTTCTCAACCAAATAGACAAATTTACTTTTCAATTCTCTCGAACTTGAGAAGGTGTGCTTTTAGATTTCAATCCTAAACATCAAGTAGATTAATCTAGTTACAGCATTAATCATAAGACGAGAGTTGGTAGTCTCGAATCCTCGTTGTTAATCAAGTTTCCCGGTTTTAATCTCTTTACTCAAGCAAATTAAACCTAGGCATGTTCTAATGTTTGAAACCACTAGAAAACGTTAAATAATGAATGATTAACAACGTGACAACACATATATTGAACCCGTCGCTACCCGAAATCTATATCGCTACTTTAGCCATGGCTCCCACAACCCTAGTTGTGGGAGGTTTAGTTACTCATGCTTGTAGAAGAATAAAAGAAAGTCATATTCATAATAAAGAAAAGAGATCCTTACAATGTAGTGAGAACAATCTTTAATTATTCCAAGAACAAGAAAACAAGATCCCAAGAACGAATCAAGAACACAAATTCAAGAAGTATCAAACGTGTTTCTTGATCTCCAAGTCGACTAAAACTCTGCTAAAACTATTGGGAGAACTATTGTAAAAAGCTTGGTTAATAAAATAAACCAAACATAGGGTATTTATAGGAGTCTAGGAAACAAATCCCAAAAACGCTCAGATTCCGCATCGCGGACTGCCCAGGTGTGACGGCCAGGCTGACGGACCATCACTGGCTTGACGGACCGTCGCCTTGGCCGTCACCACTAGGCAGTGGTGTAGCTCAACCTGACGGTCACTGTGACGGACCGTCACCACCTTGACGGACCGTCACGGCGACCGTCACGGCGACCGTCACTCCTAGGCAGTGGCCTGCCACCACTTGACGGTCTCTGTGACGGGCCATCACATGTGTGATGGACCGTCACTCTTATCCAGAATGCTCTTTTTCACGTATTTCCTTCCGTTTCCATGTTTGTCTCCATTTCCTGAAAATACAACATAAAAACATCAAAAACGACAACGGTTGCTTGAAAACGTATGATTGTTCTTAGTTTAAAGGAGTCGAAAGTGCCGTAAAATGGCGGCACATCAAACATCCTTATCCAACTCCTTTTATTCTTCAACACGTGACACACTACCCATGAAAAATCTGCTAAGTGCATCAGCCACTACATTGGCCTTAGTTGGATGGTAAAGCACACTCATGTCATTATCCTTAAGGAGATCAAGCCAACTTCTCTATTGAAGATTCAAATCCTTTTGAGTGAACACATACTATAGGCTCTTATGGTCAGTAAACACATCCATATGGACACCATACAAGTAGTGTCTCCAAATCTTCAAAGCAAAAAACACTGCTGCTAACTTAAGATCATGGGTCAGGTAGTTCTTTTCATGAGTCTTAAGCTGTCCGGAAGCATAGGCAATGATCTTACCATGCTGCATCAAAACACAACCAAGGCCTATTCTAGATGCATCACAATACACAACAAAACCATCTAAATCCTCTAGTAAAGTTAAAACTAGGGTTGTGGTCAACCTAGTCTTCAACTCCTGAAAGTTCTTTTCACACTTGTCAAACCACTAAAACTTTAACTTTTTATGAGTCAACGGGGAAACTATGTTTGAAAACCCATCAACAAATCTCCTGCAGTACCCATCTAAACCCAAAAAGCTCCTAATGTTTATCAGAGAAACGGGTCTAGGCTAGTTCTTTACTTCCTCATTTTTCTGTGAATCCACTCGAATGCCCTCAAAGGAAACCACATGACCAAGAAAACCAACTAACTGCAACCAAAACTCACACTTATTAAACTTAGCAAATAACTGGTGATCCTTGAGAGTTTGCAGCAAACCCCTCAAATGGTTTGCATGCTCTTCCTCCCTCCGAGACTAGACAAGTATGTTATCTATAAAGACAATGATGAACATATCCAAGTACTATTTGCATATCCTATTCATCAAGTCTATAAAAGCTGTAGGAGTATTTGTTAGCCCTAAAAACATAACCACAAATTCATAGTGACCATACCGAGTTCTGAAAGTTGTCTTCAAAATGTCACATTCTCTAACTCTGAGCTGATCATAACAGGATCTGAGGTCAATCTTGGAAAAATAACTGGCACCTTGAATCTGGTCGAATAGGTTATCAATCCTAAGGGATACTTATTCTTAATTGTGACCTTGTTCAACTGATGGTAGTCGATGCACATTCTAAGCGAACCATCTTTCTTATGCATGAAGAGAACTGGAGCACCCCATCGAGAGATGCTAGGTCTTATGAAACCTTTATCTAGGAGGTCTTTTAGCTGATTTTTCAGTTCCTTAAGCACAGCTGGAGCCATTCTGTAAGGAGGAACATATATAGGCTGTGTATCTGAAAGGAGGTCTATCCCAAAATCAATTTTCCTCTCAATAGAAACTCCGAACAGATCCTCAGGAAACAGTTTTAGGAACTCGCTGACTACTTAAACTGACTGGAGAGATGGGGTATTGTGCAAGCCTTGTGTGTTAATTATATGTACTTGTGTGTTATTTTAGACCAAGAACGAGAAAGGAATCTGGAACACGAGAAAGCTCGGGTTGTATAGAGCTTGGCTCATTTTGAGGTAGGTGATGGCTTATGATTTTTGTGAATGTTGTATATTCTTGTACTCATATCTAAGTGCTTGTATGAATTACATTACTCAGGGGAGTTGTGTAGAATGTCTAAGGTTCTTGCTTTATAGTATGTGATTGAAGGGTGTTGCTTGTTGGTTTACAAGTTGTTTGATCATCTATTTGATTGTGAGTTGTTGACATTTGATTAGCTCGGGTACCAATCCTAGTACTGGTATAACAAATGGTTGGCACGGGTACCATGACTGGTACGGGTATACTAACGGTTAGCTCGGGTACCACGCTTGGTACAGATTTACTTTTATTGCATCATTGTATTTTTATTGTTATGTTGCATTGATTGATATTGGTTCCGTGAGTGGACCAGGCTGATCATTGAAATGAGTTATTGGTTTGGTGGTCCTTGAGTGGCCAGAAATTTCTGTATAACTATTGTGTTGGTCTTGGTTTAGGCCAGGTTATAATTGACATTTTGTGTTGTCTAGAGGGGATCCCAGGGTAGGTCTGGGCTAGATGGGAAGGTATAGTTATTAGTATATGGTTGTGGCTTAGAGTATTGGTGGTGTATTTCATGCGGGAACAAGCTAAGTAGAGACTTGTAGTCTAAGTGTGTCTGCTAATATTATTGCATGTCTTCCATACCTTTTACTTGATATTGTCGTACTATTTATCTGAAAACTGGCTGATGATCCTACCAGAACACAGTGGTGGTGTACTGATACTGCACTTGCTTTCCTTTTGGTGAGTACATGAAGTCTTCCAGCGACTGAGACACAGCCTCATTTATAGCACCGGCGATTTCTGACTTAAAGGGTGAGCTGCTTGATCAAGCTACCTTGGATTTATCTCTAGAGTTTCAGCCCACTTTTTTGGGTTTAAAACTACTTCCGTATTTCCTTTGGGGTTGCATCCCCGTATTCTAAATATTGGTAGTAATATTTGGTACTGCGAGTTTAAGTTTCTAGGGGGATTTTACGCAGGATGATATTAATGTTATAGTTCTTACTTATTAAATTGCTAGTTTACTTTTGTTTTGCTGGTTTTAGGCTGCTAGACTAGGCAAAGGGTTGAACTCTATTGGTTTGCTCTTTCGGGGGTTGGGTGGGTTCCACTCACGATGGTCTGGTTCATGACAAAGATGGTATCAGAGCCCTAGGTTCATTGATCTCGTCATACCAAACAGGTCTAGTAGAGTCTTGTGGAACGGTGCGGAGACGTCCGTACTTTTCTTCGAGTGGCTATGGGGCTTTAGGAAAAACTATCTCTTTCTTCTTTCCTTTGTGCTATAACTTGATTCTAATTGGTATCTGGTGATACAAATTGGTATTTAACCTCATTAACTCTTCTGTCTGCAAATGGTTACTACAAGGAACAACGGAGCAAGGACAACGGTCCCAGCAGCGGGCCCAGCAGTTCAAGGCAGAGGTAGGGGAAGGGGCAGGGGATGAGCTGGAGCTGCACTTGCTAGGGGTGGAGCTCGAGCTGCTGCTGATGCACGCGAGTTAACCCCTCCCCCACCTCAAGAGCATGTTGCTGAGGACGTAGAAGAAGTGGTTGTAGATGGTGAAGGTGCTCAAGCGGAGGCAGCACCGGTTGGGGGTGCAGGCCTTCCTACTATGACACCGAAAGCTTTTAAGCAGGCGTGATATATTTTGAGTGGGTTGGTTGGTGCTGGATCCATACCCGTAGCTTATGCAAATTAGGCCTTGGATACTCAGGCAGTGGCTAATACAATGCCTAGGATGGATGCAACTTCAGGCATGAATGATATATTCAGGCCAATGCTAGGCCCGGTTATGACTGTAAATGAGCATGAAATACTGACTAAGTTCCTTAAGCTGAAACCTCTGATGTTTCAGGGTACAGACAGGGAGGATGACTATGAGTTCATCCTGGATTGCTATGAGTGGTTGCACAAGTTGGGTATTATACATCGCATGGGGTTGAGTTTGTCACTTTTCAGCTGTAGGGTGATGCCAAGTAGTGGTGGAGGTCTCATGTTGAGTGTCGGTCTTTTGTTCTAACTCCGCTGACTTGGGAGCAGTTCCACGCGTTGTTTTTAGAGAAGTACGTCCCCCGTACTTTGAGGGACCATAAGAAGGATGAGTTCTTAAACTTAGAACAGGGTGGCATATCAGTCTCAGCTTATGAGGCCAAGTTCCATGCTTTGTCTCGCTTTGCTACATAGATGTTGGGGTTCGAGGAGGAATGAGTCCTGTTGTTTGTCAAGGGTCTGAATAGTGAACTGAAGGTACTGCCAGTGCATATGACTTCTTCAGGAAAGGGCTTTAATGATGTGGTAGACTATGTGATGAAGTTAGAGGGAATTAGGCAAGTAGAGCAGGCTAAGGCTTTAGGCAAGAAGCCCCAGAATAAGGGAAACTATGGTGGTTCATATTCCAGGGAATAGATAAACAGGCTTACTCATCCCGTCCTATTAGGTCTGCTCTAGCAGCTACTACAGGTGGTCATTAGAGAGCTCAGTCTTTAGCTGCTAGAGGCCAAGGAGCGTCTTATACATCAGATAGCAGGCCTACACTTGACTGTGGTTGCTTCCATTGTGGTGATATGGGCTAATTTAAGAGGGAGTGTCCACATGTCAGTAGCAGACTAGAGCAGTGGTCCTGGAAGGCAGAGGCGGTAATGCTAGGGGTCGTCCACAGGGTGGGAGAGGTAATTTTCGGAGAGGCCGGGGAGACAGGAGAAATAGCTGTGCAGGCAGGGGTGCGGTGCAGCCGCCCCGGGAAGTTGCCTAGATTGATGATCGGGATCATTGCTATGCTTTTCCAGGGAGGACCGAGGCGGAAGCCTCAGATGCGGTGATCACAGGTACCATTCTTGTCTGTGATAAAATGGCTTTGGTATTATTTGACCTAGGTTCTACATATTCTTATGTATCTGTGAGTTTTGAATTGGCGCTGGATTTGATTTGTGATATTCTTGATTCCCCTATCCATGTTTCTACCCCAGTTGGAGAGTCTGTGATTGTGACTCATGTATATCGTGACTGCTCTGTTGTGTTTGTGGGGTTGCATACTTGGATAGACTTGGTAATTCTGGATATAGCTGATTTCAATATTATCTTGGGTATGACCTAGCTATCTCCTTATCAGGCTGTGTTGAGCTGTAAAACCAAGACTGTGACTTTAGAGATTCCGAGTAAGGATAGACTAGAGTGGGAGGGTGTGTACAGGCCTAAGCCAGTTAAGATAATATCATTTGTTCAGGCTAGGAAGCTAGTAGGGAGGGGGTTTCTAGCCTTCTTCACTCATCTCCGAGATGATAGTGTGGAGTCCCCGCCTATTGAGTCAGTTCCAGTGGTTTCTGAATTTGTAGAGGTATTTCCAGCGGATTTGCCTGGTATGCCTCCGGACAAGGATATAGATTTTTGTTTTGATTTGGAGCCAGGCACTCGTCCCATTTCCATTCCTCCGTATCGTATGGCTCCAACAGAGTTAAGAGAACTTAAAACTCAGCTGTAGGAACTCCTAGATAAGGTATTTATACGTCCCAATACTTCGCCTTGGGGTGCCCCGGTCTTATTTGTAAAGAAGAAAGATGGTAGTATGCGGATGTGCATAGATTATAGGCAGTTGAACAAGGTGTCCATCCGGAATAAGTACCCTCTACCCCGTATAGATGATTTGTTTTACCAGCTTCAGGGCGCATCAGTGTTTTCAAAAATTGACTTAAGGTCGGGGTACCACCAGTTAAAGATTAGGCCTGAGGACATTCTGAAAATTGCTTTTCAGACTCGGTATTGACATTACGAGTTTCTAGTAATGTCATTTGGTTTGACCAATGCACCGACAACATTCATGAGTTTGATGAATGGGGTGTTTAAGTCCTACTTGGATTCCTTCATTATCATGTTCATCAATGATATTTTGATCTACTCTAAGAGTAGGGAGAAGCATGCTAATCATCTTCGTATTCTGCTGGATATGTTGAGACACCAAAAGCTTAATGCAAAATTCACTAAATGTGAGTTTTGGTTCACTTCAGTTGCATTTCTGGGGCATGTAGTGTCAGAACAAGGGGATGATGGTGTATCTCCAGAAAATTAAGACAGTCAAGAGTTGGGTTCAGCCTAGCTCTGTGACAGAGGTGAGGAGTTTTGTTGGGCTCGCAGGGTACTACCATAGGTTTGTTACGAATTTTGCTTCTATTGATACTCACCTGACCAGGCTGACACAAAAATATGTACTATTCATGTGTTCCGACAAGTGTGAGGAGAGCTTCCAAAAGCTTAAGACACTTTTGACCACAGCCCCTATTTTGTCCTTGCCGGTTGAAGGTAAAGACTTTGTTGTTTACTGTGATACTTCACATTCTGGTTTGGGTGTTGTGTTGATGCAGGATAGGAATGTGATAGCCTATGCATGCAGGCAGTTGAAGGTGCATTAGAGGAATTACCCGACTCATACTTAGAGTTGGAAGTGGTGGTTTTTGCATTAAAAATTTTGAGACACTACCTTTATGGTGTCAAGTGTGAGGTATTCACAGATCATCGCAGTCTGCAGTACGTATTCACCCAGAAGGATTTGAATTTGAGGCAGAGAAGGTGGATGGAGCTATTAAAGGACTATGATGTGACCATTCAGTACCATCCGGGTAAGGCTAATATGGTGGCAGACTCATTAAGCCGGAAAACTGTTAGCATGGGTAGCTTGGCTTGTTTGGGGATGTCTAAACGACCACTAACTAAGGAAATTCAGGCTTTGGAGGCCAAGTTCATGTACTTGGGTATTTCCGATTGAGGTGGGTTGTTGGACAGCATTGAGGTCAAGGCTACCTTCATAGAGGAAATAAAGGAGAAATAGTTTCAGGATCCAAAACTGAGTAAGTTGCGAGGTAAGGCGATATCCGGGGAGTCCAGAGACATTATCCTAAACTCTGGTGGGGTGTTGCATTTCATAAAGAGGATTTGTGTTCCTTGGGTAGATGATATGATTCAGAAAATCCTGGCAGAAGCTCATGATTTGCGGTACTCAATTCATTCAGGTGTGACTAAAATGTACAGGAACTTAAGGCAGCGTTACTGGTGGCCTGGGATGAAAGAGGACATAGTTGATTTTGTGTCCAAATGTCAGAACTGCCAGCAGGTAAAGTATGAACATCAGAGACCTGCAGGACTACTTCAGAGAATGCCAATTCCAGAGTGGAAGTGGGAAAGGATAGGCATGGATTTCGTGGTGGGTCTTCCCAAGACATTGGGGAAGTACGACTTAATTTGGGTCATTATTGATAGGCTGACCAAGTCTGCTCATTTCATTTCGGTCAGGGTAGATTTCAATTCAGAGTAATTAGCTAAGATCTATGTGAAGGAGATTGTGAGACTGCATGGGGTACCACTGTCCATCATTTCAGACAGAGGTACGCAGTTTACTTTTAAGTTTTGGGGAAAGTTACATGAAGAGTTGGGTACACAAATCACTTTTAGCGCAGCCTTCCATCCTCAGACTGATGGTCAGTCAGAAAGGACGATCCAGGTATTGGAGGACATACTACCAATGGACTTTGGGGGTCATTGGGACCAGTTTCTATCGTGGTGCGAATTCTCGTACAACAATAGTTACCACTCTAGTATTTACATGGCACCATTTGAGGCATTGTATGGGAGGAACTGCAGATCACCGGTTGGGTGGTTTGAGGAAGGCAATGTAAGGCCTCTGGGTGTAGACTTGGTGAAGGAAGCGCAGTAAAAAGTAAGGGGCATTCAGACCAAGTTGCTGGCTGCTCAAAGCAGGCAGAAGGAGTATGCAGATCGCAAGGTCCAGGACATGGACTTTCAGGCTGGTGAACAGGTATTGTTGAAGGTGTCACCAATGAAAGGGGTTATGCGGTTTGGTAAGAAGGGCAAGCTTAGCCCTTGGTTCATCGGTCCATTTAAAGTTCTTTAAATTGTGGGGCCAGTGGATTACAACTTAGCACTGCCACCTAGTTGGTCGAGCGTCCATCCGGTATTCCATGTATCCATGCTTAAGCGATACCATGGGGATGGGGATCACATCATCAAGTGGGATGAGGTACTTTTTGATAAGGAGCTTCGTTATAAAGAGGAACCGGTGTTGATTCTTGCTCGGGATGTCTGGAGGTTGAGGACAAAGGTGATTGACATGGTAAAGGTTTAGTGGAAGCATCGTATGGTTGAGGAATCCACTTGTGAAACCGAGAAGCACATGCGGGACAAGTACCCTCAACTTTTTGAGAACTCAGGTACTACACTTCCCTCCTTTTATTTCAATAATTTTTGGTTTGATCATTCGGGGATGAATGATGGGTAAATTGGTATCTATTTTAATGATCGGGTCCGTCTTTATGGGTAGTCCAATCGTGCCAAGTTTTATAGTTAGAAAACTCTGGGTTTGGGAGTTTGAAATTTTGGGCTAGGCTAGCCTCGACCCGTTTTGGAGCGAGGTGGAGTCTAGGGAAATACGGGTAAGAATTGGTTTATGTGTCTTACGTTAAGCTAGTTTTCTATATAACCAAGACATAAAGGAGTCTAGGGACTTTTTGGAATCGAATTTGGGTAAGTAGAACTCTCGGAATTGTGTTTGACATGAAGGGGTTGTTTTGGGTCATCGGGGGAAACAAGTGTATTGTAAAATGGCCAAACCTTGGAGATTTCTGGACATTATATCCATGATGAGCAAAACCGTCTGCGGTAGCGGCCTCCACTATAACGGTGGAAAATACCGCTATAGCAGTGGTCAAGGCGGTCAACACCGCTTATGACCGCTATAGCGGGCCGATGGGATTTTAATGCAGAAACATTCCCCAAAACATTCAATTTTCACAATTTCATTTTGGGAAAGGGCTAGGCGATTTTCCTCCTTTTTCCTTCGATTTTCTTTCCTAAGGTAAGGTTTCTACTCCCCAATATTTTTACTACGTTTCTTATGTGGTAGAATTGCTAGGAGGGAACTTGGGGAAAGGTTGGAATAACCTAGAAATGGTAGAATTCAGGGAAGGAAGGGGATTCCAAGCATGAATGTTGTTGGGCGTTGTTAAAAGTATGTTATCATGATCATAGGTTGTTAAATTCTCTATTTTTATCCGTAAAAATGATAGAAGTAGGTGAATTAATGGTAGAAAAGCCTGGGAAAAGGGTGGGATGATCATGGGTAGCCTGGGGTTTAGGGATTTAGTGTAATCCGGTTATTTTGCAGGCCTTGTATGTTAAGTGTATGTACTTGTGTGTTATTTTAGACCAAGAACGAGAAAGAAATCAAGAACACGGAAAATCTCGGGTTGAATAGAGCTTGGCTCATTTCGAGGTAGGTGATGGCTTATGATTTCTGTGAATGTTGTATATTCTTGTACTCATATCTAAGTGCTTGTATGAATTACATTGCTTAGGGGAGTTATGTAGAATGTCTAAGGTTCTTGCTTTACATTCTGTGATTGAAGGGTGTTGCTTGTTAGTTTACAAGTTGTTTGATCATCTATTTGACTGTGAGTTGTTGACATTCGGTTGGCTCGGGTACCACGCCTGGTACGGGTATAACAAATGGTTGGCACAGTTACCATGCCTGGTATGGGTATACTAACGGTTGGCTCAAGTACTATGCCTGGTACGGGTTTACTTTTGTTGCATCATTGCATTTTTATTGTTGTGTTGCATTGATTGATATTGGTTCCGTGAGTGGACCGGGCTAATCATTGAAATGTGTTATTATTTTTGTGGTCCTTGAGTGGCCGAAATTTTTTGTATAACTGTTGTGTTGGTCTTGGTTTAGGCAGGGTTGTAATTGACATTTTGTGTTGTCTAAAGGGGATCCCAGGGTGGGTCCGGGCTAGACGTGAAGGTATAGTTATTGGTATATGGTTGTGGCTTAGAGTATCGGTGGTGGATTTTATGCGGGAACAAGCTAAGTAGAGACTTGTAGTCTAAGTGTGTCTGTTAATATTGTTGCATGTCTTCCATACCTTTTAGTTGATATTGTCGTACTGTTTATACACTGTTTATCTAAAAATTGGCTGATGATCCTACCAGTACACAGTGGTGGTGTACTGATACTGCACTTGCTTTCCTTTTGCTGAGTACAGGAAATCTTACAGCGGCTGAGACGCGACCTCATCTATAGCACCGGTGATTTTTGACTTCAAGGGTGAGCTGCTTGATCAAGCTACCTTGGATTTATCTCTAGAGTTTCAGCCCACTTGTTTCGAGTTTAAAACTACTTCCGTATTTCCTTTGGGGTTGCATCCCCATATTCTAGATATTGGTAGTAATGTTTGGTATTGCGACTTTTAGTTCCAAGGGGGATTTTCCACAGGATGATATTAATGCTATAGTTCTTACTTATTAAATTGCTAGTTTACTTTTGTTTTGCTGGTTTTAGGCTATTAGTCAAGGCAAAGAGTTGAACTATATTGGTTCTCTCATCCGGAGGTTGGGTAGGTGCCACTCACGATGGTCTGGGTCGTGACATAAGCATTCCACTAGGTTATGGGACAAGATAAGGACATGGGGCACCATGCCACCTTGCACTACACCCACTTTAACCTTGTGGCTCGAGTTTGGCTTAAAATTATTTGTAGCAACCTTATCTTGGGAAAACACATGTCAAAAATTATGAAAGATAGGGTGGTTTTAGTCTATATGATGATGAAAGGGATGCCAATCCATGTTACCTCCATCTTAAGGCATAATATGATGCGATCCAAAAATAATATGAGGTAGATGTACGACTATGGCAACTTGTTAACTCAATTCCTAAGGAAAGATAATGTGGAGGAAGAAGTCCATGATTTATGCCCCTTCGAGTTCTGTACTTGGTCAGTAGCAGGGTGGATGTCATAAGAACCAAAAAGATGGACACCTCACACGACCCCACACTCTCCAATGTCGAGCGTCAGGCTCGAGATAACAGTTGGACATGTAGGATGTTTGAGATGTTCAAGTTATAGTTGTAGATTGGTGGTCTCCCAACAACCGATAAAGAGATGGCTAAGCTGAGGGACAGCTACCCACTTACTGACAGCGCCATGTACATGTGTAGAATGGGTCCCACTTTTCAAGAACCGCTAGATGATGATGATCCCATGGTTCTAGCCACAAATGATGATGAGGACAATAAAAAGGATGATACAGGTACATCATTGATGGCGGTTGATGATGCCACAACTAAAGAGGAGGATCGAGACTTTGTTCCTAATGATAACGATGACGACGCCTAGAGGCACATGGAGGTTTTTTCTCTCACTCTTTACCTTTGTACTTATTCAAAGCACTAGGGACTATTTTATGTTTATGTGTGGGGTGGGGGAAATAGAATTTCCTTCCTTTTCTTTTCTATATCTTGAGTAGAGGCATGTCATGTTGGTTTATTGTGATGGACGGATGGTTGGATGTATGTAGTTTTTCTTGTTTTTAAGGTTGGGTTCCTCGGCTTTTGTTTTCAGTTCTTTTCCCGAGGATAGTCCCATTGAACTGACTAGATTTTTTATTAGGATAGCGTCAGTCGTATATTTAATGACTTGTCTTGATGATGAATAAATGAAGACCATCTTAAGGAAAAATTAGTCATAGGTTTGTGCGATTAGAAGCCTTGGCTTTGGAACTCTGACGCTCCTCCTAGGTGTTAGCTAGACTTCATGGGTAGTTCACTTGAAATCTTGCATAAAGAAGAAGACCTTCATTAGAGACACATGGGCTCTTTAACTTGACTCAAGTAGTTGAAAGATGGGCTTAATTTGTAGTATCTCTCAATGTATGTGTGTATGAACACATAACTGGAGTATGCCGGTGTTTGAACCATGGTGCCTTGTGTGGTGAGATTTTACTTGGTTTCTTGCATAGAGTCGTATCTAGAACTTGCCCCATGTGTATGTGAAATTATACTTGATGTGAGAATTGTGGGATATGATTAAGCCATTTCCTTGTATAGCCCTTTCTTGTTACTTTGATGATGGTTTCTGCCACCTTTACATTATCCCTAGTGAAGCCTCGTTGAGCCTTGAAGCATAATTTTTTGTCTGAGCCGCGTATGTAGCCTATCCATTTTTTGATACCCTATATTAATTTGATCCAAAAAGAGTCCCTAACGCACATATGCATTGTTGAAAAGAAAAGGGAAATAAAAGAAGAAGGGTGAAAAGAAGTGGGAGGTTGATGTAGTGAGAACAAAAGGAAAAAAAAAGGCGCCCGGTTAAAATTATTAAAGTGCTTGTTGTTAGTAATTATAGTACAAAAAAGGAGAAACAAAAGTAGAATAAAAGTTTTTTTCTAGCAATAAGTATAATTAAAAGAGCAGGCGGGGAACTAAGAAAAAAATGTGGTAAAGGAGAGAGGTGTGAATATAAGAGAAACCAAGGCGATATAAGGAAAATGGATAGAAAAGTGAAGTGTAGTGTCTAAAAGTGAATAGGGAAGAGAGTCACTACTTACCAAATTTATCCTACCCGTCCCTAAGCTGACATTACAACCTAAGAAAGTCCTTTTGATCCCATGAATGGAATGTCTTGTTAATATCACGTTATACTAAGGCAAGCCTATGTCATGTTATGATATGTTTGAAACATCTTTTGAGAGAGTGAGCGCTTTCATGTTTATGTGCCTCATTGAAGTTGAATGTTTGTGTGAAAAAGAGGGTACTACTTAAATAGTGATGACACTTATGGTGAATGCTTGGTACTATTATAGTTTGCATTGTTTGTACATGATCATGTTGGCCCGATATTATGCTAAAGGAGTCGGTTATAGAGAATGTGTTGTTTCGAGTGAAGTATCTTGCTGCTAAAGAGTCGTGTGTAGATGCTTGATAAGTGAATTACGGAGCATGATTAAATTGTCTAGTTGAACCTGGGCGTGACTTAATAGGGTCCTTAGGTGTTTATATGGTGAAAATGTGCAGTGTTAGCGCATTACAGGCGCGGTGCGGCAGAGCCCTACCCAGAAATATTTTCCAACTTTTTTCTACTCCGATTTTAAGAAGGAAAAATGGTTATTTCTCAATACTATAAATACAACCTTAGAACATTTTTATAAGGGTTGTTCTATCATATTTTGAGCTTGAAGGAGAAGATAGAAAAATCTCAGAAAAATTTTAAGCTTTCAAAAATGATGGCTCAGATGATGATCCGTTATTTGGAAGCATGGGCCTATCCTGTGCACCCGTCGTCCCATTTCAAGAAGACCCCTCAAAGTGCCCCAGAAATGACTAGTCTAATAATGCTCTGTCCTTCTGGATGACGGACCGTCTTCTCAGCTTTCCTGGTACTCGTCGTCCTAAGTTCAGAAACCTATCTTCCAAGTGCCGGAAATGATGAGTCAAAGGACGGCCCGTCCTTCTGGATGATGGGTCGTCATTCCAACCGTAATCCATGAGGTCCAGTATCCCCTAGACTCTTTCAGCCAAACCATGGTTCCCTTAGACGGTCCGTCCTTCTGGACGACGGACCATCGTCCAACCCGTGGTCACTGACTTCGACAATTTTTCTAGCTTTTCTTAAATTAAGTCCAGGGGTATTTTGGTCACTTCCCACCCTTTTTAACTATTAAGTGGTGCCATTTTGACTACTTCTAGTAGGGTTTTCACCCATATTATACTAAGTTCCTCCTTAGTTCTCCATTCTTATTCCAAAAAGGAAGAATTCTCTCAAGGATCCTCTCAAGCTCAAGTCTCCAAGCTTCAAGTTCAAGTCTCCTAAGTCTTTTCAATTTAAGTGGGTTAGTTTCAATCAAGGTATCAGGGTAATCAACAATGGGTTCATTTCACCCTTGTGTCCAAAACCCTTAACTCAAATTTTGATTTCATGATTTTCAAATTAGGGTTCTTATCCAATTCTTATGGGTTTTGCTAAATATGATCTTCTCATGATTTGATTATGAAATTACTATTAAAATTGCATGATTTCACATGGGTTTTTACATGTTAACTCTTATTTCATGAATTGAAGCTTAAACATGAAAATTTCTATATGCATGAAGTTTATTTAAGTAAATTGGATTTTGATAAGCATGTTCCGTATGGATTTTCAAGCATGTGCATGCCTAGTTCCTATAATTCTATGAAAATATATGTTTTATGAAAATTGAACTAGAGCCATGCAAAATTTACAAGTCATGAAGTATGCAAGTCTTTCCATGTTATGAAGTATGATGCAAGATAAGACACCCGATGTTCCATCAATGCTCATGAGTTAATTTCAAACCCTAATTCATGAGTAGTATGACGATCTGGGATATGAGAATGTATGAACAAGTATGATCAAGTTTGGAATTTTATTTCATATGTATGTGAGCTCATGTCATGTATATATATATTTGGGGAGTAGTATTTAGCACCGAGTTGGACCGGGTGAGAGTAACCTTAGTCCCAGAACTACGTGCCACCGTAGGTTGCCCTTTTGAGGCTTATGATGACAAGATCCTGGTATGAAATGGTTATAACCTTGGCCGGTTAGGACAAATCTTTCAGTGTGCATGCAAGACACTGAACTCCATGTAGCTTAGCATGGTTTAATGTCGGTTAAGAGAAACTCCCACATATTTATTTTTAAGCTATGAAGTTATATGATTCTATCCTATGAAACTTAAGCTTTATTTCATGTTTTATGTTTTATACCTTGATATTTATTTATGGTCCTTCTTTAAGCAACAAGTTCATTCTTAAGTATGTTTTTCAACTGTTTTATCATGATTCATGCATTCCTCTAATACTTAGTACATTCCATAGTAGTAACTCATATTACGATGCATCCTTTGATGATGCAGATTCAGGTGTCCCTTCACAGCTTCATTGCTAGAGTTCCCGGCCACTCACACCCAGCCTTGGTGAGTCCTCATAGTGCGAGGACTAGCTATGTTTTTCCCCTTATGTTAGCTTTACTTTTATACTCTGAGTTAGCTAGGGTCTTGTACTAGCAACTCTTTATGTTATGACTGGAGGCTTTCAGACATAGTTTGTATTCGAATTTTATTTTTGGATATTGTATGTTATGGGGCCCGTAGACCCTTTATTGATGTTTCCTTGATGGAATTTCCGTATTATGCTTCCGCTTATCTTATGTTATGTTTGAGAATGCTATGACTAAGGGTTAGTTTGGGATTCTTGTGGTCCCAAGTCCCGTGTTACGTCTAGGGGTAACCTCAGGGTGTGACAAACTTGGTATCAGAGCCTCAGGTTCAAGAGTCCTAGGATGTCTGAAAGCCTCATCGAGTAGAATCTCTTTCATGGGTGTGAAGTGCACCACACTTATGAGGGGGAGGCTATGAGATATTTTAGGAAAAACTTCACTTCTTCACGTTCACCATCGTGCAATAGAGTTTGACTCTACTTACCCTTCTAATCTATTCCTTACGCATTTCAGATAATGTCTCCGCGAAGAAACCCCACTAGGATTGCTAATCTGGCCACTCCAAATCATGAGGTTAGGAATGCAGAATTTCGTGAAGCCATCTGTATGTTGGCTCAAGCTATGACAACTCAGTTGAATGAGAAAGAGAAACTAAAGAAGAGGAAGAGGAAGAACAAGAAGAACAGAACACGAAACTAATTATCTTCTCAGCAGAGGTCATCCGGACCAACCCTATCTTCAGTTAGCACACATGCCCTCGATTCTCAGTCGTGTAACCATAAGGCTCCGAAGACCTCGAGGTACCCTCGTTGTAGTAGTTGTGGTAAGTTTCATTTAGGTGAGTGCCTTGCAGGCACTAAGGGGTGTTTTAGGTGTGGTCAGTTAGGCCATAGGATCCGTAATTTCCCCTCATCTAAGCGGAGCAACTGTGATGTTCAGCTCTAAAACCAATTCCTTTCATTACCTAGCCAGCCGGGTCAGGGTATTCCTTCAGAAGTTGAATCAGGTACGTCACTAGATTTCCATCCTTTATGCATCCATAGTCCCCGGACCCCTATTCTGGTTTGGGTGGTGAGTTGTCTTAACTTAGAACAAAGTGAAGATAGAAGGGTTGAGGCCTAGACTTTTAGGCGAAGGAGAGACTTCCACTATAGAAGGAAGTGGGTATTCATCCTAGATTCTGGAGTAGTATATGTTCTGTTAGGGTAAAATGATCATAGTTCCTTTAAGAGATGGGTGAGAGATTCATAGACTTAGAAGGGTAGCATGAATCTAAGGGGGAGATAGTGGGATGTAGAATCGAATCAGTCAGATTTTGGAGGCTCGGGTGGTGATGTCGTTGAGTGTTAGAACAAAGTTAGGAGGGGAGGCAGAAGCTTATTTCCATCCTAGCATCCTAAGTATACTCCCGCCATTATGATACCATCTTTTTTTTTGCATGCGTTGGGTGTCAGCTCCATGGTTCTATTTCAATTTACGCACTCCATCAAGATTCCCGCTCATATTCAGATTCTAGAATGGCAAGTGATTTCTTCGGATAATGACTCTACTCTTACTCTGCGAGTCTATGAATCCTAGCTTTATGCCCTAAGGTCCGTTATGTATGCAAACTCGTGTATCGAAGTATGCTCAGTTATGTTTACTCAGTCAGTTTTCATAAATATCTCAATGGCTAATCAAATCATGTTACGCCATGTATATGCTCTTACCTGATTCTTGAAACGATTCACGCTTATGATTCCCTTATTCTAAAGCCCTTTGATCTTTGCCTTTGATGACGAGGGGTGGTGATCCCCACTAACTCATGTATTATGTGCCCAGTATGTGAAGTGATCATGCCTATTGCGCTCAATTCCCCAAGCCCCACCTTGAGTTGCTTGATCACGCTAAGTGTAAGTCTAGATCAATCTGTAATCCTTTATTCATGATGCTCCTACTCCTGCTCTTTCCGTTCAATGATTCTGGTTTATGTTGTTGTAAGTGTTAGGGAAGAAGGCCTTGTAGTAGCCTAGCTAGGAGGTAGAAAATTCCTTTTTCCCTGTTAGTGTACTTTTCCACCTTGACTTCTAGGTGTGGGTGAATTATGAGGTAAGGATTATTCATGTGAAATAGTTAGAAGAGGTAGTTTGGTATGTACCCCTGTAGAAGTCCCTGAATCTGTGATTCCTAGTTATGATAAGGGAGAGGAGAGAAGTCTTAAATAGGGTAAGATATGAAACCATAAGGTGACCATAGTTATAAGCTTGAATATCATGATGTGATACATGTGGATATTTGTTTTATGCAACTAGTGACCCTTGGGTTGGGGAGCCCTAGGTTAGTTGGTTGTTGTGATAAGAGGGAGTACTATCCTTAGAAGATGTTTTAGATGCAAGAGATCTGGTCGAGATAGGTTTGAACATGGAGGATCAGGTAGTTAGACTCAAACCTTAGTACTTTTATGTGCGCTGTTGAGGTTGTTAGTTGCAAATGGTAGAAGTGGTATTCATAAGAGAATAGTTTCCCCGTATATCTACTTCTCTCAGTTTCGTGTCCCTTTGTGGTTGACTGCGATTTCTAAGTATGTTCGCTCTTTATGAGTTTTAGTTGAGTCCCTACTCTCATCCCAGACCAGCTATCATGTTGGATATCCAGTTCCTGTCCCATGAGTTGTTCTCACAGTCTCAGCATGCATACATATCTCATGAATCCAACTCAGTTTTTATTAGAAGTCGGTTATAACGATGGTACTTCAGCTTTTACAATTCAATTGAAGGGCTACTTGGGAAGCAGGATCGTCCATGAAGGCCAAGTACCACCATCATCTTCTTTTCGATACAGTTTTAGCTTGAGAAAGGAATTCCATCCTTAGTATGTCCCTCCGATTCCATTCCACCGGTTTCACTTATGATCCTAGCATTCACACATATTTTATGAGGTTAGGTTATCATGTTTTCAAGTCAAGAAGCTCAGCTTTCATGATTACCCCTTGATTTGTATGTTATGATGTTGGTTGGGTTGTTTTCTCCTCAGTTTCCCTTGTTTAGCCGTCATTCGAGGACGAATGATCCCAAGGCAGAGATATTGTAACACCCTGTACACATATCCATCTATCTAAGTTAAAAATCTTAGAAAAATTTCAAGCTTCGAGAGACGAAGACTCAGATGATGATCCGTCATTTGGAAGCACGGGCCCATCCTGTGCACCCATCATCCCATTTCCAGAAGTCCCCTCAAAGTTTCCCAGAAATGACAAGTCCAAGAACGGTCCATCCATTTGGACGATGGGCCATCTTCTCAGCTTTCCTAGTACTCGTCGTCCTAAGTTCAAAAACCTATCTTCCAAGTGCCAGAAACGACGAGTCGAAGGATTTCCCGTCTTTCTGGACGACGGGTCATCGTTCCAACCATAATCCCTAAGGTCCAGTAGCCACCAAACTTTTTCAGTCAAACCACGGTTCCCTTAGACGGTTCATCCTTCTAGACGACAGACCGTCGTCCAACCCATGGTCACTGACTTCGACAATTTTTCCAGCTTTTCTTAAATTACGTCCAGGGGTATTTTGGTCACTTACCACCCTTTTAACTATTAAGTGGTGCCATTTTGACTACTTCTAGTAGGGTTTTCACCCATATTATCCTAAGTTCCTCCTTAGTTCTCCATTCTTCTCCCAAAAAGGAAGAATTCTCTCAAGGATCCTCTCAAGCTCAAGTCTCCAAGCTTCAAGTTCAAGTCTCCTAAGTCTTTTCAATTCAAGTGGGTTAGTTTCAATCAAGGTATGAGGGTAATCAACAATGGGTTCCTTTCACCCTTGGGTTCAAAACCCTTAGCTCAAATTTTGATTTCATGATTTTCAAATTAGGGTTCTTATCCAATTCTTATGGGTTTTGCTAAATATGATCTTCTCATGATTTGATTATGAAATTACTATTAAAATTGCATGATTTCACATGGGTTTTTACATGTTAACTCTTATTTCATAAATTAAAGCTTAACCATGAAAATTTCTACATGCATGAAGTTGATTTAAGTAAATTGGATTTTGATAAGTATGTTCCTTATGGATTTTCAAGCATGTGCATGCCTAGTTCCTATGATTCTATGAAAGTATATGTTTAATGAAAATTGAACTAGAGCCATGCAAAATTTACAAGTCATGAAGTATTCAAGTCTTTCCATGTTATGAAGTGTGATGCAAGATAAGACACCCGATGTTCCATCAATGCTCATGAATCAATTGCAAACCCTAATTCATGAGTAGTATGACGATCCGGGGTATGAAAATGTATGAACAAGTATGAACAAGTTTGGCATTTGATATGTCATATGTATGTGAGCTCATGTCATGTATATATATTTTTTGGGAGTAGTATTTAGCACCAAGTTGACCGAGTGAGAGTACCCTTAGTCCCAGAACTATGTGCCACCGTAAGTTTCCCTTTTGAGCCTTATGATGACAGGATCCTGGTATGAAATAGTTCTAACCTTGGCCGATTAGGACAACTCTTTCAGTATGAGTGCAAGAACTGAACTCCATGTAGCTCAACATGGTTTAATATCGGTTAAGAGAAACTCCCACATGTTTATTTTTAAGCTATGAAGTTATATGATTCTATACTTTGAAACTTAAGCTTTATTTCATGTTTTATGTTTTATACCTTGATATTTATTTATGGTCCTTCCTTAAGCAATAAATTCATTCTTAAGTATGTTTTAAAAATGTTTTATCATGATTCATGCATCACTCTCATACTTAGTACATTCCATAGTACTAACGCATATTGCGCTGCATCATTTGATGATGCAGATTCAGGTGTCCCTTCACAACTTCATAGCTAGAGTTCCCGATCACTCACGCCCAGCTTTGGTGAGTCCTCATAGTGTGAGGACCAACTATGTTTTTTTTCCTTATGTTAGCTTTACTTCTATACTCTGAGTTAGCTAGGGTCTTATCCTAGAAACTCTTTATGTTATGACTAGAGGCTTTCAGACATAGTTTGTATTCGAATTCCCTTTCTGGATATTATATGTTACGGAGCCCTTAGACCCTTTATTGATGTTTTCTTGATGGGATTTCCGTATTATGCTTTTGCTTATCTTATGTTATGCTTGAGAATGCTATGATCAAGAGTTAGCTCTGGATTCTTGTGGTCCCAAGTCCCGTGTTACGTCTAGGGAGTAACCTCGGGGCGTGACACTAAGAACCCTTGTTCTGGGGTTACAGCTAAACACATGAATGATTAGTTGAAAGTTGAATTGATTAAGTTTTTTGGCCATTAATAGTTGTTCTTGTATTCCTATACTTAGTATTTTGATGCTTGGCCGCCATTAAGATAAATCTATAATATTGTTCTTAACCCGGAAGAAGGATCAATATGATAGAACGAGGAATATAAGGATCAAGATCTCTCTTTTATAACATAAAGGGTAGATTTGTGTCATGGATAGGAATATACCTAGATCACCTTGCTTGGTTTAAACAGAAACAACAACTTCGTTCATATGTTAATTCTTCTCATATGAATATTGAACTAGAATTGCACGTGAATATGCGATTAGAGGTTTAAAAGACCATAATCATACAATTAACCTCGAAACCAACAACTAGGTAAATAGTCGAGTCAATTCAAGTGGATACTACTCATGATTGCAAAAAAAGCTGCCACCCTGGAATTCTCTCAAAATTTGAAACATCAACAAATATTTACTTACTTTAATATTTTATTTAATTGCTCTTAGTTTACTACAAACTCCAAACTTTTCTTGGTTATTTCACACTTGTTTACTTCTGTGGTATTAGAATTATATAAAATATTTGATAAGTCACAAGTTCCTTGGGTACAATATTCGATCAAAACAGTCTATATTACTTGGATGATCACGTACACCTGCGTGTGGTTGGAAGTCGCTAGCACTTACTCTACGAACAACCTAGATTGTATGACTCACATTATCATAGATGTATTTGAAAGTCTCAATACTGAAAGGGGAAAATTGATAGATGCAAATACTATCCTTGAAATGTATCACAAAAGTGTAGAAGGAAGTAAAAAGAACTTGGAAAGTGAAGTTTATACTTTCAGTACCAGGTTTCTCAAGATGAGTATTAAAAACTCTATGGTAGAGATTGAGAAGTTTCTTGTTGTACATTCTAAGAAAAATGGTCATATTGATGACATTCAAGAGAATCCTGAGAATATAATTAGGGTTGTCAAGATAGATCTTTATGATGTTCTTGAAAGGAACAAGGTACTTTAAGAATACTTGAAAAGGACCAGTGGTGAGTTAAAATGAGCACTTCAATAGACCAGGTCCTTAAGAATGTTGACATCTCTGCATGGAATCTGTAACACCTCAGAATCTAAGCCAGCAGTTTTACAACACATAGAAGAGAATTCTAAATTTTTCCATGGTTCACGACCAGGTCCATGGACCATCATTCTAGAGACGGCCAGTGGAGTGACCCGTAGAGTGGCTATTTTTTATTTTTACTTACAAGGTCTTTACGAGTGACCTGATGGTTCATCATCGTGAATGATGGTTCATCTTTTCAACCATAGAACCATCATCCGAGGGTTGTCAATTTTTTAAAATCTAGCATGATTTAGTTGGTAACTCGTTGACCCATTCCACGACCCGTAGTTTCAACGGTAGACCTCAAGTTCAGACGACCTTCATTTCTTTAGGATTAGATCACGAGTGACAGGACAGTCCGTAGTATAGTTATGATTAGAAAGATCTTTAATCAATTGTATAGTTATGATGAAAAAACGTGAGGATAAGGAGTATATATGTAACATGTACATTAAATTAAGAGTTTGTAGAAAAAGTTGAAAATTTCCTGCCCATAAGCCACCTATTTAATCTCAAACATGTTGTACACTCCCCCCTACTTCCACGTGGAAGTGGAGGTGGAAACTCCGCTTTCAAATTTTTATTCCGTTATATATACATTCGGATATTGTGTAGATTCGTGATAAAATATATATAACTTTTTGAATATATCACAACTAATAGAAAATTATTTTGAATAAAGTTTACTCATATAATAATAATTTTTTAACATAACTAGACTTACTATCTCCATTTAAATATTAGTAAATTAAAAAACTCTTATAAAATAGATATATACACAAATACATTATAACTACAGAATATTTTTCATAAATATTTAAATTATTTTAGGAAAGCAATAAAAATATTTTTTATCAAATTCTAATTTAAATAAGATATTTCAAATACACGCGGTATTAAATATAACCTCCAAATTTAGGCTTGTAAGCCTTTGATACGGGACCAAAAACAATGTCAAACACCTGGGGTGTTACATTAGCACCGAGTGGACAAGGATTCTAGATAACTCAAGTCCTAAAACTACGTGCCACCATAGGATAAAGGGGTCCTCACCAGTTGAGAGTATCATCCTGAGCCCTTTGGGCTCAATTTAGTGGATCCACCATAGTTAGGTTCTATACTAATGGCAAGGTATAGGGCAGCTCTGCCAACTATGGCTCAGAAGTTGGATTCCATGTTTGCTCACATGGTTTATGTCGGATTCAAGAAACTCCCCAAATAGCAGTTTTAATTATGTTTAAATATCATGATTTCTCACAGTTTACAGTTCAAATATGTTTTACACTCACTCCAGTAAAAGAACTCATATTTACAGTTTTAACTTATGCATTCTCAGATGGTTATATTTATTCCAATTTTCAATTATGTTTTCATTGTATACGTATTTCTCATGATTTTAGATTTAGTGCATTATCTCACATGCTCAGTACATTTCATAGTACTGACCGCATACTTTCTTTTTGTTGCATCTTTTTATGATGTAAATTCAGCAGCCCACTCTTAAACTCGTGGCTAGTAGTTCAGCAGCACATCAAGCCAACTTGGTGAGTCCTCCTCATTTGAGGGCTTGGAGTTTAATATTACTTAAGTTTATTTCGATATTTCATTTTATAAAGTTTAGAGTTATCTAGGGTCTTGTCTTAGAAACTTCTAAGGTTTTGTCTTAGCAATTTCTCTTTTCTAGTAGTAGAGGCTTTTAGACACAGTCAGACTTTCAGTTGTTGGATTTTTCTCAGAATTTTCTATTTTTTATGATTTTAGATATATTTATATGTTTGAGTTCAGCCAACTCCTTATGTTTTAAGCTTCCACTCAGCATTATTGTTGAATGTTTAGTATTATGCCAGTGCCAAGTGTTAGCTTGAGATCACTTGTAATTTCAAGTATCATGTTACATTCACGGTGTAGACTCAGGTCATGATAGAAACCATAATAGTGACAAATAAGGCTAGGATATAAAAAATGGAGACTTCAAGAGATCTAAAAACTTTTTCTTGCACTATGAACATTCCAAAAATGCATGCAATGCAAGAGTCAAGTCAATTTCGAGAAACGTGCATTATGTTGAGAAAATAAGGAAAAAAGAACATGGTTCCTCATTGAGAGGTGCGCATCAGCCAGGTCAAATAAAAAGACACTTTGCTCATCCCTTTTCTCAGAAAAGGGACCCAATCTAGTCTAGGTTTCTAAAACTCATCTCCGATTCAAACAAAAATACTAAGGTAGGCAAAGCAAAGGCATGTGGTAAGATCTTAACCCATGACAGAAAACAAGAAAAAATTCCCTCCACTGAATGCCTATTAAAAGAGAGTGTAAAATACATTTTGGATATGGAAAAATAACACTCCCAGGTAAATTTAAGATACAAAGACCTATTATGAAGTGTCTAGAAAACCCTATAGCCACTAGTATATGTGTGACTTGTAAATATTGATAAATCAGTGTGATATCGGGAGAATAAATTTAAAAATGGGTAAACATAACAAGAACCCTTATATTAAGGCACTTGAAGTATTAAACAAAAGTTAGAAGCCAAAGAGAGCTTTAAAATAAATGTTCAAGTTGAAGGATTTACTATGGCGGTGTGTTTCAAATGATCTCGTACATGGTTTGGTTTTAAATAAGCATATATCCCTGTATATGGGGAGTTAGAGGTTGATATACCTATCAAACGAAAGGTATTTGGATATAGTTTCCATAAAAAGAAACTTCTTGTCCATCTGACTTTAGAGTAAAAAGTTATGTACATTTCACTGCAGACATACTTAGTGACAAGGTAATCCTCAAGACTATGTATAGACCATGTGAGTGGTTTTACGACCATGTATTTGGCCTTAGAAAAGATAATAGGAAATGAAATTATATGATTGTGGACCACCACCATCCAAGGTGGTATCCACGACCATGAATGTCAAAGTAAAGCCAGTTTCATGACCCGTGAAACTTGTACGACTACCAATTGGTCCTATATTTGAGTCAACAATAGATTTTTTAAAAGCTTAAAATGAGATCTAAATCTAATTTGTCATCATTATCTTCACATATATCACCCATAAGCTCCCCAAAAGGATTTCTAAAATATACAAGGTAAGTATCTTTCAATGTTCGAGCGAGATTTTTGTGCATTAGCATCATAGTTGATAACTGGAGCTTCTTCTTCATTTTTAGTTTCTAGTTGAGCTTTTGCAGTAGTGTATAGACAAGGAAAACAATAGGAATTGTCTACAAAAGGTATGTTTCTAACTCCATATTCATTTTCTAAGGTCATGAGAGAATTTCTATGCTATTTGATATAGAACTCATGAGATGGTGTTCGGAAGCCATGAGTTCAAGTTTTTATATTTGTTTGTGTTGTGTAATTTAATGACTTGTTCCATCATTATGGGTCAACCATTCGTGCGAAGAAGCAGGTTAGGAAACTCCGGGTTGGGGAGTTGGAAATTTTGGGCTAGGCCAGTCTCGGATATATTCTGAGCGAGGTAAGGTCTAGGAAAATCTAGAAAAGGATTGGATGAAAAGTCTAAGGTTGAGTTATATTTCCTATTAGCTAAGGCATTAAGGAGTCTGTAGGGCTTTTCAAAAATGAATTTGGGTGAGTAAAACTCCCAATATTGAACGTGACGTGAAAGGGTTGGTCTGGAACATCAAGGTTTAAAAGTGTGTTGTAAAATGGACAAAACTGGAAGGATTCCCGAGGTTTTGTCCCATGTCAGCCGCTATAGAAGGTGACATGCCGCTAAGACAATGACTGCTATAGCGGAGAAATTCTTGCTCAAGTAGAAGTCAAGGCGGTCAAACCTACTATAGCGGGCGGCTTTCATTACCGTGCCACCGCTATAGCGGAATGGGACTGCTATAGCTGGAAAAAGTCACAGTAAATATAGAAACTTTCCCAAAAATGTTCAAAAATTCTCAAGAACATTTTTGGAAAGGGCAGAGGCGATTCGAGCAATTCTCCTTCAGAATTTCATCAAGTTTTTTCCTAAAGGTAAGTAAATTACTCTCTTAACTTAGTACTTCGATTTCTATACCTTAAAATTACTAGTTAGGAGCAATACGGATAGTTTGGCTTGACCTAAGGTGGAAAATCAAGTATAACTAGGAATGTGGGAGTAGAAAATCTAGGAGGTTATGTATAAACAATTTAATTCTAGTTTCAATATTGTAATTTGCTAATATAACCATGAAATTGGTAGTTTTAGGCTAATTATGTATGGGAAGGCCCTAGGTTGGGTGGAATAATCATGGGTTTGGCCTATGGATTAGGATTTGGATACAATCTATGGATATTTAGGCCACGTTGATTTATTTTAGTGTTATGTGGTTGTTTTAGACCAAGGGTAAGCGAAAGCTTTGAGAAATGGGAAGGCTCCGATCCAGTAGAGCTTCCAAGCTAATTCAAGGTAGGTGATGGTTGAGTGTTTCCCATTTATGATATATATGCATTGTAAACTGTTGCTTTAGTATTGCCTACATATTATGTGGTTTATGGAACATAATGATGAATGTTTATGATATCCGGTTGTCAAGCATATGAAATGAACTATCTTAATTATTTGTTGGTTTTACAAGTGTGGTTGTGTTCATTATTGTTGATATATTGGTTGTCTGTGACATTTGATTGGCTTGGGTACCACACTTGGTACGTTTCATTGGTTGGCTCAGGTACCACTCGGTATAAGATATTTATTAGTTGGATCGGGTACCACACCTGGTACAAGTTCTAATGTGGTTGACTCGGGTACAATGCTTGGTTATGATTCTGTTGTCCCATGACTAAATTGGGTTATTTCTTGTGATATAATTAATGCATATTGGTCCATGAGTGGCTAGGTGACTCTGTTCAATTGCTGTATTGGTTCTTGTGTAAACCAAGATGCTAAACACTGTAGATGTTATTTTAGGGATCCTTGGGTGTTCTGGGTTACTTGAAGGGGCTGGTTTTACATACATTGTTGTGTTGTCATGGAGTTTGGACATATTTCATGTGGTTGTTAAGTCAAGTTGATGACTATGAGTCTGGGTTATATTTGATGACTTGTTTATACATGTTATGTCCTGCTTTACTAAGTTTTAGTTAAGTGTTCACATTTCATTTATTAGAGCTGGCCAATGATCCTACCCATACACTATTGTTTTTGTGTACTAATATTGCACTTGCCCTTGTTTTGTTAAGTACATGGCATATTCCGGTAGTGCTGCACGACCTCAGCTGTGATACAAGCGTTATCTAAATCCAAGGGTGAGCTACTTATTTTGGGCTGCCATGGATTCATCTATCCTTTCTAGTCCATTATTTAGACTCAGAATACTTTTTATATGTTTTGGTAAATGAATTTTAGATTCTAGGGGTTATTTCCGTAGGGATTCTTGTTATTAAAGTTTTAGATTTGAACCTTAGTTTATTTAATGCAAATTGTCTTTAGTTGCTTAGATTTTGGTAAGTGATGACTTGGTTACTTGGTTCGCTCACCGAGGGTTTTGGGTGAGAGCCATTCGTGGTGGTTTAGGTCATGATAAATATGGTATTAGAGCCCTAAGTCCATTGATCTCATCATAACAAAATTGATCTAGTAGAGTCTTGCGGAATATTACGGAGATGTCTCTACTTTTCTTCGAGAGGCTATGAGACTTTAGCAAATTATCTCTTCATTCTTCCTTCGTGCTATAACTTGATTCCAATTGGTATCTGGCGATATAAATTGGTACCTAACTTCCTTCATTCTTTTGTCCGCAGATGGTTAACACCAGATGAAACAAAGCAAGGGTAGCAGCTTCAGCTGTAGGAACAGTGGCTAGAAGGTGAGGAAGGGGCAGGAGAAAGGGCAGAGGAAAAGCAACACCCGCCAGTGGTGTATCTCAGGCAGCGGCTAACCCAAGGATAGAGACCTCTCCCTAACCCCAGGATCCTATTAAAGAGGAGGTTGAGTTTGTGCACAAGGAGGGCGCGGAATAGGAGGAGACGACACCAGTCAGAGGTGAAGGTCTTCCCCCTATGTCGTCTGAGGTGATTCAGCAGGTGTTGGCATTTTTGAGTGGGCTAGCAGGTACTAAATCCACCCCAACTATGCCATCAGATCATGTTCTGGGTGCTCATCCATTTATTTCCATAGATCCCAGGATTGATAAAGTATTGGATACTGATGCATTCTTCCATCTGATGCTAGGCCCTGTTATGATCGAGACCGAGCATGAACTGTTGACCAAGTTCTTGAAGTTGAAACCTCTGTCATTTCATGGTACAAGGAGGATGCCTTTGAGTTTATTCTGTATTGCTATGAAAGGTTGCATAAGTTGGGTATTGTACAACAACATGGGGTGTAGTTTGTTACTTTTCAATTGCAGGGTGATGCCAAACAAAGGTGGAGAGCTCATGTAGAGTGTCGATCTTTAGCCTTGCCTCTGATGACTTGGGCTCAGTTTTATGCCCTATTTTTGGAGAAATATGTTCCTCGTACTTTGAGAGATCAAAAGAAGGATGAGTTTCTGGTCCTTCAACAGGGCAATATGTCTGTTTTAGCTTATGAGGCTAAGTTTCCTGCCTTATTTCACTATGCTACCCAACTATTGGGCACTAATGAGGAGAGGATTTGTCTATATGTTAAGGGTCTGAACACCAAGTTAGCATGTTCTTTCTGTTCATATGACTTCTGCAGGGAAGAGTTTTAATGAAGTAACTGACTATGTAAACAAACTGGAGGGGTCATACAGGTTGGGCAAGCTAAGATGTTAGCTAATAAATCCTAGAATAAGGGAAATTTCAGAGGTTCTTACTCCACGAGTCCTAATCAGTAGGTCTATTCGGCTCGCCCTATTTAGTCAGCCCTGCCAGCTTCTGCAGGTGGTCGATCAGGGGAAAATCAGCAGTTTTCAGCTCCTAGAGGCCAGGGGCTTCTTGTTCTTCTTCCAGCAGGCCTTCTCTTGATCAGGGATGCTTTCATTGTGGTGATATAGGTCATTTTATGAGGAAATTCCCTCTCAGATAGGCAAGAAATCAGGTTCAGCAGCAGACTAAGGCTGTAGTTTCAGTAGGTGGAGGTGGCCATGGCAGGGGGCGCCCATAGAGGGGGTGAGGGAATTTTCGAGGAGGCCATATGAACAGAGGGAATGGTAACGCAGAAAGGGGAGTGGCGCAGCCAGCTAGAGAGGTTACCCCAGTTAATGACAGAGCCTATTGTTATGCCTTCCTGGGGAAATTTGAGGCTGAGGCATCGGATGCTGTGATAACAGGTACAATTCTAGTCTGTGATCGGATGGTTTTTATTTTATTTGATCTAGGTTCCACATATTCATACGTATCTATTAAATTTGAATTAGGTTTGGATTTGATTTTTGATGTTCTTGATTTCCCTATTCATATTTCTACCCCGATTGGGGAGTCTGTGATTGTGACCCATGTGTATCGTACTTGCTTGTGGTGTTTATGGGTTTTCAGACTTGGGTAGATTTGGTTAGTCTGGATATGCTAGATTTTGATGTTATTTTGGGTATGACTTGGCTTTCTTGGTATCATGCTGTGTTAAACTGTATTTCAAAGACAATAACTCTAGAGATTCTGAGGAGGGATAGACTATAGTGGGAAGGTGTGTACAAGCCTAAGCTGGTGAAGATCATATCCTTTCTTTCTGGAAAATCCAACTCATAAGCAACACTACCAACTCTCCTCAGAATCCGATAAGGACCTACATAGTGGAGACTAAGCCTCCCTTTCTTACCAAACCTCATCACACCCTTCATGGGTGACACCTTTAAAAATACCCAGTCATCGACCTCAAATTCCAACTCTCTTCTCCTCACATCTGCATATGATTTCTGTCGACTCTGAGTGGTCATCAATCTTTCCATATTAAGTTGAACCTTCTCCATAGTTTCATGAACCAAATCTTGGCCAATCAAAGCCACCTCACCTACCTCAAACACACCAATAGGAGACCTACACCTCCGCCCATAAAGTGCCTCATAAAGAGCCATTTGGATGCTAGAATGAAAACTGTTGTTGTAGGAAAATTCAATAAGAGGTAAGTGATCATCCCAATTACCTTTGAAATCAATCACACAAGCTCTCAACATATCCTCCAAAGTCTAAATAGTACACTCTGCCTGGCCATTGGTCTGAGGGTGAAAAGTTGTGCTAAGCTTCACGTGAGTACCAAGACCTTTCTAAAATGATTTCCAAAATTGGGATGTAAACTAGGTACTCCTATCAGAAATGATAGAAATTGGAACACCATGCAATCTAACTATCTCTCGAATGTAGAGTCTGGCATAATCGTCTGCTGAATCCATAGTCTTAATAGCCAAGAAGTGGGATGACTTAGTCATCCAGTCGACAATCACCCAAATAGAATCATGTTTCCTTCTAGTATGAGGAAAACCAGTAATGAAATCCATATTGATCGCTTCCCATTTCCAAGTAGGAAGATCAATATCCTGAGTCATACCACCCGATTGATGATGCTCTACCTTCGCTTGTTGACAGTTGGAACACTTAGCCACAAAACCTGCTATGTCCCTCTTCATGCCATTCCACCAATAGACTTCCTATAGGTCACGGTACATCTTGGTAGCACCGGGGTGAATAGAATACCTGGATCTGTTAGACTCTGTCAAAATCTGCTATCTTAACCTATCTATGTCAGAAATGCACAATCGACCCTGATACCGAAGCACACCATCTCCCCCTTAGGAGAAAACCTCTACCCTTTGCTGATGGACTGCACCCTTCAACTGGTGCAAAATAGGATCACTGTTTTGCTTTTCTTTCACTTCAGCTACCAAAGATGATTCAGAACCATTATGAACAATAATACCACCCTCTGTCAAATCCATAAGGCAAACTCTTAATCAGGCAAGTTGATGAACATCCTTAGCTAATTCCTTCTTTCCGTCATTAACCGAAGAAACACTACCCATGGAAAATCTACTAAGTGCATCCACCACGACATTGGCCTTACTCGTATGGTAAAGCACACTCATATCATAATCCTTAAGAAGCTCAAGCCATCTCCTTTGATGAAGATTCAATTCCTTTTGGGTGAACACATACTGAAGACTCCTATAATCGGTGAACACATCCACATGGACACCATACAAGTAATGTCTCCAAATCTTCAAAGCAAAAACCACGGCCGCTAACTCAAGATCATGAGTAGGGTAGTTCTTCTAATGAATCTTACACTATCTCAAAGCGTATGCAATTACTTTACCACGCTGCATCAACACACAACCCAAACTAATCCTAGAAACATCATAATACACCACAAAGTCATCTAGGCCCTCGGGTAGAGCCAACACTGGGGCTGTGGTCAATCTAGTCTTCAATTCCTGAAAGTTCTTCTCACATAGATCAGACCACTAACATTTTACCTTCTTCTCAGTCAACCGACTCAAAGGGGCAGCAATAGAAGAAAACCCCTCCACAAATCTCCTGTAGTAACCAGCCAAGCCCAAAAAGCTCCTAATATCCAATGGGGAAGTGGGTCTAGGCCAGTTCTTTACTACCTCAATCTTTTGATAATCAACTCGAACACCATCTCTAGTCACAAAATGACCCAGAAAGGCAACAAATTGCATCCAAACTCACACTTGCTAAACTTATCAAATAATTTCTGATCCCTGAGAGTTTGAAACACCACTCTTAAATGGTTCACATGCGCCTTCTTACTTCGAGAATAGATAAGAATATCATCAATGAGAATAATCACAAACATATCCAAATAATGTCTGAACACATGGTTCATCAAATCCATAAAGGCTGCGGGAGCATTCGTTAAGCCAAAAGACATAACCATAAATTCATAATGACCATACCGAGTTCTGAAGGTTGTCTTCGGAATGTCACACTCTCTAACACGAAGCTGATGATAACCATAACTAAGGTCAATCTTGGAGAAGAAACTAGCACCCTGAAGCTGATCGAACAAGTCATCAATCCTAGGAATGGGATACTTATTCTTGATTGTGACCTTGTTCAACTGACGGTAGTCAATACACATTCTGAGGGAACCATCTTTATTTTGCACAAATAAGACTGGATCACCCCATGGAGAGATGCTGGGTCAAATAAAACCCTTATCAAGGAGGTCTTTCAACTGCTCATTTAATTCCTTGAGCTCTGTGGGAGCCATTCTATAAAGAGGAAAAGAGATAGGATTCGTATCTATAAGAAGATCTATTCCAAAGTTGATCTCCCTCTCAGGAGGTACTCTGGGCAAACCTTTGGGAAATACTTCTGGAAACTCATTCAAAATAGGGACTGGCTGGAGAGATGGGGTCTCAGACTCCGTGTTCATAACCCAAACTATATGATAAATATAACCCTTAGAAATCATCTTCCTAGCCTTAAGATAAGATATGAAATGACCTTTCGAGGATTGGGGACTACCTTTCCACTCTAAGATGGGTTCACTTGGAAACTTAAAATTGAAAACTCGAGTACGACAATCAACCGAAGCATAACAAGCATACAACCAATACACACCAAGAATAACATCAAAATCAGTCATCTCCAACTCTACTAGATCTGTTGAAGTGACTCTATGAAGGACAGAGATAGGGAAATTTTGGTAGATTCTCTTGGCTAAGATTCACTCACCAACAGGAGTAGAAACACCAAAGGGTTCTAAGAGCTGATCAGGACTAATCTCAAACTTCCAAGCAACATAAGAGGTCACAAAAGATAAGGAGGCACCGAGGTCTAATAAAGAATACATATCTATAGAGAAGACTTTCAACATACCAGTAACAAAGTCTGGTGAAATCTCCTAGTCCTGACGAGACGACATAGCATAAAGGCAGTTCTGGCGCTGACTACCAGAACTAGAAGCTGCACCTTGCTGGGTTGGTCGACCTCCTGATACTGCTGGGGAAGACTGAGTCCTACTACCTCCTTGTCCTTTCTTAGCTGAAGGGTAATCCTTGATCATGTGTCCAACCTGCCCACACCTATAGCAACCACCTATGCCCAACCGAAACTCCCCCGGATGGTTCTTTCCGTACTTGATGCAAATAGGGTAAGAAGGCCTTCTTACAACACTACCTTGAGACTGCAAACTTGAACCTCTACCAAACGGATCATGACGAGGCCTCGGGACCTGGGTAGGAGCACTGGCTAAAAAATATATGGGTCGTGATGATTTCTTCTGAAATGAAGAACGATGTCCGCCTCTGGCCTATGATGTCCAAAACCTGAACCCTTGGATCTAACCCTCTTGTTTCCCTATCCATCTCCCTAAACTTGTCTCTGTCACTCTGATGAGCATGAGTTATGAGTCAGGAAATGTTCATATCACACAACAGAATAGTGGACCTACACTCTTTCTTCACCAAATCTGATATCCATAGATGTACTTACTCATTTGATCCTGCGAGTCTGCTACAATAGATGGAGCATATCTAGACAACTGAGTGAACCTCAAATTTTACTCCTAGACTGTCATCGATCCCTATCTAAAGTTCACAAACTCTTTGGCCTTAGATTGCCTCAACTCTCGCGGAAAAAATTGGTCAAGGAAATCCCTCTCCAAACACTCCCAAGACATAGAGACCACGTCCCTAGCTCTAGCCTTCTTCCACTGAGTAAACCAGATATGAGCTACATCTTTTAGCTGGTAGGAATCTAGCTCGACACTCTCAACTCCGATAACCTACATCACCTCAAAGATCTTTTTCACCTTATCCACAAAGTTAAGCGGATCCTCACCAACTTTCAAACCCCAGAATTCCAACGGGTTCATACGGATAAAATCTCGAACTCGAGACGCTGCTCTAACTTGGGGGTGACCAGGGATAGGAACCTGTTGATTGTCTTGGGAAGCCATAGTCTGAGCTAGCATATGAATAACATTCTTGAACTCCACATTTGTGACCTCGGGGTCTAGAATCAGAGGATTAGCATTTTGGGCATTGGCCCAGTGAGGAGGCATAATCTAAAACGTAACAATAATGGATTAGAGGAATAACAGAGTTAAACTCTATCGAATGATACTGATCATGAAAGAAGTGAACTTTTCCTAAGACATCTTATAGGTTCCCTCTCATAAGTGTGGCGCGCTTCACACACATAAAAGAGACTCTACTCGATGCGACTTCAGGCAGCCTAGGACTCTTGAACCTGAGGCTCTGATACCAAGTTTGTCACACCCTGAGGCTACCCTCTAGATGTAACATAGGACCCGGGACCACAAGTGTCCCAAGTTAATCCTTGGTCATAGCGTACTCAGATATATTTAAGAAAAACAAAGCAGAAGCATACATAATAAAGATAAAAATCCATAAACTGAAATGGGATAAAGTCTACGAAATACCAATCCAGAATATAAACTAGTTATGTCTGAAGCCTCTAAATCTGAAATAAGAGTTGATGGGACAAAACCCCAACTAACTCAGAAATCCAATGGGAAGGATACATAAAAAACACTTATCATAACTATGATCCTTGGATGATGAGGACTCACCAAGATAGTCCGGATGGCTGGCAATGACTAGCCATGCGCCTGAAGAGTAGAGCCTATATGAATATGATAAAACATACTTAGAACATAGGTAAAACTGAGTTCATGCATGATGAGAGAATTCATAAGTCAAGATTATAGTTAAAGTTGAAAACATGAAATAGAAGGGCATAAGTCTTAAAACTTTTATGCGGGAGTTTCTAATAACCTACATAAACCATGGTGAGCTACATGGAGTCCAGTGTCATGCCCTCATACTGAAAAAGGATGTCCTAACCGGACAAGGTGAGAACTATGTGAATAGGATCCTGTCATGAGCCACAGAGGGCAACCTACGATGGCATGTAGTTTTGGAGTTGGGTTATTTAAACCCTTGTTGCTCGGTGCTAAATACTACTCCTAAAATAATACATATAGCTCATATGATACTTGTGGCATATCTGATGCCAAAACTGATCATAACTAATGATATATCTGATGTCAAATCTGTTTGAAAAACATAAAGACATATATGATGTCATGCACTTTCAATTCATAAATCTTAAAACTTAGCATAGCCATAATTGAAAATATACATTTCTTTCTAAATTCATGACTTGAAGAATTAGGCATACAATTTCATAAATACATGAGATTATGTTATCTAAACATGTCAATTTTTACTTGAAAACATGCAATTCAATGGAATCATGCTAGAAATAAACTTTAATGCATGGGCTATTGAAATCGCTTAAGAAACTTCAAATAAATCATAGATTAGTAATGAGAAACCATGAATTGATGCTCAAAAACTGATTTAATAAGTTTTCTCCAATTTGGATCAAAACCCTAATTTCACAAGTTCATAAATCAAAATAAGAATTTGGGGTTTTGGGCACTAGGGTGAAAGGAACCCATTGTTGAATGGCCACATACCTTAATTGAAGCTAACCCAACTGAAATTGAAAAGAAAAGGAGGCTTGAACTGGGATCTTGAGACTTGGAGCCTGAAGGAGTTCTTTTCCTCTTTTGGTAGATGAATGAGGAATAAGCAAAGACTTAGGCTAATAAGAGTAGAAGCCCTAATAAAAATGGTCAAAATGACCTCACTTAGGAGTTAAAAAGATGGGTAATTACAAAAATACCCTTGAGATTTACTTAGGAAAAAGCTGATAAAGGACTCGGCTTCAGAGACCACGAGTCAGTCTATGGGCCGTCATTCTAAATGACGACCTGTCAATCACTCCGTGGTTCCAAAGGCCACTTCTGGGGGTCTACTGGAAATTCATTCCATGAGTCAGAGTATGGTCCGTGATCTAGAATGATGGACCATCCTGTTGACTCATGGTTTGACTTAGGGAAATGGGGATCTTCTGATCCTCAGGAACTACGGATGGAAGAACGACCTGTGGTTCAAGATGATGGGTCGTCAACCAATTCGTCATATTCAGGACCCTTTATGGGGGTCCTCTGGAACTTTGAACTATGAGTCCACAGGACGGGCCATGATTCCAAACCACGAACCATCCAATGAATCATAAACTGAGGGAAGAACACTGCCAACAAGGATCCTGCAGAGTTGGCCATTGTAAGAGGCAAAGTATAGTCGTATGTAACATTCACATCCCATACACGAAGAGATGACCGAGAAGACCAAGCTAACATATGGACTTATGGGTAGACTTATGAATTATGAATCAAGGGACGCTCCATATGTTAATCCATGAACAGACATTCAGAAAACCTAAAGAGCAGTTCAAGAAAAGTTTAAAGGCTATAGATGGGCCACAAGTCAATATATGGCTGTGGATTGGGTCACAGATCTTGTCGGCAGAGTAGTTTGATTTTATTAGGATTCCAAGTTTGCGGGCCATTATAAATAGTCTTTATAGGTTTATTTTATAAGAAGATTTTGACATTATTGTTCAGATTTTAGTTTTAGAGTTCAAGTTCCAATATTTTCTCTCTCTAATTTTTTATTTTTTGAAGAACAAGAACATCATTAATCTTTCAATCTTTTATTCAAAGCAAGCTTATGAATTCATTAAATGATGTAATGAACCTTCCGGTCATTCTCTCATTTTTGATTTTTTTGTACTGTTAGAGTATTCCTGTAGTGGCCCAAAGTCATTTATAGCATGTTGGGACTGGTGGTTTGGTGCCTCAGCCGTTCGTTAGGTTATTAAGACCAATTCCCTATTTTAGTGCTTAAACTTAGGAAATCATTGACTTTAGTTAAAATTCTTAGCTAGCATGCTCGAGATAAAATTTTGTTAGTTCCGTTAGCTTTGAAACATAGATTTTGGTCTAGTTGGACTTTTAGTTGGGGCTTGGGGACTTCTGGTTTGATTCTATCTCACTTTTTGAGATTTCAAGCCAGTTAGAGTTAGAAGTTTAACTTTGGTCAACTTTTGATGATCGAAGCATTGTATTCAAAATCTGATGGTAGCATCAGCTTCAGAATGTCTAGTTTGGGTTAGGTAGGTTGTTGGTTTGGGTACCAAGTGAGTCGGGCTCATTTTGGGTGTTTGGTTGGTTTTAGCAAGTGTTGACATGGGTGTACATTCCTCCAAAACAACCTCATATGGGAGTTTCATTGATTCTATTGAGTCCAAAATGTTGTTTCCACTCTAGTTGCATGTTTGGTTTGTGAGTATCAGGTTTCGATAGTGCTCGGAACCTCCCGTAGGAATATTTCATTTTGCTGGTTTTATGTAGCAGATCAGTGTTCAGTGTCATTGGTGTCGGGGTAGCGCTAATGGCGCTAGTCTGATATCCCTCCTACAGCGCCAGTGGCGCTGGTCTATTGTCCCTCTTTCCGCGCCTAGCACTGGGGTAGCGCCAATGGCGCTAGTCTTCTGCCTTAATTCAGCGACAATGGCGCCAGGCTAGCGCTAATGTGACCTGTAATATAAATAACCTCTCCTTTGAAATTTCAGACCATTTCCTCACTTTTCTCTCTTTCTAAATTAGTTCCTCCCTCGTAAAGCTTATTCCAGCCGTGAGAGTTCATCTCTTGGAGGATTTCATTGTTTCCCTCTTCGTTTGTAGTCTTCTCCTTGAATTTCTTCTTTCCCATGGCTAAAAACCTTTATTTATGTTCTTATATTAGCTTGGGGCTTCTTGTTTAGTTGTAGCTGTTGGTTTGTGGCTCTGTGTATTTCATCTCGTAGACCTTGCTCCCTCTCTTCGTGGTAGGTAATTCTCCATTTTTGTTCTAGATTTTTGCAACTTTCGCATGATTCCCTCTTCTTCTCCGGCTATTTTAGGCCATTTTCTTTACCCAATTTCCACTTAATTTTTGGGCAGGTGTTTCTCGCGAGGTTGGGAACCTCATAGTAATTTTTGTTTCCAGTTTCGAGTTGTGGGGCCCACGGGTCCTCTTTTGACTTGGATTTTAACCCGACTAAACTTTTAGAAATATGAGTATTTTTATCTTTATTTTAATGCATAGATTATGTTTGTGATAGTGTGTTTTCTTTTGGGACTTCTCAGAGAAGTTCGGGGTTGGACAACGTCGTTCTCGCAGTTTGTCGTCGGACGACAAGTTGGTTATGGTTTTTTTCCTTAGACTTTGTGTATATAGGCTATAATTGTACTATTTAGCATCCTTTGGTTTGGTTTTATTAGTTTGGTACCTCAAACCTTGTCCGCTTTCTTTCTGTCTGCCTTTTTCGTATCGTCTTGTTGTAGTATTTTTCATATCGTCTTGTTGTAGTATCCGATTTAGTTGGAATAATTACCCCTTGTGGCCCGGTGTGGCCTTGTATTTGACTTTGTACCATAGAAGGTCGGTTATTTTGAAATGTCCATGAGTCCCGGACATCAAAATTACGATTATAGAACTGATTATCTGTGCTGTAAAAAGATTTGAGCCTGTGCATGGCCAATAGGTTTATTGGGAGCCGTTGGGCTACTAATTGTGTTTGAGAATACCATTATCATTCATATAAAGAATTTTCTATATTATATACTACTACTTTGGCTGTGAGCCTACTATAACCGACTTTCTAAAACTTGCATGGCCCCGAGGGCCTGTTATTAGTATAGATGGCTATAAAAGGATTAAAACAAATTTTTATTCATCTTCTTGGAGTAAAAGATGTATCATGATGATTTTACCACCGGGTTTTCACACTTATACTAGACTCAGTCAAGCCGAGTGCTAGACTTATTTTTACTACTAATTTAGACCCAAGTATACTCTGGGCACCCTTTGTTGGGGTTTTAGACTTGACTTACTGATTTAGACCTGGATAGACATCGGGCACTCATTTCAAGAGAACAATTTATAGTTTAGGCTCGGATACACTCCTAGCGACTATATTTGAGATTTTGAGATTTAGTATATGGTCGAGGACCTCCATGGAACTTGCCGATTTGGACTAGAGGCTACATGTTGCGAGGTCCAGAGGAGGGGTATACAGTGTAGTTGAAGTATACGGGTGAGTCCTTACATGGATCCTACCTACTGGGACTATGGGCACCGAAAGAGGTACATACAACACTATTGTCACACTAGTTTCTTCATGTCACATCATATCATCCATATTGTGTTGGTTCCACCCTTGTTTGCTGGTTGCTGAGTGTACGCTCTGGTATTATGGGATGCCGGAGAGTTTATTTTCACTTGTATATATTCCTCGAGTGTATGGGCGCCCATTGAGACTGAAGGTAGATTTATTATTATTATATCCTATTATAGTACTGGTTCATTTTATGGTTACATTTGGGTTATTGTGCGATTATTCATATTTGAGAACTGTGTTATCAGCGTGATTTAGTTAGTATTATTGTTTCAAGTATGAGTAAGTTTGACTTGCTCTTTCTTCCTTCCCTTTTACTTGAGGTTACCGGTATACCGCCTTTCTTTTTAAACTCTCTCTTTATATATTGTTGTTGCAAGGACCCAGGTGCGTTCTCCTTGCCTTGACCTTTGTTCTGTGATTTATATATCCTTTGTGGCTAGCCTAGTATGGTTGTTTTCTCTTTGTATTCTATCTGTGCTAGCTTTCGTGTACTTCTCTTCTTTATTTTCTGTGACTACTTTCCTTCATATATGCTATTTACTGCTTTTATATCTTATATGCACTCAGTTAGCCTATGATGCCTACTGGGTACCCGTTGCTTTACAATTGGTTCTCATACTACACTTCTGCATCTTCCTGGTGCAGATCCTAGTGTGAGATTTTTCCATTGATCGCATGGAGGTTCGTGCAGCTTTCCAGACATCAGAGACTAGGGTGAGCTCCCAACGATCGGGGCTTATCTTTTATCTCTTCTTTTGTACCATGTACTCTTTTGTTATTCAGATACATATATACTTGTGTACCCTTTTGTACTCTGTATAATTAGTTCCAGCTCTTATACTATGATACCAGGTCGTGGGATGGTTTGGCTTCCTTTGTATATATTCTAATTGCTATATTTCTTTACTTTTATCTCTTGCTTCCGCTTATATATTGACTTTTCCGCGTGCTTAGTTGCTAGTAGCCCATCACTAACTGTTTCGGGCTATGGGGATTAGTTTGCCTACAAAGGATTGTAGGTGCCATCATGACCTTAGAAATAGGGTTGTGACAAATTATTATTCTTATTGTTTACTTTCAAGAATAAGTAGCTAAATCGTCTACTGAATTTGAGAAATCCAATAAAGGGAGTAAAGTTCATCGGTTTTTGTGTTTTGTATGATTTTAGAGAATTAATATATCAACCTTTTCCTTATTCTTCATTATTGGTTGATGATTGCAAATATTAACGTATGCCATAATATCTTAGTTTTCTTGGAAAAACAGATTAAGGTTTGATATAAGAAAAGTAGCATGAACTTAAGAGGCTAACCTTTGTATAATAGATTCACTTAGGAATAAGTAAAATTTACTTGGCATAACTAGTCATTCTTATCTAAATAACTCGTATAATTGTGGGAACATTATATTGAGATAAATCATTCAAGTCTTGGAAAAGATTGAGTGATGGTTTAGGAACTAAGTGCATATCTAAAATCTGATTATCTGTAATTGCATGAAAACTGACGAACTGTGTATTCCATTATGGGGACACTACCTTAGTGCTTCAATCATATAAGTTTAAAACTCGTAGTTATTACTGGAAATTATAGTTTTAGTTATACAAACTCTTTTCAACTCTTATGGAACAGAAGTCAGACCATGAATTTGGTGTTCATCCAATTTGTATCATTTTTTCTTATTTCCTACAGGATTTGACCCCAACCTTGTTTGGGTTACTTTATTTTGATACAAACTCATTACATCATCTTAGGATATAATCTTGAGCGTATTGAATTTTGACGCCATTGTCGTATAATATGATCTGAAAATTACTTATTGGTGTTTACTTTGATCAGGTCTTTTCTATTCCACTGCATCTTATTTGCTTTGCCAGTAAACCACGTGAAGTGAATGACACAGAAGAATAGGTGGTTTCAGAGATGAATCTTCCAGTGGTGGATATCGCACCTGCAACCCATTCTGAGGAAATTGTATATGCCAATACAATTATGCCACCCCAAGCAAAAAATGAGGTGGTCAAAATTAAATCCACTAGCTACACAATACTTAAGGCTGAGGGGTTGTTACATAACTGCATTAATGATGTTGCTCATCAATATTTGAAATTTTTTATGGGGGCATGTGAATTGCATAAGCATGATCAGATTTGGAAGAGATTATTAAGTTCAGGATATTCAAATAATCCCTCACGGACGAGGATAGAGCATAGTTCCATGGACAACCACCAAACTCCATCAATAGCTGAAAAGAGTCGGTGAATGTGTTTTTGCATAAATGGTTTCTCTGAGCAAAAAAGCAGAGATGAAAAATAACATCTTCTACTTCAGGTAAATACCACGAGAACAACCATCAAAAGTAAGGAAAAGGTTTAAATAGTTGCTGCTAAAATCTTTAAAGCATGGGTTTCCCGATGAGATATTACATAAAAAGTTCTACTTTGGTCTAGATAGAAGTGCGGCTGGAGTTTTGTTTATGGATAAGACATTCAACACAACCACTGAGCTGTTAGACAAAATGACTAGTCATAGTCAGGCATGGCATTCCGACAATCAAAGGTAAGGTATTACTGATGTAGCTCTTGCATTGACAATACCATTTAAGGAAAATCATCAAACAGTTGATTGCCAAGATGGATACCACCATATATATCATCACCAGAAAGCTAACTAAGAGACCTTTCAAAAAGAAAAGGTAAACAACGAGGATCACTCAGAGGCAGGTAGTGACATAAAGGCTGTAGAAATAAACTTTATAGGTGGTTCTCCTTAATAAAATTAATAGTCTGATTATCAAGATAGTTCATAACATAGCACATGAAGAAATATACTTTTGAGTAGAGGAGTTTGTACTCCTGTAGTTCCACTACTAATTAGATGTCTAGTGTGTCGAGTTGGAGAATCCATAGTACCTATGATCAGGGAAATTCACAACTAGAAAGCACGCTAGAAAGGGTCCTTGAAAATCAGGAGTGATGAAACAACACTATTCAAAATATATCTAAAGTGGAATGTTTGTACTCAACTTTAATACTAAGGTTGGAGCATCAGATAAGAGATATGTATAGGGGCCCAAATCTAGTGCAGAAAGAGACTTATCAAAGCTTATCTATACTTTCTCACAATGGAAAGATTGTGTAGGCAGAATATGTAAAAAGAGAAGAAGCCAAAGACTAGGTACATGTGGATGATGCACAGGTTGAAAAACAATCAGAGGTTGAGAAAAATATAGAAAATTCAACAAAATGATACCGGAGATGAGTATGGAAAATTCAACAGTCGAAACAGAAGAGGTTCAACAACCTCCCCCATCGATTCCTAAGTTG
Source organism: Jaltomata sinuosa (assembly GCA_003996215.1). Taxonomy (NCBI): domain Eukaryota; kingdom Viridiplantae; phylum Streptophyta; class Magnoliopsida; order Solanales; family Solanaceae; genus Jaltomata; species Jaltomata sinuosa. The sequence goes on from QJPP01001076.1 coordinate 479,817, forward strand.
GTACCCTCATCCCTTAAAGGTATATAAAGAAAGAGAATGAGGCAAAACTTGTTAAGTATGTTGACATTTTAAAGCAACTCTCCTTGAACATTCCGTTCATAGATGCTTGTCAAGAAATGTCTATGTTTGAAAAATATCTTAAGGACCTCATGACAGAAAAAACTAGTAGACAATGAGGTCGTCCATATTCCTCAGCAAGTAAGTTCCATCATCTGCATAGATCTGGTATAGTAAAAAGAGGATCCTGGAGCATTCATCATATCATGCTCAATTGGGCATCATGATTTCATAAGGGCTTTATGTGATAATGTGTCAGGACCTAAACCTCTACGAGTGGCACCCACACTAAATCCTGGGAGAACCAACTATCAAAACCAATACTTAGGCAAAACTAAGCAGCTAAAAATAAGATTGCATTAAACAAGCCAAAATTCATATCTAACATTAAATAACAATAATCCCTATGGAAAATATCCTCCAAAAATCTGAAAGTCGTGCACCAAAACTCTAAAAACATGTCTAGAATACGGGGATGCGCCCCAAAATAAAAGGAATCCATGTCTGAACAATGGACTAGAACAAGTAGATGAATCTATGGTAGCCCGAAGATTTAGAAGTCATCCGTATCACAAATTAAGTCGCATAGCCGCCGCTGGAATATGCCCTGTACTCAACAAAAGAATAGCAAGTGTTGTATCAGTACACAAAAATAACAGTGTACTGGTAGGCTCATCATCCAGCTCCAAATATACAAAATATGAACATATAACTATAACTTAGTAAAATAGGACAAACATGCATAATCCAAGTCAGTGAAAATAAGCAAGACTCTCAGTCATCAACCGTACTTAACAACCACATGAAACATTTCCATAAACCACAACAAACACCCATATAAGATTCAAGATACCTTTCAAGTAACCCGGACCATCCAAGGATCACTAGGACATAGTCTACGGTGTTTAACATGCAATCTCGATCTACAAAAGAACCGTCCTAGCATCTAAACACACCAATTCGGCCACTCATGGACTAACATGTAATAAATACATCACAATAAATAAATACGGTTCACTTATGGAACCAACACACAGAAGAACAATCAAATATGTATCAAGCGTGGTACCTGAGCCAACCATAATAGAAACTGTACCAGGCGTGGTACCCGAGCCAATCGATAGATATACTATACCAGGCGTGGTACCCGAGCCAATCAATAATTTTTACCAGGCGTGGTACCTGAGCCAATCAAAGAATCATAGATATCACACAATCACAATCACAATGAATATAACCCACACTTGTAAAGCCAACAAGTATTTAAGACAAGTTCATTGCATGAGATTGACAACAAGATATCATTTTGTATTCATCCCCTTATTCCTTAAACATGTATTATACACGCAACACTAATGAAATAGTTAACATGTACACATCACGTAATTTATGAAATAATTCAACCATCACCTACCTCAACTCAAGCCAAATGCTCTACTGGACCAGAGCTTTCCTGTTTCTTGAAACTATAGCTTGATATTGGTCTAAGAACAATAACATAAACACAAAATTAACCCAAATTACCTAAATATTCCTGATTACATCTTAATCCAAAACCCCAGGCCAATTTCATAATCATTCCACCCATCCCAGGGTCCTTCCACCTTAAATTCACTTATTTACTACCAATTACATGGTAATGTCAGTGAATTACGGTATGAAATTTTTAAATAACAACCTAGTTCAAGAAACCCAGGTTTTCCATCCTCACATTTCCTTTTTTTACAAGAAAATCCATCATAGGTTGAGTTAAGCCCTTCCCCAAGCCCGTAACTATCGATTCTAAGACACAAGAATAAAAGTACTAGATTAAGGGAACAAATTACTTACCTTAGCAAAGAATTATAATAGAAAACTGATGGAAAGCACCCAAGGTCACCTCAGCCCTTCCCCAAAATGTTCTTGAGAAATAATAAATATTTTTGGGGAAGTTTCTATATTTATAGTGACTTATCCTGCAATAGCATCCCAATCCTGCTACAGCAGAACAATCCCACTATAGCGGCACCACTGTAGCGGAACTCGCCTGCTATATCGAGGTTGACCACCTTTAACTCCCTCTATAGCGGAAATTCTCTACTATAGAAGCAATGCGGTAGCAACATGTCACCCACTACAGTGGCTGACACGGGACTAAAACTGCAAAATCCTCCCAGTTTTTTCCATTTCACAACACACCTTCAAACATTGACATTCCAGACCAACCCCTTTACGTCAAGTTTGATATCGGGAGTTCTACTCATCCGAATTCACTTCCAAAAAGTCCTACAGACTCCTTAATGCCTTAGCTAATAGAAAAACTATCTTACACCTTTTCATTTTTCCCAATCCTTTCGCGGATTACCCTAGACCTTACTTCACTCAGATTTTGTTCGAGACTAGCCTAGCCCAAAATTTTCAACTCTCCAACCCCAAAGTTTTCTAGCTTGATTTCTTGCACAATTAGCCCACCCATAACAACATGAAGGATCATTACAATAAATACCAATTTACCCATTGTTCATCCTTAAATGATCAGACAAGAAAAAATAAGCTAAATCAAGAAGAAGGTAGTATATGAATCCTCAAACAAGTGAGGGTACTTATCCCGCATGTCCTTATAAGTTTTCCAAGTGGCTTGTTAAACTGGACGATGCATCCATTGAACCTTCACTGATCTGATTTCCTTTATCTTTAACTTCTGGATATCCTGATCAAGAATGGTAACAAGCTCCTCCTCGTACTGAAGGTCCATATCTAACAAGACTGAATCCCATTTTATAATGTAATCCCCATCCCCATGGTATCTCTTCAACATGGATACATAGAAAATTGGATGGACTTCGGACAAACTAGGTGGCAATGCTAACCTGTAAGTTATCGGCCTCACACTTTTGGGAACCTCAAGTGGATTGATATACCGAGGGCTAAGCTTACCTCTCTTGCCAAACCTCATTACCCCTTTCATCAGTGTCACCTTCAATAGAACTTGTTCACAAACCTGAAAAGATATGTCCCTTACCTTGCGATCAACATACTCCTTTTTCCTACTCTGGGCTGCCAATAGCTTGGTTTAGATACCCCTCATTTTCTCCTGAGCTTCATTTAGAAAATCAATGCCCAAAGTCTTCACATCACCTACTTCGATCCACCCTATAGGAAATCTACATCCCCTCTCATAAAGTACCTCAAACGGTGCCATGTCGATACTAGAGTGATTGCTTTTATTGTATGAGAATTCACACAATGTTAAGGATTGATCCCAATGGCCCCCTAAATCAATCACACATGATCTCAGTATATCCTCCAACACCTGAATCATCCTCTCTGACTGACCATACGTCTGAGGATGAAAAGTTGTGCTAAAAGTGAGGTGGGTGCCCTACTCTTCATATAACTTGCCCCAGAACTTAGAAGTAAACTATGTACCTCTATCTGAAATGATGGAAAGGGGCACCCCATGCAACCTCACTATCTCTTTGACGTAGATTTTGGCCAATTACTAGGAATTGTAATCCACCCTGAGTGGAATGAAATGGGTTGACTTTGTTAGCCTATCCACGATGACCCAAATTGAGTCATACTTCCCTAGGGTCTTAGGAAGACCCACCACGAAGTCCATGGCTATCCTTTCCAACTTCCACTCAAGAATGGGCATCCTTTGAAGCAATCTTGCAGGCCTTTGGTGCTTATATTTCACCTGCTAACAATTTTGACACTTAGACACATACTCATCTATGTCCCTTTTCACCCCAGGCCACCAATAAAGTTGCCTCAAGTCTCGGTACATTTTGGTTATGCGCGGATGAATTGAGTATCATGAACCATGAGCTTCAGCTAACATATTTTGTACTAAGTCATCAACCCGAGGGACATATATCTGCCCTCTAAAATGCAACACCCGACACACATCAAGTGAACCATCCGAGGTATCACCAGACACTACCTTGTTCTGGAGATTGTTCAATTGCACATCTTGAAATTGTTTGGCCTTGATTTCATCCAAAAATGTGGACTTAACCTCCATACAGGCCAACTCTCCACCATTTTTTGAAATGCCTAACTGCATGAACCTGGATGCTAGAGTTTGAATCTCTCTAGCCAAGGGTCACTTGGACACCCCCAAACAAGCTAAATTGTCCATGCTAACTACTTTCTGGCTTAATGCATCTACCAGCCAAGGGTCATGTCATAATCTTTCAACAACTCCATCTACCTCCTCTATCTCAGATTTAGTTCTTTTTGTGTAAACACATGATGCAAGTTGTGATGGTCTGTGAACACCTCACACTTGACTCCATAGAGATAGTGCCTTCAAAATCTTAAGTGTTAATACCACCGCTGACAACTCTAAATCATGGGTTGGATAGTTCTTCTCGTGAGGCTTCAATTTCCTCAAAGTATAGGCTATGACATTCTTATCCTGCATCAACACATCACCCAAACCCGAATGTAAAGCATTACAAAAGACAATAAAGTTCTTACCTTTAACTAACAATGAGAGAAATGAGTTGTAGTCAAAAGTGTCATGAGCTTTTGGAATCTCTCCTCACACTTGTCAAACCAAACAAATGGTACCTCCTTTCTGGGTCAACTTTGTCAAGTGAGTAGCAATCAAAGAAAAATTCTTGACAAATCTGCAATAATAGCTAGCAAGACCTACAAAACTCCTAACCTCATTCACAGAGCTATCACTCCAGTATAACCTAAGCTAGGACGGACCTAACTCTTAACTGCTTTAATTTTTTGGGGATCTACCATCACCCCTTTTTCCGAGACCATATGACCTAAGAAGGAAATCAAAGATAATCAAAATTTGCATTTCGAAAGTTTAGCATATAATTTCTTTTACTTCAGAATTCCCAAAATAATACAAAGATATTTTGCATGCTCCTCCTTACTTTTAGATTAAATCAAAATATCATCAAAAAAAACAATCACGAAGGAATCCAAGAATGACTTGAAAACCCCATTCATCAAGCTCATAAAGGTTGCCGGCATATTGGTAAACCCAAACGACATTATCAAGAACTCATAATGCCCATACCGAGTCTGGAAAGCCGTTTTAGGTATATCCTCAGGCTTAATCTTTAGCTGATGATACCTTGACCTCAGGTCAATTTTAGAAAATACCGAAGCACCCTGCAACTGGTAAAAAAGGTCATCTATGCATGGCAAGGGATACTTATTTTTGATGGTAACCTTGTTCAATTGCATGTAGTCTATACACATCCTCATGCTACCATCCTTCTTCTTAACAAACAAGACTGGAGCACCCCAAGGCAAAGCACTGGGATGCATAAATCCCTTATCTAGGAGTTCCTGAAGCTGAGTTTTGAGTTCCCTCAACTTTGTCGGAGCCATGCGATAAGGAGGAATAGAGATTGGGCAAGTTCTCGGCTCTAAATCTATACAAAAGTCAATATCCCTGTCTAAAGCTATACCAGGCAGATCCGTTGGAAATACCTCCTGAAATTCAGAAACCACTGGGACTGACACAATAGAAGGGGACTCCGCATTAATATCCTGAAGATGAGATAGAAAGGCTGAACACTCCTTCCCCACTAGCTTTCTAGCCCGAACAAAGGATACGATCTTCACCGGCTTAGGCTTATACACACCCTCCCACTCTAGTCTATCCATACTCGGTATTTCTAGAGTGACGGTCTTGGTATTACAGTTCAACACAGTGTGATAAGGAGACAACCAAGTTATACCCAAAATAATACCAAAATCCAACATATCCAATATGACCAAATCTACCCAAGTATGAAAACCTATAAACACAACAGAGCATAAATGATATACATGGGTAACTACCATAGACTCCCCAACTGGAGTAAAACATGAATAGGAGAATCAAGAACATCATAAATCAAGTCCATAATCTAGGCAAATCTAAAAGATACATAAGAATATATGGAACCCGGATCAAATAAAATAGAAGTCATCGGTCCCAGACAAGAATAGTACTTGTTATCACAACATCAAAAGCCTCAGCCTCAGACTTGTCTGGGAAGGCGTAACAATGGGATCTATCATCAGTCTGGGCAACCTCTCTAGCTGGTTGTGCCGCTCCCCTCCCCGTGTTACCATTACCTCTGTTACCACCATGGCCTCCGTGATTATTACCTCACCTACTCTATGTACATCCCCTACCATTGCCACCTCCACCTGCTAGAACTACATCCTTAGTCTGCTGCTGCACCCAATTACCTGCCTACCTTAGAAGGTATTACCTCTTAAAATGACCCAGATCACTATAATAAAAACATCCTTGCTCAAGAGAGGGCATGCTGGCAGAAGAATAAGAATCCCCCTAGCCTCTAGGAGCTGGAAACTGCTGAATGACCCCTGAATGACCACCTGTAGAAGTTGGCAAGGCTGACTGAATAAGATGAGCTGATGAACCTACTGACTTGGACCTCTGGAATATGAACCACTGAAGTTACCCACAATCCGGGACTTCTAGGCTAATACCTTAGCCTGCCCAACTTGCTTAACCCTCTCTAGTTTCTTCACATAGTTAGTCACCTTATTAAAACCCTTCCCTGTAGAAGTCATATGAACGGATAGAACTTGCAAGTTAGTATTCAAACCTTTAACAAACAGACGAATCCTCTCCTCCTCAGTGCCCAATAGCTGGGTAGCATAGTGGGACAAGACATGAATTTTAGCATCATAAACTGCCAAAGACAAGCTGCCCTATTCAAGGGATAGAAACTCATCCTTCTTGTGATCGCTAAGAGTACGGGGCACATATTTTTCCAAAAACAAGGCATGAAACTGAGCCCAAGTCATAGGAGACCAAGATGATGAACAAAACTCCACATGGGCCCTCCACCACTGCTTGGCATCACCTTGCAGCTGGAAAGTCACAAACTCTACCCTATGTTGTTGTATAATACCCAACTTATGCGATCTCTCATAACCATACATAATAAACTCAAAATCATCCCCATTCTCTATATCATGAAATGATGGATGTTTTATCTTTAGGAACTTGGTCAACAGCTCATGCTCGGTCCCGATCATGACAGGGCCTAACACCAAATGAAAGAATGTATTTGTACCTGAGGCCTCATCCATCCTGGGAGCTAAGGCGACAACGAGATGGGCACCCAGAAACTGAGTATCCATCATAGTTGGAGTGACTCCAGTACAAACCAACCCACTCAAGAATGCCAACACCTACTGAATAACCTCAAAGGACATAAGGGGAAGATCATCACCTCGAGCCGGTGCTACCACCTCTAGTTCCGCACCCTCCTCGTGCACTACCTAAACTTCCTTCTCAACATGATCCTGGGGTGGGGGAGAGGTCGCCGGCCTCTGCTCAGCTGCTACCTGAGCTCCACCCTTGGCAGGTGTCGCTCTCCTCTGCCCTGCCCCTTCCTCGCCCGTAAACTGCCAATCTCGCAGGTAGAGCTGTTGCCCTTGCTATGTTCCTTCTAGTATTAACCATCCACGGATAAAAGAATGAAGGAAGTCAGATACCAATTTGGATCTCCAGATACCAATTGGAATCAAGTTATAGCACAAAGGAAGAAAGAAGAGATAGTTTCCTAAAGTCTTGTAGCCTCTCAAAGAAAAGTACATACGTCTCCGTACCATTTTGCAAGACTCTAATAGACCCATTTTGGTACGATGAGATCAACGAACCTAGGGTTTTGATACCACCTTTGTCATGACCTAAACCGCCGTGAGTGGTAACCATACTAAACCTGGTGGGAGAACCAACTATTAAAACCAATAGTTAGGCAAAACTAAGCAGCTAAAAACTAGTTTGCATTAAACATGCCAAGATTCACATCTAACATTCAATAACAAGTGATCCGCCACCTGATTTTCAATATCTTTATGGTCTTTTACCTCAAAATCAAACTCTTGCAACAAAAGCACCCATCTAATCAACCTTGGACTTGCATCTTTCTTACCATGAGGTACCAGATTATCGCATGGTCGGTGTGAACAATGATCTTAGTACCCAACAAATAAGCAATGAACTTTTCAAATGCATACACTAATGCCAATAACTCTTGCTCAATAATAGTGTAAATTTTCTGGGTCATGTTCAAAGCTTTGCTGGCATAGTAGCTCGGATGGAAGATCTTTTCCCTTCTCTTCCCAAGAACAACACCTAGCGCCAACCCACTAGCACGTACATCACCTCAAACGGCTTGGACTAATCTAGAGCAATAATAATAAGAGCTGAGGTAAGCTTCTGTTTTAGGCTTTCGAATGCCTTTAAACATGCATAATTAAACACAAACTTTGTCTCCTTCTCCAACAACTTACACAAGGGGTTTGCAATCTTCAAAAAGTCTTTGATAAATCTGATGTAGAACCCAGCATGCCCAAGAAAACTACGAACACCTTTCACTAAAATCGAAAGAGGCAGCTTGGCAATGACTTCGATCTTAGCTTTATCCACCTCTATCCCTCTTTCAAAAATCTAGTGGTGTGACACAATCCCTTCATTCATCATGAAGTGGCCTTTTTCCCAGTTTAAGACAATGTTGGTTTCGTCGCATCATTTCAGCACCTTCACCAAATGAGCTAGACAATCTATAAAAGAGTCACCAACTACTGAGAAATCATCCATGAAGATCTCAATTGTGTCCTATGCCATATTAGAGAATATAGACATCATACACCTTTGTTGAAATGTGGCAGGTTCATTGCATAAATCGAAGAGAATCCTTTTAAAAGCAAAAGTACCATAAGGACAAGTAAAAGTGGTCTTCTCCTAATCTTCTAGAGCAATAGAGATCTGATTACAACATGAATAATCATCAAGAAAATAGTACCACCCTCTACATGCAACTCTATCTATCATAAACCAAATGTGACCGTGATTGGCACCTATATTACCCCTCCAGTGGGAGAACCAAACAACCCAAAAACCAACTCTAGACTTAACCAATTTCAAGAAAATAGATAAACAATCCACTTAAGCCATTGAATTAATGTTTATAAAATAATAAAAGAATGTGCAAAAAATATTCAACTAAATGTATCCCAAGAAATTGAAAGTAATCGTCTGGAAATACTAAACTAACATAGTCTAAGAATCCAATATTCAACTAAGAACAGTAAGGATAGAGAGTTCAATTGCCCAAAAAAAGGACAACAACTCGTAGAGGATCCATGGCAGCCTGGAAGGTAGTGCTTACCCTTTGATCTGCAGGTGGTCGCCCTACTCTAGCCGAGGTCACGTCTCAACCTATGGAACACTATCTGCACTCAACAAAAGAAGAGCACAGAGTAGTATCACGTATCATAGCCTAACCCTACAATATAACATCCGAATAGCAAAACCTATAATTAGAAATAGGAATCCAAGACTTAGCATACAAGCAATCAACAAATAGTCTTTCAAGAGAATTCAACAGCAACTAAGTCAAGTTCATAATTAATAGAAGCAATACCATAATACGAAACAAGTTAAAAAGTTTAGACACATGCTATGGGTCCTATGGTTGCCCACTAGCTATGACCTTCAGGGGACTCTAGGTTGTACTATAGCAGAATGAATACCACTATAGCAAAGTGACATCGGCCCAAACAAAATTTCAAAAATTGTAAATATTTTTGTCATGTCAACCCCGCTTAATACAAAAATATTTTTAAATTATTCCCGAGATCTTGCGATATCGTGGTTTCTAGAATAATGATGGATCTGGTCGTTACAAAATAAAGATCATCTTAGATCAGTGCTACAGACTCTTAGATAGCACCAGCTATATGCCAAGCTTTCTAAATGTGAGTTCTAGATGAACTCAGTGGCTTTTCTTGGCCATGTGGTCTCTGGTGAAGGTATTAAAGTGGACTTTCAGAAAGTAAGGTTGTGAAGAGCTGGCCTCGACCTACCACTCTAATAGAGGTACATAGTTTCTTAGGGCTCGCTGGTTATTACAGGAGATTTGTGGAGGACTTTTCCTCTATTTCTGCCCCATTGACAAAATTACGCAAAAAGCAACCAAATTTTAGTGGTTAGATGCTTGTGAAAGAAGATTTCAAAAGCTAAAAGATAGATTGACTACAACTCTAGTATTGGCGTTACTAGAGAGAATAAAAGGGTATGTCATTTATTATGACGCTTTGGGTGTTGGCCTAGGATGTATCTTGATGCAGCATGGGAAGGTTATAGCATACAGTTCTCAGCAATTGAAAAAGCATGAACAAAACTACCTCACTCATGATTTAGAACTTGCATCAGTTGTATTTGCACTTAAGATTTGGCGCCACTATTTTTATGGGTTACATGTTGATATATTTGCAGATCATAAGAGTCTCCAATATCTCTTCAAGCAAAAGGAGTTAAATTTAAGGCAGAGGAGATGGCTAAAGTTGTTGAAGAACTACGATGCAATATTCTCTACCACTTAGGTAAAGCTAACATTGTAGAAGATGCTCTCAGTCGTGCGTCTATGGGTGTCTAGCACATTTTCTACCTGTTCAATGTGAAGTAGTACGAGATGTTCACAAATTAGCCATCCTAGGTGTTCGACTTCTAGATTCTGAAGATTGAGGTATGGTTGTGCAGAATACTGCAGAGTCATAATTAGTGGCGTTAGTGAAAGAAAGACAATATGATGATCACTTATTGCTCTGATACAGAGAAGGGATTCGACCAACATAAAATTTTAGCATTTGAGATAGCAAGAGATGGTACTTTAAGGTGCCGAGGAAGATTATGTGTTCCTAATGTTGATATGCTAAGAAAACAGATAATGGTTAAAGTACATTGTTCCCGGTACTCCATTCATCTAGGCTCTACAAAGATGTACCATGACCTTAAAGAGGTCTACTATTGGAACGACATGATAAGGGATATAGTAGAGTTTGTAGCACAGTGCTCTAACTGCCAGCAAGTGAAAGCAAAACATCAATGACCCGATGGCCTAGCTCAGATATAAGATTTTAGTGTGGAAATGGGAGACCATTAACATGGATTTTCTTATAGGTTTGCCTTCCTCACTTCATAAGCATGACTCGATTTGGGTGATTGTTGATCGATTAACAAAATCAGCCCACTTCTTATCTGTTAAGTCTACCAAAACCACAGAAGATTATGCCAAGCTATATATAAGAGAGATTGTTTGCTTGTATGGAATTCCAATGTACATTATTTTAGATAGGGGTGCCCAGTTTATAGCACATTTTTGGTGGTCATTCCAGGAGAGTTTGGGCACACAAGTGAACTTTAGCACCACATTCCATCCACATATGGATGGACAAGCTGGGCGCACTACACAAACACTCAAAGATATGTTGAGAGCATGCGTTATAGACTTTAAAGTCAATTGGGATGATCATTTACCCCTAATATAATTTGCCTATAATAATAGCTATTATTCCATCATCGGCATAGTTCCATTTGAAGCTCTTTATGGGTGATGATATAGATCACCCATTGGTTGGTTTGAAGTAGTTGAGACTCAAATATTGGGACTAGATCTTTTCCATCACGCAGTTGAAAAGGTAAAGCTAATATAGGAGTGGCTGAAGACTATTCAAAGCCAACAAAATCCTTATACAGATGTGTGATACAGAGATTTAGAGTTCCAAGTTAATGACTGGGTATTCTTGAAGGTATCACTTATAAAAAGGGTTATGTGATTTGGCAAGAAAGGTAAGTTGAGCTCTAGATATATTCGTCCTTACAGAATACTAAAGAGAGTTGGTCAGGTAGATGATGCACCCAAATTACACCTCCCTTTAGAAGCGTAAGCGGTTGCTGTTCAAATATAGAATCCAATGAAGGTTGGGGTCGATCCTATAGGGAATATGGTGTGACTATGGTCGATTAGTATTTACTTGCACTGTTAGACATTTATTTCCACAGAAAGAGGGGTTTTAAATAAAAAGTAATAATTGTAATTCAAATTCGAACAAGTAACAAGTGACAGTTTTAAGAGTTGTTATGAATAAGAAAAGTGACTAGGGTAGTGTTCCCCATGAGATCATAACTTAGTAAGGCATTGTACTTATTAAACTAGCCTGGTGCTTAGCATGCAAAATCGGTAAGTTAGGTTCACCTAAATAGTTGGTCCTTTAGATAGATGAATTTCACCACACACCTTGGTCTGGCCGTGGGTGTATGATTTACTGGCCCTTACCCTGGATCCCATATTAGCTATTCCCGGATAAGGTCAAGCTATTAGATGAGTGTTGGTAGCCTCAAATCTCCATTGTTGAATAACCCTTTTCCCATTCGTTACCTCCTTGGTATGGCAAGTAAGGATAAGGCAAGTTCTAACATTGTACACCATTAAAAAGCAATCAAAGCAAAGTGAAGAACAATACATGCATAAACACCGCCCTAGAATTACCAAGTATTTTTCCTACTTCATTAATCCTTCATGATTCCCACAACCCTAGTTATGTATTTAGCTACTCATATTTATAAGTAAATAATCAGAAGTTATTGATGCATTCATGATCATATACTTACGAGAAGAAGTAAAGAAATCTGAAAACTTGAATAGATGAAGATGAAATCAAGAATCAAGAACTATGAAAGTGTTTATCTCTCAAAACCAAGAACAAATCAATATCACAAGTTTACGAATGTGTTTCCTACAAAAATAGAGCGTAAAACATAAAACAAGGCCTAGGACAATTATTTATAGACATTAGAAATCCTATCCTAAACAAACCAGGAGAACTGGACTCGGCAGGGACCACGACTTGGTTGATGACCCATTATTCCAAATGATGGTTCGTGGTCTTCTGGGGTCAACCGTGGTCTTGACTAGTCAACCTCTTCTGTTATGGAAAACCACAAATGGACCCACTAGTCATAAACTAATTTTATGGTTCATCTCTTGACTAGTGGTTTTCTATTCCTTTCTTGCACCTCTTTGATCAACGACCACGAGTCCAACAGGCCAGTTCGTGCTTTGGAAGTGTGGTTCATCTTTTGACTCGTGCTTCCTTCTCTTGTTTTTGCACATCTATAGTTCCTCTGGTCTACGAGTAGATAGGACGGGTCATGGTTTGGAACCACGACTCATAAACTGACTAATACTATTCTTCCATACTTGCACAGTTTCTGAAGTTTGTTTCACGATTCCACAGGATGGGTCCGTGGTCAAGAACCACGAACTGTCAAGCCATCCGTCATCTCTGTAGCCATTACTTTTTAGTTCAATTTCCAGCACTTTGGCTATGGTAGCCATTCTCTTACACAATTAAGAAAAACCATCAAATCTACCAATAAAATGCTAAAGAACTTGCAATAATCCTAAGTATCAATCATTGAAAGTGACGTAATTCTACGTCACATCAGTAGACTATGAGGTAGATTTACCTCCAGAGTTAGCAGCACTACACCCAATTTTTCACGTGTCTATGTTACGTAAATGCTTAGCAGATCCTTCTTATGTTATCCCTACAAAAGGTATAGAACTCTCAGAAGAATTATCATATGAAGAAGTCCCAATGGCCATACAAGATAGACAAATTAGAAAATTGAGAAAGAAAAAAATAGCTTCGGTTAAAGTCCTATGGAAAAGTCAGAATGTAGAAGAAGTCATGTGGGAAGCAGAGGCTGATATGAGGGCCAAGTATCCTCACTTAGACTAGGAACAACAAGAAGGTTCTTAAAGTCACTACTTCTTTCATTTGAGTATTAATTTTATTTATACTTGTTAATACTACTTGATTTATATGCTATATGTTCATGTACTTGATATGTGCCTATGATTCGAGAGTTCCACGTGTTCCTCTGAGTTGAGATGTCTAGGTAATGTAGTATAAGGTAAGCTATATAAATTACTATAGTTTCATTCCTATAAGGCCAAGTGGAGCTTCGTGGATATCTGTTGGATATTATTTCTTTGTTGTGACACACTGTGAAGTGTATTATTTTGTATTCTAGTTAGCTGACAGGTTTTGGATAGGCCAGTTTATAAAAAACTCTGCCAAAATTTCTAGAAAATGATAGATTTAGAATAATTTTGAGTTGTAGCCTTCATTCAAGGATGAATAATTCGGGGGTGGGAGGAATAATGTAATGCCCCAAACTTAAGATACGTGTGCAACTTGTAAACACTAATAAATTAGTATAAACTGGGAGAATAAGGATGCAAATGGATAACTATACAAAGGTACACTTATATCAAGCCATTTGAAGTTCTTTACCAAAGTTAGAGACCAAAGGGAGGTTTTAAAGAAAATTTCAAGTTGAAGGGTTTATTACGGTAGAGTATTTCAAATAAGCTCGTATATAGTTTGACTTGTAATGGGTATATATCCCAATATACAAGGAGTTAGAGGTCCTATAATATGCCAAATTAAAGTTATTTGAGTCTAGTTTCCAATACAACAAACATATGATCCATACAAGTTGAGAGTACAAAGTTATTTGCATTTTACTACAAATACGCGCACTACCCAATCACTGCGGGACATGCGGCACCCTTGGGTAAGTCATCCAAAAAGCCAAGTTTTTATATTGGGACTTAGGGATTTCATTTCCCATCTTCCCCAAAATGTAAAGGACCTGTTCCTTAGTGTTTTTTTAGTTCTAATTTATATCCATCTCTCCCCAAGCCTAAGGTTAGTTGATTCCTTCAAGAATAAAGTGTATTTCTCATCATAGATCATGGAAACATACTTAGCCAAGTATTTTCTTAAAGAAAAAGGTGTAGTTCATGAAGAGTAAAAAGGTTCAGGGATTGATTTTTCATTTATAAAGGTATCGCTTCTCTTCTATATCCATAAATATGACTCTAAGATTTATTTTAAGTATAGTTTACGGGTAGGACTCATGGGTTGGTGATAGAAAGTCGTTAGTCCATCATTGGCCACTTGTAATTGATATACCTTGTAAGGAGGGAGTATGTAGAGAGATGTATTGGTCATGTTACTGACTAAATGAGGGGTGCGTGGTTGTGTATTGAGGCAGTAATCTTACTACGATGAGGAGGAAGGCTGGGGTATATAAAATATGATTTATAGAGCTCTTGCGAGCTTATCGTTCGTCGAGTGTTTGATGAAATTTCCAAAATAGATTGAGAATGTTGTTCATCTGTTTATATGGGTTACTACTAAAGTATGGATTGCATACTTCTCTCCCAGCATAATCAATGAGGTTATATGGGAATTTTTATGCAATTAGATAAAGAACTCACAGAATAGAGTTTGAAACCCGAGAGTTTAAGTTTATGACCTTATTTGGGATATGTAATGGGTTGTATATTGTAATTTTACAGATGGAGGGGGCTATATTGACCTTATAGAAGGTCTTAAGTTCAGTTTTAAAGGGGTTAAAGATAGAGGTATGGCGATACACTATTTATTAGTATATTTGCTAAGCTTTTCGTTCGTACGCTATTATTGTCTTTCCAAACATGTTGTACTTCTTTGTTAGCTACTTATACCATTGCATATGATGTTATGTTATAGATAAGAAGTGTTTTGTAGGTCATTGATGAGACATCATAAGAGAGAGAGTCCCGACGTAAGGTATGTAAAGATGAAACCTCTTTCTCCATCAAGGTATGACCTAGAGTCACATGTTTCACCTATAAAGATCGTCATATATTTTATGCTACTTCAATGCAAAGCTTATTACTATTATAGGTCTCTTTCATATGGAGTTCTAAACCTATAGAGTAAAAGTACTCTTTTTTAATCAAAGAAGTCACATATTTTACATGACCGTACATGTCTTCTTTTGAAACTCCTAGAAGTTACAGAGCATATATGTCATAAAATTTAAAGGAAGTAATTGGTTATAGATTAGACATATTTATATAGATCACATAGATATTTGATTCTTCAACTAAAGAAAGTAATAAATATTCAGATAACGAGTTATATGATTCATGAGTTACTTACTACACGCCTTTAGAGGTAAGATGAGATTTTAGCCTACTCTACAGCGTGGAGTGGGTATTTTTAGGACCACTATGTACGATGCTATTCTGTGCACCAGAATTCAGACAAAGTCACTTGCAATATCCTATCATGGATTCTCCTAGCTACACAGGCCTGCGGGAAGACCTTACTGGTGCCATTGAGAGCAAACATTTACAGACCACATTATCTAGACTATGAGCTTTAACACATGGTTGTGAAAGTTCACTACAAATGCCATATAGGTGTCACTGATTGCCAATAGTAGGCCATCTTGTGACTTCCTGACAGTTAGTATTATAAAAAAAAGAAGGAAGCAATATAAAAAGGTAAAAGATATCACCTAGGCAAATTTTAGGAAATTTAAAATATATGTAAATGAATATCGTATAGGACGTTATATGAGGACCCCTGATATTGGTTATAGTATCAATTTCACATTATATTTGCTATATGTGTATGCTCATATTTTCCTGTATTTGATATATAACTCATAGAGCATTCTTACATGTCTACTTGTTATTCAGTTTGCTTTACAAACTATTACATGTCTTATATGTACTAGCATCCCTATATGCAGGGGCGCTACATTTTTATGAGTGCAGGCTCATGTACTCAAGCTAGCAGACAGCCATAGTAGACAAGTGTCGTCCAGTTAATTAGTTGGTAAGATCTACCTCTCTCTAGAGCTATCAGATGTCTAGATCATATGTTTTGGCTTCATGTACATATCTTATAGTGGGTATGTCGGGGCCCTGTCTCGACTAGTTATCAGATTCTCAGTTATAGACTCTTTAGAGGCTTCCTACACTTAGTTTTGGTACAGTTTTATAGCTAGTCCAGTGGGCCCTTAAGTTTTTATGTTTTAGTGTATGTAAACCACCTTGATTTCTATTCTACTACTTATCATTTTACGACTTTAGCATGTGTTTCGTAGATATATTTAGGAGGTGCTCGTATAAATCTTCGATATCTGACCCTCCTAAATAGGAGTGTGACATAAATTATCTCATATTAAAAGTGAAATTGTGATAGTGGGATATCCCGATTTCAAACCAGATAACACTTAAAGTTTTAGCATTGCGTTCATTATGATTTTAAAATTACAAATTTATATAATATATTTGTTAAAGTTGTAGTGATTTTTTACATATATAACTATATATTGCATCTAAATTTTAAATTTAGATGAACTTGATGTATTAAAAGCTATTGATGTCCTTACTTGGGAAATCAAGATATTAGTACTACAACCAAAAAGGCATAGTTGAATGGTTGAGAATTTATCTTTAGAAAGGTATCGAGTTCAAACTCTGAAAATAAAAAATATCTCAATATAGAGGATTGTACCTTTTAGTTGGCCTACCGAGCTTGAGTCTAGATAAATTAGACCATACTAGTTCTGAGTTGTATAATCAACTAAAGAAACCTGAGGGGGGCATGCTAAGAATGTAGATTATGATACCTGATCCCTCTCTAATCACACTGGACTTTCACACCATAAATGTTTAAAATAATTATTTCAGAATCAAATCCCTTAAAAAGGAACAAAAAGGAGCTATGAATTTCAACACTTCTCTAAATTGAGAGGCAAATAAATTGATTTTCTTTATTTCATTTAATCAACTTCTCTGATTATATTCAGAGGTCAAGATAAAAATGCTTAATTAATAAAATAAATATTGTGGTGAATTATATTTATGGTGGTAATGTAATTGTAATAATTATTAAAGGAATTATTGTATTCTATTAGAAAAGGGAAGGAATTACTGTAATCCTGTCCGGACAAGAAAGTCAATCCTAGACTATAAAAGGAGCTGATATTGTGAATATTGAATAATAATAAAAAGGCAAAATCTGCCAAAAGAGTGTCTCTTATTCTTCATTTCTGCATCTTTATTTTAACATGGTATCAGATCCACGACAAGAAAAAAATGAAAAACCTACGGGAACAATGGAAGGAGATGGTAAAAAAACCATCGGAGATAATGTAAATAGGATTGCTGCCGAAGAGGACTTGAATCAAAGGGAGACTATTTTGTTGTATGATCTAACAATAAATGAAAATTCGAGGATTATGATTACGTAAGTGCTATTGAACGGTAAAGTAATGAGGTCGTAGTTCTCAATCATTTCGTGGCATGAGGTATGGTTAGATCCATGAGTACGACCTTAAGAGCTAGGAGAAAGTTTATCTTCATTGATGGACCAACCAAAAATCCAAGCAAAGAGTCATCGGATCTGGAAGAGTGATGGACTATAAATTCTTTATTAGTGTCATGGATTCACAAAATCATCAAATATATACTTTGATAGACTATATCATATAGATATGAAGCATATGAAATGTGTACTAGTATTCGAGATCATTTCACGGTCGTGAAGGTCCCCCAATGCAGCAATTCAAGTACGAGTTGGCAAGAATTTAACAAAAGGGTACAACCATAGTTGAGTACTATGTAAATTAACAAAGTTGTGGAAAGAATCAGTGAATTACGAGCAGATCCTGACTTGCAAGTGCGAAAATTGCACTTGCAATCTAGTAGCAATCCTATAGACTAAAAAATAAGAAAAAAGATACATCTTTTTCCTAATGAGATTGGATGAAACAAATTATGGAACAATGAGGTTCAAAATTCTTGCACAAGATCTGTCATCGTCCTTGAATAGTGTCTATTCAAAGATGGTGCAGAAAGAACAAGTGAAAGAAGACCCATTGAAATGATGGTTGGAGTGTAACAATGACATTTACAGTGCAAGTAGGATACACTTACCTGAACCAAGGTGAAGGAAGAAGTAATGATGTGGTTGTTGGGGATATAGTGGATATGCCCTAGATCCAATATCACTTGTGACGATTTGAACATACTTTATAAATATTATTTGATATAAATATATGGCATCTGATATTCTTTTTCATAGTTATATCAAATTATTTGATAAATATGATAATGTCCTTGATCAAGTTTTGGGACTTGACATCATGATGGAGATCAAGGAAATGAGAGAGTCATATTTCTTATAACTTAATCTAAAATTGTTCTTAATCGTAGGATTACCAATTGGGACATTAGTGATCCGGTTAGATCAATATGTATGTGGTGGTCTTTATAAGATAAAGATTAGTTGATCTCATTAACTAAATCGCATAAATAGATGATGCATATGGAGATATGATTATTGAACATACTCACCGAATAATTCCTAATGGTTAGACTTATTATAAACTGTCACTAGGATATTATCTTGAAAAATGTGATGTACGAGTTTCCTTTGACTTGAGATCGTCATAGTAATTAACAAGTTATTTATTATACTTTGATACCGGACACCCATGTCAATACGGAAATGGTTGAAAGGATATTGGATATGATTAAATGTGTGTAGAATTAATGATTGATGCAAGATGGAATCTGTCAACTCTTGGTAATGAGTTTAAGCTCTATGTTGTCATGTATTATAAACGACTAATCAAGACCTTGGCCAGGGCAATTGAATGAAAGAAGAAAAGAGTTTCTTAGGTCATTCAATAGTCGATTATAATCTAACATGGACACATAGTTGATCACCTATTGGGATTTGACAGTTAGACCATATCCTAGAGTGATCCGGAGCTATAAGGACAGAAGAAAATACTACATTATTCTTCTACATGTTCTTGAGAGTAAATTGTATATTTCATGCTATCCGGTCGTTAAGGAGTGTTGCTAGACGCCAACCTTGATTAGTATATTGATATGATCAATTTACTACCGGCTTAGTTTTAAACCTATGGGGTCACACACTAACGAGTGTTCTGATCTTTGTTAATGAATTAATTATTTTATTGTTTGATAATTAAATTAGAGAATTTAATTAGTCAAATAAATAAAGTATTAGTCCAAATGAAATATTACTATATTCTTCGCTAACACCGAGAATATAATTAATATTATTAATAAATTAAAGTTTTTTATTTAAAATAGAAAATTAATTTATATCTCTTGATCGGGACTTGTAATTAATATTTATGAAATATTAATAAGATCTTATTTGTGACTAGCATGGAAAGTCCATGACTAGCCACTACACGTGCCAACTTATACCAATTTGGAATTGGATGAATTTTGTAAGTCCATAAAGGACGTCATGTACAAACTCCAAAGTCCAAAAGGACTATTGCTATTCCAATTGGAAATTTACTCAAATTTCCCATAGAAGAAAAAAAAATCCATATTAGTTAGATCCAATTTAGAATTGGATTAACTATGGAAAGCCATAAAGTTCTGGCGTGTACGAACCCATTAAGAATGGGGTTATTATTTTCAATGGAAAATTTTTCATAAAAGTTTAATTATGGAATTAAACTTTTACTACAAGTAATTGTCACCTTAACCAAAAATAGGAGAAAGGTTTATAGGTGATCTATATAAAGGATGATGCAATTTTTTAGTTCATGAAAAAAGTTTTCATTATGAGAAGAATTCTCACAATGAGAAGAGTTCTTATGAGAAAAACATTTTATTAAAAGTGTACGAGTTTTACATCAAATCAAGAGAGAAAATATAATTGACAAGAAAATAGTTTTCTTGTTCCGTTTATTGTAGGTTTAGATTTTGAGAAAAACTCAACACAATATTCATGTCTAATTTGTTCGCGAGTTCTGTTGATCAAGGAGTTGATAGCAAAGATCGATCTCGGTGTGGATACGCATAGAGTCTTCGTACTATCGAAGAAGATTTTCAACTACGATAATCGTCACCAGGTTTGTCTTGAAACCTATTCTTTAGATGTTAATAAATTTTAAACACAAATAGATCTCTCTAGGGTTATTTTTGTCTTCCGTTGCGTGTTATGAACACCCTACAACCCTAAAGTGGTATCAGAGCCACGACTCTTTGTACTTAAAATTTATTACTAAATTCGTCTTACGAATTATATTTGAAGAGTTCAACTATAATAATTTTGTATTGATATATTTTTTATTATGAATAAAAGAATATATAGATACATATGACGAATTAATGATAAAGTTCATGACATGAATGTAGAATTACGTGTATTAGATACGGTGTCAATTCATTCAAGGTTATTGAACTTTACTATTATTTTTATAATTATTGATTCATGAGATGTTAATTAGTAATATAAATTTTGTATAAATATATTTATATGTGATATAAATTATGATATATGAGATGTATATGTATATGGATATACAAATTAAAGCGTATTGAATTTTATTTATGTGTTTCATGCTCGTTCTTAATATAATTTTGTATTATCTGTTACATGTGATGTAAGTGAAATTAGGACTATGCATGTAAACAACTTAAACTAAATTCACATGCTATGAGTGATTTGATCACCATGTTATTAAAATTATTTTAATAATAATTTCCTCACTAAAATTTGAGTTCTTAAATAATAAAATATAAGATATTTTATTGTATAGCTGTCCATCAAAATAAATACTTTTATTTATTTCTTATTTACAAGAAACGACCTGACTACCAGGAGGCTTGTAGTTCGAGAATAAATTAAAATTATTTATTGCATTAGATGCGTGGATAGAAAGAATTATTTAATTTTTATGCTATCGCCTGGACTACCCGGGGAGTAGGAAATTTAATTAATTTTTTGTTATCATGATGGTTGAACTCAACTATGTTAGTAGAAACGACCTGACTACCAGAGGGCTATTTGACATACAGCTATTTAAGTAAGTTGTATAGACATACAATTGGTAAAAGTACCTACCTTTAAAATATATATGAGAAACGACCTGACTACCAGGGGGCTCATATATATTGTTGAAGGATTCCTTTAATCCACTAAAAGAAATTGAGATTTCTTACACCATAATGAGGGTATATGGTAATTAGTGAAAATATCATTTAGATAAAAGTTCATGTCTTTATGATACATGTAAATATGTTCTTATAATATTGCCTTTATTTAGTACTTTATATTTCTCAATATGTATGCTATCTCATTACATGAAATACTTGACGCCACTAAGTTGGTAGAACCAAACTTTGATGACTGTTATATAAATTTGAGAATTGTTCTCATGCATGAAAAACTAATTGATGTAATGGATAAGCTTGACAAAATCGTTCTTATTTGAGAATGATCCTACGGCATGAAAATTTATCTGAAATTTTAGAAGAATGTCTTCTTGTCATATGCATTATTCTCGCTTCTATGAGTTCTGAACTCCAGAGAAAATATTAGGAAACGGATTCAAAATAAATTATTGAATATCTTGAGAAGATGTTTAATTAGTGTAAGGTACACCAAATAAAATAATTAGATACCAGTTATCTAAGATTTTATTTGAATCTAAGTTGACTGTAATTTTTCAACTAAGCACGTGTCAATTATATGAATGATATGATGGAACAACTTGGGAAGTTGAGGTGCAAATTGAGAAAAGAGTTTCTCAAAGGTTTGATTTTTCAGTCACTATCCAAATTTAAAGTAGAATGTTTTCACTGAAAGAAGAAAGGACATTGAAGAAGATTTGTGAATAGTTTCTTGCAATTCTAAAAGACAAAAAATAAGGTAAGACTTTAATGAAAATGGTTTTCATGAGTTTATTTAACCATTACCGATTCTTTATTATTGTGGGTATTAGATACTAACAATAAATATGAAGATCTACTATATGTTGAAGGAGTTCAATATAAGTAGAAGGTTAAATAAAAGAGAAAGTTAATATACAAGTTGTAAATGGTGCAAAAGTTGCAACACCAGTTGTATGATAAATTTCTCTTGCAATGCCTACAAGCTAAATACTTATGTTAAAAAATTGTTATCATATTCCTAAATTTATTTCGAACATAATTTCAGTTTTGTATTACACATGCAAGGTTGTTGCATTACTTTTAATAATAGCATATTCTCTATTTTTCATAAAGATGAATTATATGTGAACAACTATTTTTAACATGGTATTTATGTCTTACCTAATGTGAATGCTAATTCGATTATGCATGTTTCAAGACTTAAGAGAAAAAGAGATAATCAAGTGAATCATATAAACCTTGGTATATTAAGCTTAATCATATTGCAGAGAAGAGATTTCAAGTTATACGAGAAAAGTTACCTTGATAAATATGATTATGAATCTTACTCAACTTATAAATCTTATCTTAAAGGCAAAATAATCAAATCTCCATTTACTGAAATTGGTGATAAACCTTCTGAATTATTGGGACTAATTCATACAGTAATTTATAAGTCCATGAGAATTCAAATCAAAGGTAGATATTCTCAATCTATCACCTTCATTGATGATATATAAATTTGTGTATATCTTATGAAACACAAATATGAATCTCTTGAAATGTTCAAAAGATTTAATAGTGAAGTTGCCAATAAACTTGTGAAAGTATCAAGATACTAGAGTTTGATAGATGTGAAGAATATTTTATTAATGATTTACTAAATATCTCAAAGAGAATGAGATTCTCTCATGGTGAAATCCTTAATGGAATTAACCGATATTCAAATAAACTTATTGGAATATGCTTTAGAAGCAGAAACATACTTACATAATAAAGTTCTCACTAAGACAGTCTCTGTAATACCATATGAGATATGGAAGGAACATAAGACTAGCTTTAAACAAGTTAAAGTTCGGAGTTGTCCAACTTATGTTAAAAGATTGCAATCTGATAAACTTGACTCAAGATTTGATAAGTGTAGATTCATTGGGTATCCCAAAGAAACTATGAGATATAATTTCTATTACCCCTATAAGCATAAAATGTTTATGGCAAGAGGAGCAACTTTTTCAAAAAAGGAGTTTCCTTTTAAAAGAAAATGATGGTGTAAAAATAGAACTTGATGAAGTTCAAAAAATTAGTGAATCAACACAAAATCAAGAACATGAGATATAAGTTGAGGAACCTTTATTGAATGTCTTGAAGTTGACAAGGAAGTTGTCTTATTCAATGGTTGAAGTTCAAGAACTTAATGAAATTCATGAATAGGATAATGAACTAGTTCTAAATCAAGTTGAACAACAATCAAATTCAATATAAAGGTGAGCAAGTTGTACACGAACCTCTTAGAAAGTTGTAGACAATATCATGCACTAAATAGATTGAATTTAGATGAGATTGATCTTAATGATGATAATCCAAAGACTTATGAAGAGGCGGTACAAAGTTTTATTTATGAGATTTGCTGAGTTACAAAGGTCCTTTTGTGAACTAAAATAAATATCTCAAAATTGAAATGTTCACTTTAACAAGACAGTTGAAAAGTTCAATTATGTGAAGATGAACTTTGTATGTACAAGAGATTAGTGGGAGCACAATTATTTTATTAGTAATGTATAGTCATGCATATTGATACTTGTAACTAATATTTATTTAATTAACAAATATATAAATATTAAATAAGCCTCACAAGAGAATCTAATTATGAATTGGATGAACTTTCATGCCCCGAAGCTACCCCTTAGATGCAACACGGTGCTTAGTGTCATAAGTGACCCCAAGCTAACTCATGACATGACATATCTATACAAAATCAGAGTAAAGCATGTATTGTGCGGAAGCTAAAACCATCATTATCTGAAAGCAAGGAAGGACCCAAAAGTCTGAATATATAAATAGTTTAGTGCTGACTAAAAAACAATACTAAAAACTGCTGAAACTAGTCTATGTCTGAGAAACTTCTATTGAATAGGAGTTGCTGGGACATGCCCCCGCTAACTCTAACAAATCTGAGACTGAAAGTAAATACTGAAAATATAATCATATCTATCATCCTCAAACTACTGAGGACTCACCATTGAACTGTTGAGTATGGACTGGAAGTCGAACTAAGCGCGGTCACGATGCTGAGCGCCTCAACCTATATCATAAATGATGTAGCACAAAAGTATGCATCAGTACTTTGAATGTACTGAGCATGCGAGATATAGGCTATGTTGAACATCATAATAACTGAGAATAGAGAAAGATATACTGGAACATAACTGAGAACTAAACTGGATGCAATGACCAATTATAAATCATAAACATAAAACATGTTGAACTGAATGCTGAAGTAAATACTGTATAAATGGTTAATGTAACATGAGTATGACTGTGGGAGCTACTATCAAACAACATACCCCAAGTTGAGCTAACTATGGGGCCAACCTATAAACCTGGATAGAAGGGTGTTCATACCTTGCCAAGGGTACGAACAAGTCTGACGTGGATCCACTACTGATGTCCACAAGGGACAAGGAGGTACAACCTAGTCTGACAGCTAACTCTTCTAAACCTACGGTAGCACCGTAGTTCTAGGACTAACCTTCGATATCCAACCCCACGTGGAACCTGCCCTAAGAGTGGTTTTTGAGATAAAAACTGGTCATTCTGTAGATCTGAGATAGAAGCACGTCGGTGGATCAGCCAGAACCAGAACCAGAACATGTGCCGCCTGCTAATCAAGTAGCTCCCAACTGCTACTAAAGGTCTTAGCCTAAACTGACAGATAAATCTTCATCTCCCCGTCCATTCGGTACTAAGTCTACTCCCAACTGAATATAAGCAATAATGTACTGAAATGATGGATAACTCAAAATACGGGAAATCAACTGAGAATGCAATATAAATATACTGAGGGATATGGCATTAAAATTCTGATGCATGAGCATATAACTAATCTGCATAATAAGCTTGATTCATGAAGTACTGTAAGTATACAAACTAGGGTTTCTGAATATTGCACATAGAACTATACTAATTCCCCAAGATATATGTAATCAATACAATAGAGGTTGTAGGAACTGAATTTCAATAAATCCCTAAGATTTTGGAACCCTAGGTCTGAACAATTCATGGAGAAAACTGAAGACGGACTGAAATCTAGGGACCTAATGGGTGAAAGGAACCCACTAGTGAAATCACACATACCTGGTGAAGAAATCTATGGAGAAATCCTTGGATTTTTAGGGCTGAACTTGATGAAGACCTCTGCTTGTTCTTGGGAGAACAATGTCGCCTCTTTCTCTTATTTTCTTTCTAAGGCTGAAAAAATTAAGAGAATAGATGTTCTAGGTAGTTTGTGACTAATTAACTAGGCTTAGAGTAGTCAAAACATCATATCTTAGGCTTTAAAAGAGGTAGGAAAGGTCCAGAATACCCCTGGGAAATTTAAAAGGAAACTGCCAAAATTTTGACTCAGGGATCACGACTTGGGTTGACGGACCGTACTCCTGGATGACGGACCATCAACTAAGTCGTGGCCCTGTCCAGGAGTCTTGGGGGTCCTCTGATTTTAGGAACTACAACTCCACAGGAAGGACTGTACTACTGGATGATGGTTCATCATGGGGCTCGTGGTTCCTAGAACTTTGGTCTGGTCTGAGGATTCCATGAGTCAAAGAACGGACCATGGTTCTGAAGTACGGTCTGTAGTTCTTCTCCTGGTTTTCGAGACAAAAGCTAAGGACCTCTGAGGTCCTGATTATACGAGTCCATAGGATGGACCGTAGTTCTGAATGACGGTTCGTCGTGTGACTCGTAGTTGCTGAGCCCTGAACTGGGGGTCTTCTGATCATGGAAACTACGAGTGACAGGACGGACCGTGGTTCTAAATTACAGTCCGTGGTCTGACTCATGATTCCTGGAACCTGAGCTAAGGGTCTACTGTAAATGGGAACTACGGTTGAGACAACAGACCGTGGTTCCTGAAAACTTGACTCTTTCAGAAATTTTTGTTTTCTACTGGTTTTTATGAGCTTATTCTGGGGGTAGAAGTTCTGAGGTATTACAATATCTCCCCCTTGGGATCATTTTTCCTTGAATGAAGACTAAACAAGCTGAGGATAGAGGGAAAGAGCTGCAATCCCCTCCAACTAAGTACTAGAAACTGATATCTAACTGAACTAAGTTCCATGAACATGCAAACATGCTGAAATGTAAGCATAACTAAGGGAACAAGGTACTAAGACTGAATTACACAAGAGTAAACTGAGAGACTTGAGAGGAACTATTACCTCAAGCTAAAATTGAATCGGAGGGAAAGAGGTGAGGGTACTTGGATATCATGGCTGCTTCTGCTTCCCAAGTAGCTCCCTCTACGGACTGATTCCTCCACAAAACTTTCACTGAGGCGATTTATTTGTTTCTCAACCTACGAACCTGACGGTCAAGAATCTCACTTGGAACCTCCTCATAAGTAAGGCTATCCTTCATAGCCACACTCTCTAAAGGTACTATCAATGTTGGATCACGCACACACTTCTTCAACAAGGAAATGTGAAAGACTGGATGAACTGCTGCTAGTTCTGCTGGTAACTCTAACTCGTAAGACACATTACCAACCCTTTTCAAGATTCTGTAAGGACCTACAAACCTGGGACTGAGCTTCCCTTTCTTGCCAAATCTCATCACTCCCTTTATAGGTGATACTTTCAGGAAAAACCCAATCTTCAATTTCGAACTCTAAGTCTCTTCTCCTAACATCTGCATAGGACTTCTGACGACTCAGAGTTGTCTTTAGTCTATCTCTGATGAGCTGAATTTTCTCCATAGCCTAATGAACCGAATCTGGCCTAGTCAAGGTTGCTTCACCTACTTCGAACCAGCCAATAGGTGATCTACATCTATGCCCATAGAGTGCCTTATATAGGGACATCTGGATGCTGGAATGAAAGATGTTATTGTAGGAGAACTATATGAGATGCAAGTGATCATCCCAACTACCCTTGAAGTCAATCACACAAGCTCTCAACATATCCTCTAAGGTCTGAATGGACATTCTGCCTGACCATTTGTCTGCGGATGAAATATTGTACTAAGATTCACCTGAGTACCAAGACCTTTCTAAAATGACCTCCAAAAGTGAGATGTAAACTGAGGACCTCTATCTAAGATGATAGACACGGGAACCCTATGCAACCTGACTATCTCTCTGATGTAGAATTTGGCATAATCCTCCGCTGAATCCATAGTCTTGACTGCCAAGAAGTGAGCTGACTTAGTAACCCTGTCCACTATTACCCAAATGGAGTCATGTTGCCTGTGAGTATGAGGTAAACTCGTAATGAAATCCATATTGAACACTTCCCACTACCAAGTAGGAATACTAATCTCCTGAGTCACACCCCCTGGTTTCTGATTTTCCACCTTAACCTGATTACAGTTGGGACACTTAGCCATGAAATCTGCGATGTCCCTCTTCATGTCGTTCCACCAATAGACTTCCCATAGATCACGGTACATCTTAGTGGCACCTGAATGAATAGAATATTTGGAATTATGGGCTTCAGTAAGGATCTGCTGCCTTAACTCACCCACATTCGAAACACATAAGCGACCCTGGTAACAGAGTATACCATCTCTCCCTTGGGAGAAAACCTCGACTCTCTGTTGATGAATTGCACCTTTCAGCTGAAGCAATATGGGATCACTATCCTATTTCTCTTTAACCTCCGCTACCAATGAAGATTCTGACCCATTCTGGACTATCACACCACCATCTGGCGTGTTCATGAGGCAAACTCCTAAGCGAGCAAGCCTATGAATATCTTTGGCTAATTCTTTATTCTCTTCCTCAACATGTGACATACTACCCATGGACAGCCTGCTGAGGGAATCAACCACTACATTAGCCTTACCCAGATGGTAAAGCACATTCATATCATAATCCTTGAGGAACTCAAGCCATCTCCTCTGACGAAGATTCAACTCTTTTTAGGTGAACACATACTAGAGGCTCTTATGATCTGTGAACATATCAACATGAACACTATACAAATAGTGTCTCTAAATCTTTAGGGTAAACACAACCGCTACAAGCTCGAGGTCATGAGTCGAGTAATTCTTTTCATGGACCTTAAGCTGTCTGGAAGTATAAGCTATGACCTTACCCTGCTGCATCAAAACACAACCCAGGCCGACTCTGGACACATTGCATTAAACCACATAACTGTCTAAACCTCTAGTAGATTCAAGACAGGAGTTGTAGTCAACCTGGTTTTCAGTTCTAAGAAACTCTTTTCGCACTCATCTGACCACTAAAACTTGACCTTTTTTTGAGTCAACTTGGTCAATTGGGAAGCTATGGATGAAAATCCTTCAACAAATCTTCGATAGTAACCAGCCAAACCCAAGAAACTTTTGATCTCAGCCGGAGAGATGGGTCTGGGCCAGTGCTTTACTTCCTCAATTTTATGGTAATCAACACGGTTCCCTTCTCTGGATACCACATAACCAAGGAAAGCAACAGACTGTAAACAGAATTCACAGTTGCTAAACTTAGTGAATAGCTGGCGATCTTTGAGAGTTTGGAGAACAACACTCAAATGAGTCGCATGCTCCTCCTTATTCTGAGAGTAAACGAGGATATCATCAATGAAAACAATAACGAACAAGTCCAAATACTGTTTGAACACCCTGTTCATTAAGTCTATGAAAGCTGCAGGAGCATTGGTTAGTCCAAAAGACATAATTACAAATTCGTAGTAACCATACCGAGTCCTGAAGGCTATCTTCGAGATGTCACTATCTCTGACTCTGAGCTGATGATAGTCGGATCTAAGGTCTATCTTAGAAAAACAACTAGCCCCCTAAAGTTGGTCGAATAAGTCATCAATCCTGGGGATAGGATATTTGTTCTTGATTGTGACTTTGTTCAACTGACGGTAGTCATTGCACATCCTGAGAGAACCGTCCTTCTTCCGCACGAACAACACTTGAGCACCCTATAGAGAGATGCTGGGTCTGATGAAGACCTTTTCTAGAAGGTCTTTCAACTGTTCTTTCAATTCTTTAATCTCAGCTAGAGCCTTTCTATAAGGAGGAATCGAAATAGGCTGGGTATTGGAATGAGATTTATTCCGAAGTCAATTTCCCTTTTGGGAGGAACTCTGGAAAGATCTTCTGATAACATTTCTGGAAACTCATTCACTACTGGGACTGACTCAAGAGTTGGGGTCTCGGAGTTTGAATCCTTAACCTGAACAAGGTGATAGATATACCCTTTGCAAATCATCTTTCTAGCCTTAAGGTAGGAGATGAAATGACCTAAAGGCACTGAGTTACTACTCTTCCACTCTAAGACTGGATCGTTAGGAAACAGAAACCGAATGATCATAGTTCTACAATTGACTGAGGCATAACAGGAATGTAACCAATCCATGCCTAGAATGATATCAAAATCTACCATTTCTAACTCTACGAGATCTACTGAGGTGACTTTCTAGGAAATTGTGACAGGGCAATTTCTGTATACCCGTCTAGCTATAACTGGGTCACAAATAGGAGTAGAGACTGAGAAGGGTTCTGGGAGAATTTCTAGACTGACACCGAATTTTACTGCTATATAAGAAGTTATAAAGGAAAGTGTAGCCCCTGGATCTAACAATGAATAGACATCAGTATTAAATACTCGCAATGTACCCGTGACCACACAAGGAGAATCCTTCTAGTCCTGTTGAGACTGAAGCGCATATAACCTTTTCTAGTGCTGACCACCACCTATTCTAGACGAGGCACCCTGCTGAGTGGGGCGACCTGCTGGAGCTGCTGTAGTGCCAGTATGAGTCTGTAGGCGAACATCATTACCCTTTTGAGAAGCCATTGGACAATCCCTCATCATGTGGCCTGTCTTGCCACACCCAAAACAATTTCCACTCCGTGACAAGCACTCACCTTGGTGGTTTCTACCGCACTTTCTACACACTGGATTAGTGCACCCACTAGTAACCATACCTTGGGACTTAGAGACAGACGCTCTATCCCGTTGATCCTTCTTGATCTTAGGCGTTAGGGCACTTGCATAAGATGGAGCTGGAGCTAAATTTTTCTTGCGATATTGAGAGCGTTTGCCACCTTTTGACCTCTTCTAATAGTGGCTATAATCACCTGTCCTATCCCTCTTAGCATCTCCTCCCCTTTCTTTAATCTTCTCCTCCTCAATCTGTTGAGCATAGGTAACTAACCTGGATAAGTCCATCTCCTTAATGAGCATGGCCGTCTTGCATTCCTTGACCACATTATCAGACACTCCAGATATGAACTTGCTCATACAAGCTCTAGAGTTAGCTACCATTGCCGGAGCATGCTTGGATAGCTGAGTGAACTTCAGAGTATAGTCCTTTATGCTCATGTCATTCTGCTTCAGGTTGATGAACTCCTGAACCTTGGCTTCCCTGAGCTCTAGTGGGAAGAATCGGTCCAGAAAGGCAGTCTTGAAAAGATCCTAAGTCACTGGCCCTGCATTTGCATAACGAGATTTCTTCCATTACTGGTACCAAGTGTAGGCCACTCTTTTTAGCTGATAAGTGGCCAGGTCTACACCCTCGACTGGGGTGACACCAATAATTCTTTTCACTTTTTGAACATCCTCTAAGAACTCTTGGGGATCCTCTTCTGGCTTGGACCCATGAAACTCTGGAGGGTTCATCCGAGTGAAGTCTCGAATTTTGGCTGCAATAGTATTAACCTGAGGTGGAGCTGGTGCCACAGCCTGCTGATTGACCTGAGCGAGCACTTGAAAATAAGCCTTGAATTTAACATGTGTAACCTGCTCGTTCAATGGGTCTGCTGGAGCTGCTAGCTGATTCCTAGCGTTAGGTCTTCTTGGAGGCATTTTTTTCTGAAATGAGAAGAGCATGAGTTAGAATAGAAGGAAATTAACTAGAGGTCATACTCTATAGCACGATATAGAAAAGAAAGAAGGGAAGTTATTCCTAATGACGTCTCATAGCTCCTCTCCCATAAGTGTGGCGAGCTTCACACCCATGAAGAAGACTCTACTCGACGCGGCTTTTAGACACCTTAGGACACTTAAACCTTATGCTCTGATACCAAGTTTGTCACACCCCGAAGCTACCCCCTGGACGTAACACGTTGCTTAGTGTCACAAGTGATCCCAAGCTAACCCATGACATGGCATATCTATACAAAATTAGAGTAAAGCATGCATTGTGCGGAAGCCTAAACCATCATTATCTGAAAGCAACAAAGGACCCAAAAGTCTGAATATATAAATAGTTTAGTGCTGACTGAAAAACAATACTACCAACTGCTGAAACTAGTCTATGTCTGAGAGCCTTCTATTGAGTAGGAGTTGCTGGGATATGCCCCCAGCTAACTTTAACAAATTTGAGACTGAAAGTAAATACTGAAGATATAAGCATGTCTATCATCCTCGAACTACTGAGGACTCACCACTGAACTGCTGAGTACGGACTGAAAGTCAAACTAAGCATGGTCTGGATGCTGAGCGCCTGAACCTACATCATAAAATGATGTAGCACAAAAGTATGCGTCAGTACTTTGAATGTACTAAGCATGTGAGATATAGGCTAAGTTGAACAACATAATAACTGAGCAAAAAGAAAGATATACTGGAACATAACTGAGAGCTAAACTGGATGCAATAACCAATTATAAATCATAAAGATAAAACATGCTGAATTGAATACTGAAGTAAATACTGGATAAATGGTCAATGTAACATGAGTATGACTGTGGGAGATAGTATTAACCGATATACCCCAAGATGAGCTAACTATGGAGCCAACCTGTAACCCTGGATGGAAGGGTGTTCATACCTTGCCAAGGGTACGAACAAGTCTGACGTGGATCCACTACTGATGTCCACAAGGGAAAATGAGGTACATCCTAGTCTGACAGCTGACTCCTCTAAGCCTATAGTGGCGCCATAATTTTGGGACTTGGAGACTGCCACTACATGTCTTAGCCTAAACTGACAGCTAAGCCTTCATCCTCTCATCCGCTCGGTACTACGTCTACTCCTAACTGAATATAAGCAACAATGTACTGAAATGATGGATAACTCAAAATACTGGAAATCAACTGAGAATGCAACATAAATATACTGAGGGATATGGCATTCAAATTCTGATGCATGAGCATATAACTAATATGCCTAGAAAGCTTGATTTATGAGGTACTATAAGTATACAAACTAGGGTTTTGGAACATTTCACATAGAACAATACTAATTCACCAAGAAACATGTAATCAATACCATAGAGGTTGTAGGAACTAAATTTCAATAAATCTCTAAGATTTTGGAACCCTAGGTCTGAACAATTCATGGAGAAAACTAAAGACTGACTGGAATCTAGGGACCTAATGGGTGAAAGGAACCCACTAGTGAAATCCCACATGCCTGGTGAATAAATATACAGAGAAATCCTTGGATTTTTGGGGCTGAACTTGATGAAGACCTCTGCTTATTCTTGGGAGAACACTGTCGCCTCTTTATCTTATTTTCTTTCTATGGTTGAAGAATTTAGGAGAATAGATGTTCTAGGTAGTTTGTGACTAATTAAATAGGCTTAGAGTAGTCAAAACGTTGTATTTTAGGCTTTAAAAGAGGTAGAAAAGGTCCGGAATACTCCTGGGAAATTTAAAAGAAAACTGCCAAAATTTTAACTCAGGGATCACGACTTGGGTTGACGGACTGTACTCCTGGATGATGGACCATCAACTGAGTCGTGGTCTTTTCTGGGAGTCTTGGGGGTCCTCTGATCTGAGGAACTACGATTCCACAGGACGGATCGTACTTCTGTATGACGGTTCATCATGTGGCTCGTGGTTCCTGGAACTTTGGTCTCGTCTGGGGATTCCACGAGTCAAAGGACAGACCGTGATTCTGAAGTACAGTCTGTAGTCCTGCTCGTGGTTTCTGGGACAAAGGCTAAGGACCTCTGAGGTCCTGAATATATGAGTCCACAGGACAGACCGTAGTTCTGAATGATGGTTCGTCGTGTGACTCGTGGTTGCTGAGCCCTAAACTGGGGGTCTTCTAATCATGGAAACCACGAGTGATAGGATGGACCGTGGTTCTAAACTACGGTCTGTGGTTTGACTCATGGTTCCTAGAACCTGAGCTGAGGGTCTACTGGAAATGGGAACTACAATTGAGATGACGGACCGTGGTTCTAAACTACGATCCATTATTTTGAACCGTGGTTCCTGAAAACTTGAATTTTTCTGAAATTTTTATTTTCTACTGGTTTTTCTGAGCTTAGTCTGGGCGTGGAAGTTCTGGGATATTACATGAACTATGTGCACTTTGAAAGTTTCTGCAGCCTCTATTTGGAATGGAGTTGCCCTAATGGAAAGTCCATAAAGACTAATTGAAAGTAACATATGTAGAACCCATTAGGAATGAGACTTCTAAATATTTCATGAAAACTTGAGAAAAGTAGCTTATTTATTGAGAATAAATTTCTATTGAGATAGATGATCTATGGAGATAGATCTAAGAAGCTGCTTAAGTTTCCTAGCAGAATCTTTCACTAAAGCTATTTGTGCAAAAGAGTTTGACCAGGCACAAGTAAAAATTGAGAATAAAGTACTTTAATGATTGGCTCTAGTGCAAGTGGGAGATTGTTGCGGATATAGTGAATATGCCCTAGATCTAATATCACTTGTGATGATTTGAACATACTTTATAAATATTATTTGATATAAATATACGGCACCTGATATTCTTTTTCATAGTTATATCAAATTATTTGATTAATATGATAAGGTCCTTGATCAAGTTTTGGGACTTTACATCATGATGGAGATCATGATAATGAGAGAGTCATGTTTCTTATAACTTAATCTAAAATTGTTCTTGATCGTAGGATTACTAATTGGGACATTAGTGATCCAGTTAGATCAATATATATGTGGTGGTCTTTATAAGATAAATATTAGTTGATCTCATTAACTAAATCACATATATAGATGATGCATATGGAGATATGATCATTGAACATACTCACCGGTTAATTCCGAATGGTTAGAATTACCATAAACTGTAACTAGGATATTATCTTGAAGAATGTAATGTACGAGTTTCCTTTGACCTGAGATCATTATAGTAATTAACAAGTTATTTATTATACTTTGATACCGGACACTGATGTCCATACAGAAATTGTTGAAAGGATATTGGATATGATTAAATGTTTATCGAATTAATGATTGATGCAAGATGGAATCTGTCAACTCTTGGTAATGAGTTTAAGCTCTATGTTGTCATGTATTATAAACGCCTAATCAAGACCTTGGCCAGAGCAATTGAATGAAAGAAGAAAAGAGTTTCTTAGGTCATTCAATAGTCGATTATAATCTGACATGGACACATAGTTGATCACCTATTGAGATTTGACAGTTAAACCATATCCTAAGGTGATCCGGAGCTATAAGGACAGAAGGAAATACTACATTATTCTTCTACAGGTTCTTGAGAGTAAATTGTATATTTCATGATATCGGGTCGTTAAGGAGTGTTGCTAGACGCCAACCTTGATTAGTATATTGATATGATCAATTTACTACCGGCTTAGTTTTGAACCTATGGGGTCGCACACTAACGAATGTTCTGGTCTTTGTTAATGGATTAGTTATTTTATTATTTGATAATTAAATTAGTCAACTAAATAAAATATTAGTCCAAATGAAATATTACTATATTCTTCGCTAGCACCGAGAATATAATTAATATTGTGCATAAATTGAAATTTTCTATTTAGAATAGAAAATTAATTTATATCTCTTGATTGAGACTTGTAATTAATATTTATGAAATATTAATAAGATCTTATTTGTGACTAGCATGGAAAGTCCATGACTAGCCACTACACGTGCCAACTTATACCAATTTGGAATTGGATGAATTTTGTAAGTCCATAAAGGACGTCATGTACAAACTCCAAAGTCCAAAAGGACTATTGCTATTCCAATTGGAAATTTACTCAAATTTCCCATAGAAGAAAAAATAAATCCATATTAGTTAGATCCAATTTAGAATTGGATTATGGAAAGTCATAAAGTTCTGGCGTGTACGAACCCATTAAGAATGGGGTTATTATTTTCAATGGAAAATATTCCATAAAAGTTTAATTAACTTTTACCCCAAGTAATTGTCACCTTAACCAAATAGGAGAAAGGTTTATATGTGATCTATATAATGGGTGATGGGAAAATTTTTTTGGTTCATGAAAAAAGTTTTCATTATGAGAAGAGTTCTCACAATGAGAAGAGTTCTCACAATGAGAAAAACACTTTATTAAAAGTGTATGAGTTTTACATCAAACCAAGAGAGAAAATATAATTGACAAGAAAATAGTTTTTTTATTCCGTTTATTGTAGGTTGAAATTTTGAGAAAAACTCAACACAATATTCATGTCCAATTTGTTCACGAGTTCCGTTGATCAAGGAGTTGATAGCAAAGATCGGTCTCGATGTTGATATGCATAGAGTCTTCGTACTATCGAAGAAGATTTTCAACTACGATTATCGTCACCAGGTTTGTTTTGAAACCTATTCTTTAGATGTTAATAAATTTTAAACACAAATAAATCTTTGTAGGGTTGTTTTTATCTTCCGCTGCGTGTTATGAACACCCTGCAATCCTAAAGTGGTATGTTTACATCGTGAGAAATTCGAACATGAAACAAAATATGATACATACTGATGATTTACTCAGAATGATGGACAAATAATCCAAAATACAAAAAAAAAAAAAAAAAAAAACTGACTAAGAAAGAGATCAATCATAATAGCAGAAATGTGGTTCCAAGAGTTGGACGAGAAAGAACAAATTACTGGGACATTATTGTAATAAATCAAAGACAGGATAACATCGGACACAGGACCAATAAATGTAGGTCGAAAAAAACTACCAAATTGAGCCCTGACAAGTGACGAGTTGTGATTGGGATGTTTAAATCTCAAATGTTGAATACAAATGACAAGATGGATGGTAACCCTAAAAAGTCCTGGATTATTGAAACTGAAACAACCAATGATGTTAAGGTAATTCGGAAGGATTATGTGATCAACGGGATATTCAAAAGTGTTCGATTGGACTTAGTACCCATTTAGATTAACTTATTTTAAGTGTTTTTTAAGTCAAAATAGCTTTTAAGCTCTTTTATAGTGTTTGGGTAAAGTGAAGAAAATATTTTTGAACACTTAAATTTAAGCCAAAACAGTTTAAAAAAAGCTAAAAGTGAAAAAGCTGAAATTTTCAACTTAAAAAAAGCTTATCCAAACAGGCTCTTAGTGATGGAAGCAACTTGATGGCCACCAAAGAGGGTTCCATTATGCTGGATGATTCAATATGGTTAAAGTATGTCCTTCATGTTCTGAATTCAAAATGCAATTTAATTTTTGTATCGCAATTAATTAATCATTTGAACTGTAATATCACATTTAACAAATTCATCTGTGCTATATAGAACCCCACCACAAGGAAGTTGATTGGAGTGGGTGAATATTGAGATTTTCAAAATGTGACGTGAATTCGAGCTATGAAGGCGACAATTAGGGGTGGTCATAAATATTAAAAAATTAAAAAATTAGACCTAATCAAATTAATTTTATTATTTGGTTTAAAATTTTCAATTATGATTTATTTTTTCTAAAAATTCAACGTTCGGTTCAATTTTCAATTATAAGATCCCAGTTTTTTGATTTAACAACTAAACTTATGTTAAATGAAGTCAAAACATATTATACTACTCAGATTTTAGGCCCAAATAGTTTCGATCCAACTCACCCATCCGACCATCCCAATTTTCCTATTTTCACTTTCAGTCCCAAACATTTCCTAATTGCTACTGCCTACGCATGCTGAAAAATATGTAAACTGCTACTGCATACTCAATGATCTAAAATGATGTTGTTATGCTGCATATGCAAACTGCTAAAGTTTCTAAAGACCATTCATGTGATATTGTATTTGACTAGGATCTGTTTTCATTTTTAGGAATTTTCTTTAGTGATGATTTATGTTAACG
This sequence comes from Jaltomata sinuosa, assembly GCA_003996215.1. Taxonomy (NCBI): domain Eukaryota; kingdom Viridiplantae; phylum Streptophyta; class Magnoliopsida; order Solanales; family Solanaceae; genus Jaltomata; species Jaltomata sinuosa. The sequence continues at coordinate 517,496 of QJPP01001076.1, forward strand.
GTCGTTTGATTTCTGTCTTATTGATTTTGACAAGGATGCATCATTTATAAGTTTCTTTCAGTATGTTGCTTGTGATAAACTATTGTGGCCTTTTATTTTGTATTATGTTGTTCTAATCAATTTGTTCTATGTACTGAAACTAAATAGAAGTACGGTTACTTACTTTAGGTTAAAAATAGTTCATTTTGAATCAAAAAAATGTAAAATAGTTTATTTTTATTTTAAAAAGTAGCTCATTTTAAAAGCAAAAAATATTTCATTAATTAGTTTCATACCGAAAAATCTGAATTGAACCATACCGAATTTAAACAAAACTTTGATTTGATGTTCGGTGTATATTTTGCTATAACTAAAAAATAAAAAATAAAACCAAAATTTTAAAAAAATCGAATCGAAATACTGAATGCCCACCCCTAACGACAGATGTAGATAATTAGTTCGAGGTTTGGAACGAGTGACTAGGACATCCTTCAGTATAAGTAATGAAGTTGATTTGTGCTTTAGCACTAAAGAAGAATAGTGACATATAAAGACTATGATGTTTTCCAAAGGGCAAGACAAATAAGAAGTATTTTTTTCTTTGAGTGATAATATAGCAACTGAGATTTTTGATTTGATTCATTGTAAATTGTAAAAACCTTATAGGACTCCTTCATCTGTGGTGTTTCATATTTTTTTATTATGGATAACTGGTCTTGGGCAGCGTCAATTCATTTGCTGATTGACAAGAAAGAAGTATCACAAGTTTTAAAAAAACTTCTTTCCTTTGGTAAATCGTCAATTTTTCAAGCAGGCGAAGATAGTTGAGTACAATGAAATTCTTTACAAGATACAATGAAAAACCCTCCTAGGAATTAGTCTAAACAAGTACAAGAGCTACTAAGAGATATGTAATAATATGAAAATAGACACAGCTCCCACCATAAGTAGAGATGAGTAGAAGCTGCTGAAGATTGCTATCCATGTCACTGAGAAATATCAACTGATCGTGCAACCATACTATACCCAAAAAGACAAAGCAAGAGTAGTATCAATACAAACAACACGTACTGGTAGGCATCATCGATTGACCCAAATCCGTCACATAACATCATGTAAATAATCAGAAGAAAACATACAACTTGAAAGTTACACAGTCCAGGTCTTTTATCAACAACCCGTACTACCCAGGTAAATAATCCATAGACTTTATACATTCTTTCCCAAGCCTTCGTACCTCATTCCGCTGCCAACTCCACCGTTAGCAGGCATTCCACCCTTGTATCCCGATCATAACCTGACCCCTTATAATGCTAAGACTCTCCAATCCTACCCATCTTGCCAACACTAGAAGTACCTTACAATTTTCAATCCCTTAGTCAAATTACTAACTATCCTTGTTAGCAGGTTTGTTACTCTCACTTAAGATCCTAAGTCAACCACCTTGACCCTTAGCCCTTAGCCAAGACAATGGACTACCTGTGCGTTTTGATATTCAATCCCACAGATTCCTTACCCTTGACACCCGCCAAATTAGGCACTCACCAAATGCTAGTGTTGATTTCCTAACCCAGTCAAACCTGACTCCCTAGGAACCTTAGACCTCCAAGCTCATCTCTTTTGAACCCATCAAGAAATACGCCTCTCAACCTCTAGTCCTGTGACCAACTAGACCAGACATTACCGCTAGCCGGCCTGTCACTCTTGCCAAAATAGGAATTGCAAATGTACTACAATAACAGAGTATTACCAGTAAACATGAATCAGTGTCACGACCCGATTTCTCAGGTCATGATGGCATCTACAATCCCCCAGTAGGTGAATCAATCCCCGTAGCCCAGAACGATTAGTAATGGGCTACTACCTAACCAAAATGCACAATAAGCAGAAATAGCAGAAGCAGAATGTAAAGGTAGATAAAGTGGAAGCAAAACTCGAATATATACATAAAGAAAACTACACCAACCTCAAGACTTGGTATCGATAGTACATAAGCTTCTAATAGAGTACAAGTGCTAGAAATAACAAAATACAATACAAGTTTGTCTCCAAAAATACAAGAAGTAACAGATATAAAAGATGAGATGTGGTTAAGCCCCGATAGCCAGGCGCTGACTCTAGTCTCAAATATCCATAAAAAATCTACATGAGTCTCTAACGCGATCAACAGCGAAAGCTCAACTAATATCTGCACCAAAAAGTGCAGAAGTGTAGTATGAGCACCAAAACAACAGGTACTCAGTAGGCATCATTGACCGAGTGAGTGCATATAAGATATAAAAGCAGTAAGTAACAAATAGCAAAAAAGCAGTCACTGAAGCAATAAAGGAGGCACACGGAGCTAGCAAACAAAGTAGACAACCAAAAGCTACAAGTAAAACATGCTAGCACAGAAAATATAATCACACAGAATCACATGTGAAGAAAAGGAGAACACACCTGGAGTCCATGAGACCAATCCAATCACATGGTAGCATAATCAGGAAATCACCTCACAAGTACAACCCTAGGATGGAATAACTAACCCACAATAACCGAGAGATACCACTAAACTCCCGACAAAGATAGAACCAGAGTCTCACACTCTGCTCAGAAGGCCACACAAAAGTGCCTCAATAAGATAGGACTCCCTAGCCCTCTCAATCATCAGAAAATCCTCAACTGAAGCCTCAATAGGTTAACAATCACTAATCTTTCGATAACCGAAAGTCAAGACAAACTCTTAATAAAGACATGAGTAAATATAATCTACCTATAGTCCCAACGGCCGCCCATATAATCGAGGAACACAATCAAGTGAAAACAAACCCTCCGGCTGCCCATACAATCAGAGCATACACTGAACACATAAAAAACAAGGGTGGAATCCGAGTGAAATATGCATGATGATGATATGATGGAATCGGTAATAGTAACTCTGTATGTGATAACGCTCAAAGTACCACTCCAATTACGAAGAGTAAGCGATCATTGTCAAATATAGAACCCAACAAAGGTTGGAGTTGATCCCACAGAGAATATGGTGAAAGTTAAGTCTTTAGTGAATTAGTTGACTAATGGTCAATAGTTTCCGGTAAAAAGGGGGGGTTTTGTGTTATCAAAATGTGAACAAAAGCAAATAATAATGTATGAGAAATAATCAATAGGAGAATGAACTAGGGAAGTGTTTACCATGGCATTGGTAACGATGTCGATTCTAAGCTTAACCGGGTTCTTTCTATATGCGTGTCACGATGTGATTGAATTAATGGTATCGTCTAAACGTTTCTCAACCAAATAGACGAATTTACTTTTCAATTCTCTCGAACTTGAAAAGGTGTGCTTTTAGATTTCAATCCTAAACATCAAGTAGATTAATCTAGTTACAGCATTAATCATAAGACGAGAGTTAGTAGTCTCGAATCCTCGTCGCTAATCAAGTTTCCCGGTTTTAATCTCTTTACTCAAGCAAATTAAACCTAGGCATGTTCTAATGTTTGCAACCACTAGAAAACGTTAAGCATGAATGATTAACAACGTGACAATCATATATATTGAACCCGTCGCTACCCGGAATCTATATCGCTACTTTAGCTTGTGGGAGTTTAGTTAATCATGCTAGAAGAAGAAGAGAAGAAAGTCATATTCATAATAAGGAGAAGAGATTCTTACAATATAATGAAAACAATCTTCAAATATCCAAGAACAAGAAAAACCAAGATCCCAAGAACAAATCAAGAACAAGATTCAAGGAGGAGGAAAACGTGTGTAGCGTGTTTCCTCTCTCCAAAATTGCTCAAAAACTCCTAAAACTATTGGGTAATGTATTGGTAAGTGTATTAAATAAAATAAACCTAACATAGGGTATTTATAGGAGTCCAGGAAGTAAACCCAAAAACGCTCGGATTCCGTGTCGCCGACTGTCTCAACTTGACGGCTTGGGGTGACGGACCGTCACCACCTTGACGGACCGTCACGCTGGCCGTCACCACTAGGTAGTGGTGCTACCTCAAGGTGACGGTTGGTGTGACGGACCGTCGCAAGCTTGACGGCCCGTCATGGTGGCCATCGCCACTAGGCAGTGAGCCGCCTCAAGTTGACGGTCTGGGTGACGGACCGTCACAAGTGTGACGGCCCGTCATGGTGGCCGTCATTCTTAAGCAGTGACGCGATTTTGCTCGTATTTCCTTCCTTTTCTACGTTTGCCTCCATTTCCTACAAATATAACATAAAACCATCAAAAACGACAACGGTTGCTTGAAAACGTACGATTGTTCTTAGTTTAAAGGAGTCGAAAGTGCCGTAAAATGGCGGCACATCAACACCCTCAACTTAAACGTTCGCTTGTCCTCAAGCAACATAACATAAAAACAATAAGACGACTCAACTAAGAAAACAAACTCGTGTCTCTAGCAACTCATGGTCATTCAACATCTTATTCAATTTTAAATCAAGCTCCCTCGTAGCACACAAATGGATGAAACACTAACTTGCAAGGATCCAAACATGTCATTCCGATATGATAGAACATTCTACATACACACGCGCAGCTATCCTAATAGACAATACAGAAATCTTGGTGCCCTCACCACAAAGAAATCCCACACACAAGATTTGGGACTAGGTAAGCGCTCACACTCACAAACGATTTCAAACAATGCACATGCGATACCATAGGCTTGCCCTTACTATTTTATTTCAGTTCTTCAGAAAGCCGCTCAGGATCACTACAGGACTTGTTTAGGCTTGTAATGAGGCTTCAGGTGCAGGTAGGATACATTTAGGGGTTAGTGACTAAGCCCTCCTTGGAACCACCGACGTCTTACCAGATAACTTTACTTTGTCCATCCTTATTCACCTTTTTATTTCCTTCTCTCTAGCTACAGGTGCGACCTCTTTATTTTGCCAATTCTTTTTATTACTTTTTCGATCTTTTTCATCTCTTTTTTTTTCTTTTCTTAGGCACACACCCGACTTTTCATTCTATTCACAACCAATCTTCTCCATCCTCTTTTTCTTATCATTCACCTCTATAGTAGCCACCCTCAACTTAGGCTGATTGCCTGCGTTGAGGTGCACAATATCCACGGAAGGACCAGGGCCAAAACAGGGTTTACCTCTATAGTAGCCACCCTCAACTTAGGCTGATTGTCTGAGTTGAGGTGCACGATGTCCAAGGAAGGACCAGGGCCAAAACAGGGTTTACCTCTATAGTAGCCACCCTCAACTTAGGCTGATTGCCTGAGTTGAGGTGCACGATGTCCAAGGAAGGACCAGGGCCAAAATAGGGATTCAAAGTTAAACAGGAACGGTGACAGGTTATTGAAAGAACAAGGTCAATTATGGCTCAAACAAGGTTCAAAGGGACTATTTGCATTTGGATGGTCTTATAGGTTAAGTGGGCTGCACACAAAAAGGGCCTGTGATCTTTTCCTAAGCAAACAAACTTCAAACTTAACAAAATAGATCGGGCAAGTTCTAGATGCATGCACAGAGTAAGAATTTATAACAATAATCTCACACACACTTGGCACCAAGAAACTATATCGCTACCAACTGTCAAACAACCGCTCGGCTTAAGCATACTCATTCTAATCATAACCACACAATGAGATTCAAGGATCCAGACAGTCAATAGTTTCAACATAAGTACAAAACCAGAAAATTTTTAAAGGGGGCTCCTTTTAGACAAAGAAAAACGCCATGATGCTTTGCTATAGACACAAGAAAACAACTAACAAAATTTAAAATAACAACCTAAACATGCCAGTTCTACTAGATAGCACACCGGAGGGAAAAGAAACACGGCAACAAAAAACCTCGGTGGTGTATGACTCACAGGTATCCCAACACCCTCAACTTAGACTCATGCATTGTCCCCAATACATACATATGAAAACTAAAAACTGTGAGAATAAGGAATACCTGTGAAGTCCATCAGACTCAGATTCTGACATGATGTTGGAGACCCCCAGGGTCTCCAAAGCAGGAAAACTCGATGGAGTGTGTGCACGCGACAACCTCATGTTGCGTTCCAGCTTCGTCTTTTATTGGCTCCGCAGCTAGTCGCGACAACTTCTTCGCTCTTTCTTTGCAGATTCTCTTGCGGTGTTTTCGTTTCTTTGATCTATTTTCACCGCCTTCCTCTACATGTTTCCCTTCTCGCACCATCCTTCTCACAACAGCTAGAGTCTCGACCAAACCTTTCTCCTCAAGATGCACATCCGCAGGAGCTTCCTCAATAAGATTGATGACCGCGACCACCCTCATGTCACTTGGTTGCTTCATCAATTTGGACACATCGAACTTGACACTTTCATTGTTTAGCCTGAAGGTCAGTTCGTTTCTTTCCATGTCAACCAACACTCTTGCCGTGGCTAACAGTGGTCGTCCCAAGATTATGGGAACTTCAAAATCCACTTCGCAATCCAAGATCACAAAGTCAGCTGGGAAGATAAGCTTACCGATCTTTACTAGCACATCAGACAATATTCCCACGGGTCGCTTTACCAAACGGTCAGCCATCAACACTCTCATGGACGTTGGTTTAGGAGCTCCCAAACCCAATTTTTTATAGACTGCTAGCGGCATCAGGTTGATGCTAGCACCAAGATCACACAAGGCTCTTCCGAAGCCGAGTTTCCAAATAGTACAGGGAACAGTAAACGCACCTGGATCTTTCTTTTTGTCTACTAACGACCTTGAGGAAATAGCACTGCAGTGGTGGAGGTTGTCTTCCGGTTCAAAACTTACCGACCTCTTCTTTGTAATCAAGTCCTTCATGAACTTGACATAACCGGGCATTTGTTCCAGCACTTCCACCAATGGGATGTTTATTGATATTTGCTTGAGCATGGTTAAGAAATTCAGGAACTTACCATCTTCCGCTTTCTTTTTCAGGCGTTGTGGGAAAGGGGGTGGTGGTCGAGGCATCATAGTTGGAAGCTTTTCAGCTTCCTTGCTTTTCTCCGCGGGCTTTTGAGTAGCCTCCTCACCCTCGTCATCCGCTATATCAACTTGGGTTTGAGTTACCGGATGTGATTCCGGTAACGTTTTACCACTTCTTGTCGTGATCGCCATACAACTCGCGTTGTTCCTCCGGTTTTGAACTGTGTCACTCGGCAAGGTACCTGTCTTCCTTTGGTTTAGAGATGCCGAGATTAAGCCCACTTGCTACTCCAATTGCTTAATCGAAGTGGAATGCACCTCCACTATTTGACTCATGGCCGATAACTCAGTCCTTATCTCCTTCACCCCAGAGTCAGTCGATTCTACCTTTAGCAGCATTTTTGTCATCATGTTCTCTAGCTTGGAAGTCCCTGCCTCATTGCTAGCTTTTTCCCGATTACTAGGTGGTACATACAACCCACCTATATCAGTGTTATTCCTCTAATTTCCTTGATCGCGATCTCTGTAACCAGCTTTCTCATAGTAGTTGTCCTTCTGATAGGTCCGACCTTGGTTTCCTTGGCCATTGGCCTGGAAACCCCCCAATTAATTCGCCTCCTCATCCGTTTCCAACTCTGCTGCTCTACCTTGGGAACCCACAGCTTTTACCTTCTCCATTCCTCCTGAGAACAAGTGCTTTGTCAGTAGGTCCAACTGCGTTTTCAGATGCGCCATGTCTTGGTCGCGCTCCTCCTCTTTTCTGCAATGCTCCGCTGAAATACCAACTGCATAGGTACTAGCTGCTACCTCTGAATCCCGTGTATGCCAGGCCCTGTTGGTTTTGGTGAGCCTGTCCAAAATAGCTGTGGCATCGGCAAAAGTGCGACCCATAAACGCTTCGCCTGCTGCGTTGTCCAACGTCGGCTTGGTAGCCGAATTCAGTGCCCTGCAGAATGTTTGCATCAAAAATTCATCGTTCAACTGATGGTTAGGGCATTGTGTTATCTTCTTTTTGAATCGCAACCAGGTCTCGTGCAATGCTTCGTGAGGTTGCTGTCTGAAATTGCTAATCTCATCCCTTAACTGTATCATCCTAGAGGGAGGAAATAACCTTTCTAGGAAAGCTCCTTTCAACTCTCCCCAAGTTGCGATAGAGTCGGGGGTCAGCTCTGTCAACCATAATGCTGCCTCATCAGACAGAGACAACGGAAACAACCTGAGCCTGATCGCTGTCTGACTCACTCCAGGTAACTCAAATGACTTGCAGATGCCCACGAAATTCATCAGGTGCTGGTTTGGATCATCCCCAGCCGG
>QJPP01001077.1:0-80000 GCA_003996215.1 Jaltomata sinuosa
CAGGGTATAAGGTGCCGAAATTTGATATATTTGATGGAAAAGGAAACCCTAGAGCTCATTTGAGGTCGTACTGTGACAAGCTAGTTGGAGTGGGCAAAGATGAAGCCATTAGGATGAAGCTATTTATAAGGAGTTTGACAGGAGAAGCCCTTGATTGGTACACAAGTCAAAATCCACAGAAATGGCGAAGTTGGAGTGCTTTGGCGCAAGAATTCATGGACAGGTTCAAGTTTAATACTGAGGTCATCCCAGATAGGTTCTATTTATCAAAGTTAGATAAGAGGTCGACAGAGACTTTCAGAGAGTACGCCATGCGTTGAAGAGCAGAAGCCGCAAAAGTTCAACCTCCGATGGCAGAAAGTGAGATGACTTCTGTCTTTGTACAATCTCAAAAAGATGCAACATATTATGACAAGTTGATAAGTGTGGTGGGACAGAAGTTTTCTGAAGTTGTAAGGATAGGAGAATTTTTTGAAGAAGGTATTAAAACTGGAAGGATCACTAATTTGGCAGCATTACAAGCAACGAGTAAGGCAATTCAGTCGGATTTAATTGGAGGAGTGAACAAGAAGAAGAAAGATGGAGTGTCTTCTGTCATGACCATCCAGGAGCGTAGGCCAGACCAGATGTTAACATATCAAAACCCATTACCCCATCCTCTACCTTATAGCCAATACACCCAAATTCCTCAGCCTTATTACCAACCTCCACCTGCTTCATATCCAGTTTACACCACCCAACCAACATATTGTCCACCTCGAGCACCTGCCTATCAAAATACACCACAATACCAACCTACCTATCCACCTCAACCCCACTACCAACAACAAATTTGTCCTCCAAATGCACCCAGACCACGCCCAAACTATGAAAGAAGGCCAGCTAAAACCTATACACCTCTAGCCGAACCCTCATCCCAACTATATGAAAGGTTGAGAGCCGCAGGAGTACTCCAACCGATCCAAGGAAGAATTCCCAATCCCCTCCCTGGATGGTATAACGAGACTAACATTGTGCCTACCACTCTGGAGTTGCTGGCCATGAAACTGAGAATTGCCTTACTCTCAAAGACAAGATTGAAGCGTTGATCAAAGAAGGAGTTATTCAGCTCAAGGGAGCTCCCCCTAATGTGACCAACAATCCTCTGCCAAATCACGGCAATGTCAATGTGAACATGATTACCATTGATGAAGAATGCAATTTGGAAGGGACTATTGTACCAGTCAAAGATGAAGGGAAAGTCGCAACATCAGCCTTCATTGCTCCCATAATCACAGTTGAGGTGCGAGCACCCGTTGAAGTAGAAGTTCTCACTCCCAAGCCCAAGATCACAACCTTAGTTGCTCAAGCGCCTTGTTTTGACACCAAAGCAGTTCCTTGGGATTATCCGATTGGTGCAAGGGACAAAGGAAAAGGAAAGATGGTGGTAGAAATTGCTGCTGCTGGCATGACAAGATCTGGATGTTGTTATATTCCTGAAGAAGTTATACGAGGAGCACCAAACAACAGAAAGAGGGTTGTGATAGAAGCTGAAGTAGAAGAGTTTTGGAGGAAAATGCCGACTAAGGAGTATTCTGTGGTAGAGCAGCTGAAGAAAACTCCCGCTCAAATCTCTTTATTATCTTTGTTATTGAATTATGCAACTCATAGGAGTGCTTTGGTGAAAGTACTAAATGAAGCTTATGTATAGGCTGAGACCACTAGCGAGAATTTTTCAGCTATGGTGGGGCAAGTTCTGGAAGCTAACAAAGTCTCCTTTCATGAAGATGAGTTGCCTCCTGAAGGCTTGGGGAATAATAGAGCATTGAACATTACCATCAAGTGTAGAGATAAGTTTGTTTCTAAAGTTTTGATTGATAATGGATCAGCTGTTAACATTTGTCCTTTCACTACCCTTCGGGCCTTGGGAATTGACATTGGAAAAGTTTGTGAAAGTCATGTGAGGGTTAGAGGCTTTGATGGGACCCAAAGAGGAGTCATGGGTGAAATTAACTTGGCGCTACAAATTGGACCTGTGGAGTTCACGGTGGAATTCCAAGTGTTGGACATATCTACTAGCTACAATTTGTTACTGGGAAGGCCATGGATTCATATGGCTGGTGCAGTTCCTTCTACCCTGTATCAGACTTTGAAAATTGTTGGGATTATCATGAAGTTGTGATTCATGGAGAGTGCAATAATTTGATCTACCACGAAAACTCAGTACCTGTTATTGAGTGCATGGAAAAGCTGGATGGATCTGTTTTTCATGTTAGAGAAATTATGTGTACTACTCAAGTTGAAAGGGTAAAATTGCCACGTGTGCTTATAATGGTGTCTTGGGAAATGTTGACGAATGGTTTTATGCCTGGTCGAGGTCTTGGAGTGAACTTAGATGGAATAGTGGAGAAAATTCAACTGCGTGGTCAGAAGGATACTTTTGGTCTTGGATACGTGCCTGCTCTTAATGAAGTCTCATCGGCTAGTCTTAAAAGAAAAGATGACATTCCCTTGCCAAAGCCTATCCCACTCTTGGATCAGTCATTTTCCAAAGAGATTGTTGCTCAGGTATCAGAGAAAGCTGTTGAAGACGACCTCGTGGAAGGACTCCAAAACCTGTTCATTACTGAGGAAGAAGCTAAATGCAATGTGATTCTGGAGGATTGCACCGAGACCCCAACCATCTGGGATGCTGAACCTGGAGCTGCTTTGAACAATTGGACTTGTACCCCATCCCCGATTCTCCGGGAGTCTTGGTAGATGATTGTATTAATATTAATGAACGACACAATTCAAAATTGAGGCCTGAATCGTGTTTATAAACTTAATATGCTTTGCCTTCCTTTTTGAAAGCTTAAAATGCCAAATCCAAACTATGGTTTTTCTATTTCATAAAATATTTTCAACCTTGTCTTCATTAATTAATTTGTCCTTTCTCTTTTTCAGCAAGCAAACTAACAAATCTGCCAATACTCTAAATGTGACATGTAATGAAATAAGCGAACAAATTCCAAATAGCGAACAAGACTCTGAAGAATATGAAGAGGATATGCAGCCTGAAGAGTTGACTGAAGGATTGGAACACTTTGAGAATAAGGCAAAGCCAAATCTGGATGAAACTGAGACGATAAACTTGGGAGATTCAGAATTGGTGAGGGAAACAAGAATCAGCGTCCATTTGACTCCATCCCAAAGGAAAGAATTGATTGATCTTTTGAGACAATACATAGACGTGTTCGCATGGTCATATGATGATATGCCGGGTCTGAGCACAGACATTGTTTCACATAGGCTGCCAATTGATCCATCTTGTCCACCGGTAAAGCAAAAGCCAAGAAAGATCAAGCCTGATTTGAGTTTGAAAGTTAAGGAAGAAGTCTCCAAGCAATTTGACGCCAATGTCATTCGAGTCACAAAATATCCCACTTGGTTAGCCAACATAGTACCGGTGCCAAAGAAAGACGGGAAAATTAGAGTATGTGTGGATTATCGGGATCTCAACAAGGCTAGCCCGAAGGATGATTTCCCTCTCCCAAACATTCACATTCTTATCGATAATTGTGCAAAGCACGAGTTGCAGTCATTTGTTGATTGCTTCGTAGGCTACCACCAGATCTTGATGGACGAGAAAGACGCTGAGAAAACAGCATTCATCACGCCCTGGGGAATATATTGTTATCGGGTAATGCCTTTTGGACTCAAGAATGCAGGAGCTACATACATGAGAGCTATGACTACCATTTTCCATGACATGATCTATAAAGAGATTGAAGTCTATGTGGATGATGTCATTATCAAGTCACGGAAGAGCTCGGATCACTTGACAGATTTGAAGAAGTTCTTTGACAGATTGAGAAGATACAATCTGAAACTAAATCCTGCTAAATGTGCATTCGGTGTACCTGCCGGGAAGTTGCTAGGTTTCATTGTGAGTAGGAAAGGCATAGAATTGGATCCTTCAAAAATAAAGGCCATTCAAGACTTGCCTCCTCCTAAAAGTCGGAAGGATGTGATGAGTTTCCTTAGTAGGCTCAATTATATTAGTCGGTTTATTGCACAATCTACTGTGATTTGTGAACCGATATTCAAACTATTGAGGAAAGATGCTGCTACCAAATGGACGGAAGATTGCCAATAAGCTTTTGATAGAATCAAAGAGTATCTGTCCAGTCCGCCTGTCTTGGTGCCCCCAGAACCTGGAAGACCATTGCTGCTATATTTATCTGTATCTGACAATGCATTTGGATGCGTATTGGGACAACATGATGAAACTGGAAAGAAGGAGCAGGCTATATACTACTTGAGCAAGAAGTTCACGCCCTATGAAGCCCGATATACTTTATTAGAACGCACCTGTTGTGCCTTAACTTGGGTTGCACAAAAGTTGAGGCATTACTTGTGTGCATATACCACTTTTCTCATCTCAAGGATGGATCCGCTCAAGTACATCTTTCAGAAGCCCATGCCCATCGGAAAGCTAGCGAAATGGCAAATTTTGCTAAGTGAGTTCGACATTATTTATGTTACTCAAAAGGCAGTCAAGGGACAAGCGTTAGCTGATCATCTTGCTGAAAACCCTGTAGATGAAGAGTACAAGCCTCTTAAAACTTACTTCCCGGATGAAGAGGTTTTGTTTATTGGGGAGGACATTTCAGAAGATTATCCAGGATGGAGAATATTCTTTGATGGGGCTGCGAACTTCAAAGGAGTCGGTGTTGGGGCTGTGCTAGTTTTAGAATCAGGCCAACATTATCCAATCTAGGCAAAGCTCAGGTTTTCATGTACCAACAATATGGCAGAATATGAAGCTTGTATTCTGGGACTTAGATTGGCCGTTGATATGAACATACAAGAATTGTTGGTTATGAGGGACTCAGATTTAGTGATTTATCAAGTACAAGGTGAATGGAATGTCAAGAATGCGAAGTTACTTCCATATTTGGAGTGCGTGAAAGAGTTGCGAAAAAAGTTCATCAAGATTGAATTCAAACATGTCCCAAGAGCTCAAAACGAGTTCGCAGATGCATTGGCAACCCTGTCTTCTATGATTCAGCATCCAGATAAGAACCACATAGATCCTATCAAGGTGAATGTACAAGCTCAACCAGCCTATTGTTTCCATGTAGATGAAGAACCAGATGGAGAACCTTGGTACTATGACATTAAGAGATATCTCAAGAAGGGAGATTATTCGGAAGGCATAACCAGTATTCAGAAGAAGACACTACGGAGATTGGCAAACCACTTTTTCCTAAATGGAGAAATCCTTTATAGGAGGACCCCAGATTTAGGATTGTTAAGGTGTGTTGACGCTCAAGAGGCAATCAAGTTGGTTGAAGAAATACACGGCGGCACATGTGGGCCACACATGAATGGTTTTGTTCTGGCAAAGAAGATTTTACGAGCTGGCTATTTTTGGATGACCATGGAAACAGACTACATTCGCTTTGTGCGAAAATGTCATCAATGTCAGATTCATGGTGACTTGATTCGAGTTCCACCAAATTAACTCAATGTGACAAGCTCTCCTTGGCCATTTGCAGCTTGGGGCATGGACGTCATTGGCCCTATTGAGCCTGCCGCGTCAAATGGGCATCGATTCATTTTGGTAGCTATTGATTACTTCACAAAATGGGTAGAAGCATCTTCATACAAGTCTATGACAAAAAAAGTGGTGACGGATTTTGTTCGCAATAACATCATCTGTCGATTTGGAATTCCTGAGTCAATTATAACTGATAATGGAGCTAATCTCAATAGTAATTTGATGCGTGAGATATGCGAGAAGTTTAAGATTACTCATCGCAATTCCACTCCCTATCGACCTCAGATGAATGGGGCAGTTGAGGCAACCAATAAGAACATCAAAAGGATATTGCGGAAGATGATTGATAACTACAAGCATTGGCACGAGAATTTGCCATTTGCCCTCCTTGGCTATCGCACCACGATCAGGACTTCAACTGGGGCAACGCCTTATCTTTTGGTCTATGGAACGGAAGTAGTGTTACCGGCAGAAGTGGAGATACCATCTCTGAGAATTATACAAGAAGCTAAGTTGAGTGATGCCAAATGGGTACATAATGGGTATGAACAGTTGATGCTAATTGATGAAAAGAGAATGAATGCAGTTTGTCACGGACAACTTTATCAGAATAGGATGGCCAAGGCTTTCAACAAGAAGGTAAGACCGAGGCAATTTACACCGGGGCAATTGGTTTTGAAGCGCATATTTCCACACCAACACGAAGCTAAAGGAAAATTTGCACCTAATTGGCAAGGGCCTTACATGGTTCACCGAGTACTGACCGGAGGAGCATTGATTCTAGCTGAAATGGATGGTGAAGTTTGGCCGAAAGCCATCAATGCAGATGCCGTTAAGAGATATTATGTCTAGAAGCTTTTTATTTTTGTTTTGTTTATGTAATATTTTTCTATGTAATCAAAACTACGTATGACCTAATTCCCTTGGCGGGACACGTAGGAAACCCACATCGGGTTTGGTCTCTTAAGTAGAAATCTCCAAAGATCCCATTTTGCTTGTAATGGAACTACGTTGCGACCTGATTCTCTCGGTGGGATACGTAGGCGGTCTGCATGGGCCTCGGTCACTTTATTAAAAGAAAATCCCAATTCTATTTTTTATATATGTAACGAACTACGTCTGGCCTGATTCCTTTGGATACGTAGGCAACTCGTGGAGGGTTCGGCCCCTTAGTTAAAAACTTTTCAGAAATGTATTTTATGAACTATGCTTGGCCTGATTCCCTTGGTGGGAGACGTAGGCAGCCTATATAAGGCTCGGTCTCATCATGATGGAGCTTTAGTACTTCTCCTATGTCAGAAACTGGGACAATTTTTAAGGGCATCATTGCGAGCAGGAATCAAAGGATATCAAAGAGTATTCGATCAACCCAGTCATCCGACAAAAGAAAAGACATTCGCTTTGGATAAAGGACGTTTGCGTTGTTTCACGACATGTCACAATTTAAAATTTGGCAGAATTTCTTTACAATTATACGTATATGCATACTTTATATATCTATTTATTTTTATTTTTATTTTATTCTAAAATGATTTTCAATCAAATGTTTTATATTATCCATTGGCCAAGATTTACGATAAATGGGGGTTGCAAGTCCAAAAGCGGAAGCAAGAAGTATCAAGACCCAGAGTTTCAAAGTCAACGCAAATCAACCTCCCCCAAAACTTATAATTTTTCTTTGAGTGCAGGTTTTTCAGATTAGCAGAAGTTGAATAGTCGATAGCGGTTACATCTTTGCGGGAATTATATCTCGAACGGTTTGCTTATAATATTTAGGAAATATTATGCCTCTTATGTGACGGTGATTTTCAAATTCATTACTAAAGCTTTAACAATAGATTTCAAATACATTGATTGCTCTGCACAAATAATTTCAAATGCACTGCACAAATGCTTTCAAATGCTTTAAAATGCATTATGCATGGCTTTAATTGTCTTTCAAATGCGTTGCACATGCACTGCACAAATGCTTTCAAACGCTTTAAAATGCATTATGCATGGCTTTAATTGTCTTTCAAATGCGTTGCACATGCACTGCACAAATGTTTTCAAACGCTTTAAAATGCATTATGCATGGCTTTAATTGTCTTTCAAATGCACTGCACATGCACTGCACAAATACTTTCAAACGCTTTAAAATGCATTATGCAGGGCTTTAATTGTCCTTCAAATGCGTTGCATATGCACTGCACAAATGCTTTCAAACACTTTAAAATGCATTATGCATGGCTTTAATTGTCTTTCAAATGCGTTGCACATGCACTGCACAAATGCTTTCAAACGCTTTAAAATGCATTATGCATGGCTTTAATTGTCTTTCAAATGCACTGCACATGCACTGCACAAATGCTTTCAAACGCTTTAAAATGTATTATGCATGGTTTTAATTGTCTTTCAAATGCACTGCACAAATGCTTTTGAAAGCTTTAAAATACATTATGCATGGCTTTAATTGTCTTTCAAATGCGCTGCACACGCACTGCACACATGGCTTTAATTACTTTGCAAAAATACTGCACAAATGCTTTAAATATACTGCACATGACTTTCAATTATTGTCCAACGCATTGCACAAATGCTTTAAAATGCATTGCACAATTGCCTTAAATACACCGCACAATTGCTTTAAATATATTGCACAACTATTTTTTAATATATCGCACAAATATTTTTCATAATGTATTGCTTTCATACACATTATTGGCTTAAAATGCCTCATTTTCATAAATCATTGGCCTGAAAAGCCTCATCTTCATAAAATATTTGGTTTAAGGCCTCATTTCATTAATCATCGCCAAAAGGCATCATTCTCATGAATCATTGGCCTAAAAACCCCATTTTCATAAGCTTTGTTAAAAATTTTATTTCATTAAATCATTTCAGCCTGCAAGGCCGCATTTTCATAAATTAACGCCCAAAAGGTGTTATTTGTTCATGAATTTATTATACATCTCTTTATATTTAATATTTATTTCCTAATTGTTTTGTCTAGTTTAAGTTTCGCAGGAGCATTAGCACAACGTGGAACTATTTCTAAGCAGCGAACTGGGGCAATTTGTGGGGAATGACGCTCGGACTCCCAACAAAGATCAAGGATCTACCTCGAACTTCGCTCGACTTTACTCTCAAATAATCTACTTACATCGACATCTCGATGATTAAGTTCGCTCATTTCATTTTCTAAATTCTAAGGTCTGGAATATATTTCCTAAATCATAATACCCAGTGCCATCATAATCCGACACTGGGACAACATTTTTTGCATTCATTATGATTCTTTGTTCATAGGGTATCATAATCTTTCAGAACTACAGACGGCTTGATTCTCATGCAACCCGAGATATGTAGGCAACTCGAAAACCAGAGTTCAGCCACAACTCTCTCAAATTTCCTTCATACTTATTTTTTTTCAAAATTCTATCCATTGGGACAAAATTAGGTTACTAAGTCAACTTCTTTGCCCGAAAACTCTTACATCATCCTTGGTCAAAGAGGGACAAGCTGTTGACACCCAATTTTGTCCCATCTTTCTTCCCGATTAATTCTTTATGCTTCAAATAATTTTGATAATTTAAGAATGCGTACAAGTTTTTATTCATTATAATTAGAGATCTATGTAATGCTATCGTCCTTATTTTTGTGAAATTATCAATGTAGTTCTACTACTATTATTATTATTACTTTATTATTGTTATTATTTTATAAATCTAGCAGCACGCTCGTTATCTTAAT
This sequence comes from Jaltomata sinuosa, assembly GCA_003996215.1. NCBI lineage: Eukaryota > Viridiplantae > Streptophyta > Magnoliopsida > Solanales > Solanaceae > Jaltomata > Jaltomata sinuosa. Next base: position 9,257 of record QJPP01001077.1, read on the forward strand.
TTAGCAAAAAACACCATTTTGTTGTATTTAATAGAATAAAATACTTCTTTATTCCTTTATAAATATTATTTCATAATTCTTACAATGTTAATTTTTATCTAATCTTTTTATAATTATCTCTTAATCATAAATAACTTATTTAATTGAATATGTATTAATGCATAAGTTATTTAGAGTCTTTAATCTTGATTTATGAAGCCCAAAGAAATAAAAGGAAGAATGTATTCTACTCAGCCCATTTTTATAAACTTTGATCCATAAATTCATCCATTTTTAGCCCAACAATTAAGCCCAGTCTGCAGCCCATCCTTTCCACGTAAGTGCCACGTGGATGCCATCTCCGCACCACATAAGCGTGCAACGGACACAAACACACTCCCGACACACTCTCTCCACACTTTCCACACGCCTAGCCTCTCCTCCGCCACATGTCGCTCTCTTATTGGTTGGTCAAACTCATCCCAAAATTCAACTCACCCCATTTTGCTTGAACTACCTAATTTACCCCCACTTAATCTACCTAAAATACCTAACATACCCTTTGAAACCCTAAAAATGTGGTAAGTTGCACTCAGTCGCATGTGACTCTCCCTCTCTTCCCTCCATCACCTCTCTCTTCCTCTCTGCCATGGCAGAGGAGTTTCTTTGGATTTTTCCACCATTATTGATAAATTTGACCACCAAATACTCACCATCAGAAGCTTGTGTGCTCCATTTCGAGCAAAACGCTCTCTCTCTCCGTCCTTTCTTGGCGTTGATGTAGAGAGGGCTTCCCTTTTGTGACCTTAATCTTTTCGAATCCCTTGGTATCAGGATGAGGTGAACTATTTTGAGGAAAACTTTGATTCAACCTTTGCAAAACGAGAAAGATTTTGGCCAAGGCAGAGAAAATCAGAGGCCAAAAACATGTAAGTTGTCTGCCCTCTCTCAAACGTTCAAATTCAAAATCACACTCAAAATCCCGCCCAAAATCCTCCCAATCGCTCCTATAAATACCAAAGGTTGGAGAAACGTTTAGGAGGAGTTTTTCAGCATCAGTGGAAAGGCTTTTGATATCAGTTCAAAACCAAGAACATACAGCAAAAACTTCTCTTTTCTAATCTCTTCATCTCTTTTGTTGTTTGGATTTCTTTCTGCGTTTTTTTAAGTTCGGTTTCGTCTAGTTTGAAACGTAGATCCGTGGTCAAAAACTCCCAAGTTCGCTGCTCCGAAATAGGTGAGAATATAACCTTATTCTCCAATTTTTAGTGTTTCTCTTTCCTTTCTTTGCTGTCAAAATTTGTGTAGAAATCATGTTAAAATTTTTTCTTTTTCCCTCTTGATCGTATGAAGTAGTTTTATTTTTGGGTATAGCAAACATTCTTTTATCTTCTTTCAAATTTGTTCTTTCAAGATGGATCTCTTTTTAAAAAATATATATATATATAGTGGTATCAATAATAGTAATCTGCCGAGTATGTATTCATTCAAGTTTATAACAAGCTTATTTGGATCATAATGATTTATCAAAGTTATATAATTTCTCTCTGTTTACAGTAATCTTTTTTTTGATTTTTGTCGTTTAGATATCTCATCTATAGGAAGCGTTATGGCATAACAAACAACTGCATCATGATCAATATGCTGTTCATTTGAAGTCGTTTAAAAAAAATATTTTTTTTTAAGAACTAATGCTCCGCTCTAAAAATCAGATTTTCCTCGAAAGGTTTATTTGAACTATATGATGAGTCTTAATTTAGAATGAATATAATTTTGGGAAGTGATTTCTTTTATTTTGGATAAACAACTAGAAAAACAGCAAATTTATACCATTTGCATCTCGTTGTCTTGCATATGTGCATTATTGGGCACCTGCATTCCTTTTATGTTACTATACTCCCTTGTATGCTTGTATGTGTAACTCATGTCTATTTTTTGGTATATTTGTTCTCTGCCACAGTTGTGTCAATTTACTAAGATATGATAAGGAATTGTTTAGACCACATAATTCTTAAGAATATAGTATGTATAGTTAAATGTTCGAATGTTCTCTTCCTCATCTTTGCTCTGTTATGTTCGTTTACTTTTTATTATAAACTATGTCTCTTTCTAATATTATTCTTTTCCTCTTATTTCACATGGTTCGTCGGAGTTGCGAGGAGTCTCTAGAGACTCCACAATATCGTAGATAAAGTGAACTTGCATTCACCTGTCAAGCATATCTCTCGTCTTCTCATTTTGTGTCCGAACAAAGAATAGAGGGAGAAGAGAAGGACTTGGAATATCACATCTATTTTCATCCATCTCTCCTTAGCAAAAATGAGAGCGGGGAGATGCTTCTTTCGTTTTCTCCTTATTTTACTTGTTATTGATTCTATTATGAATTTTATTGTGCTTATTTAATTGTTCTAACTCTTGTTTTATTTTTATTTCGGTTTCATCGATAAAAATTAGGCCTAGAACACTTGAACCTTAGAAAGGGTAGTTTGTTATATATAATAATGGAAGCTCGTAGTTAGCTCTTCTCCTCATATATATGCGTGTCTATAAAATTTTGAAGTGCTAGAATCGAGTCTACTTATAACTTTTCTTTTCCTCGTTTTTTTTTTAGCTTTGCAAGACAAATAAAAAGAGTGTTAAACTGCTTTGTTCCCTAAAAGGACTCTTCTAAGCTAAAATAGAACTAGCGTTAATAAAAGGCAAATTTACTAACTTGATAAGAAACTCCCTCTATAACTTTTAAAAATCATGTCCTTTACTTTTTGCTGGTAGTTTTACCCAAAAGAGGTTATGATTTGCTTTTGATTTGTGATGAAGTGATATTTAGAGCCAAAGTATCATTTCAACATTACTAAGATCGTACTTTTAAGGAGATAAAAATATAGCTCACATCTTTTCTACAATGTTTAAAAGTAAAGCTAGATTTAAAGTCACCAACTTTTCTATATATTTTCACCTCACGTTTTAATTTGTCAAGCTTCCTTTTAAATCAACCATTTTAAATGTATCAATCTTTTGTGAATTCTTCTTAAAAAATAATGTAAAGTGTTCTAGTCTACAATGTGATTTTAGGAAAAAGCTTTTATTTGATTTGCTATTTTTGCTAAAATATGGTTACAATTTTTTATTTCCCTCACTGTTAACTTTGCAAAATAAATAATAAGAGAATCCCTTTTATTATGATAAACTATTTTGCTTCCTAAAAATCTCTTCTTTTTAGTTAAGTATAAAAACGCAACTCTTTAGCATTAAAGTGCAGATTCTTAAAAGGCAAAAAAAAAGAGACTTTTGGAAGGATCAAAATGCATCTTCATGAAAGGCGGGATTAATGTTTTACGTCGTTGAAATTCTCTTTTATTTGTTTTAAGAAATATTTTTATTAATAATAAGATTTTAAAATCTCTTTCAAAGTCTCTATTTTTAAATCAAGCATAGGCCTATAATTTTAACCCAAAGGAAGTTTTCCTTAGTAATTTATTTATTTTTTACAATTATATTAGTTAAGTTGCATATCTTTTAAATATTTTTGGTCAACTTAATTGATACTTAATCCTTAGTTATTTTGATTCGACGCATTTTTTCTAAGTATAAATAAAATTATTATCTACACATTTTGCCTTCATCACTAATAAATCATTTACTTAATTTTCTTGCATTTTTATTTTTTCAAAGAATTTGCACAAGTTATTTCTTCTTATCACATTTAAGGTGTTATAGGTATGTTTTAGATAAAAAGGGATTTTCTCAAAAAGATTAGAAAGTATTTTAGAAAATTTACTTGTTATTTATTCATTTCTTTTTAACCATGTCAAGTTATTTAATTAGTTATGGCAAAATTTGATTGGAAATAACTAAACCTTTTCCTTATAAGAATTAAGTAGATATATAATTTTGAAAAAAACTTTGAAGTGCCAACATCTTTCAAGCTTTCTTTGAGTTTAAAATTTGATTATTTTAATTTGTTGATTTTAATTAGATTAACATAAGTTTGGCCGGTTAACCGTAATTTTGCGGATTTTAAAGAATGCTTAATACCTTCTCTTTAGAATAGTTAGAATCCTTACTTAGAATCTTAAGTTTAGTAGACCTTTAAAATGAAGTCTTTATTTGCTTTAATCACATAGTTAATTATAGGTGTCCTAATTCACCGTAAGACTAATTAGGTGGCGACTTCCTTTAATTAATTTAGAAGTTTCCAATACGTTGTACACCGTTTCGACCTCGGTTAAAAATGGGGTATAACACCCCAGAATGAGGGAAATTTTAGTGGTTCGTACTCCAAGGGCCAGAATCAACATGCATACTTAGCCCGTCCTATTCAGTCAGCTTTGTTAGCTGCTACAGGTGGTCGTCAGGGAGCTAATCATCAGTCTTCATCTCCTAGAGGCCAAGGAGCATCCTATACATCTGCTAGAAGGCCTACACTTGACCGTGAGTACTTCCATTGTGGTGATTTGGGCCACTTTAAGAGGGAGTGCCCACTCAGACAGATAGGTAATCAGGGTCAGCAGTAGTGTAGAGCAGTGGTCCCGGCAGGTAGAGGCGGTAATGCTAGAGGTCTTCCATAGGGCAGGCAAGGTAACTTGCAGGGAGACCGGGGAGACAGAGGGAATGTCGACGCAGGTAGGGGTGCAGCGCTGCCGATCTGGGAAGTTGTCTGGATTGATGATCGAGCTCATTGCTATGTATTTCCAGGGGGACCGAGGCGGAAGCATCATATGTGGTGATCACAAGTACTATTCTTGTCTGCGATAAAATAGTTTCGGTATTATTTAACCCAGGTTCTACATATTCTTATGTGTCTGTGAGTTTTGCATTGGGTCTAAACTTGATATGTGATATCCTTGATTTCCCTATCCATGTTTCTACCCCAATTGGAGAGTCTGTGGTTGTGACTCATGTTTACCGGGATTGTTCTGTTGTGTTTGTGGGGTTGCATACTTGGGTAGACTTGGTAATCCTGGATATGGTTGATTTTTATATTATCTTGGGCATGACCTGGTTATCCCCTTATCATGTTGTGTTAAATTGTAACACCAAGACTGTGGCTCTAGAGATTCCGGGTAAGGATAGGCTAGAGTGGGAAGGTGTGTACTGGCCTAAGCCAGTTAAGGTCATATCATTTGTTCGGGCTAGGAAGCTAGTGTAGAGGGGGTGTCTAGCCTTCTTGGCTTATATCTGGGATGATAGTGTGGAGTCCCCGTCTATTGAGTTGGTTCCAGTGGTTTATGAGTTTCGAGAGGTATTTCCAGCGGATTTTCCTGGTATGCCTCCGGATAGAGATATAAACTTTTGTATTGATTTGAAGCCAGACACTCGTCCCATTTCCATTCTTTCGTATCATATGGCTCCGGCAGAGTTAAGGGAACTTAAGACTCAACTGCAGGAACTCCTAAATAAGGGATTATCCGTCCCAGTGCTTTGCCTTGGGGTGCTCCAGTCTTATTCGTAAGGAAAAAGGATGGTAGTATGCGGATGTGCATTGATTATAGGCAGTTGAACAAGGTTACCATCCGGAATAAGTATCCACTACCCCATATTGATGATCTGTTTGACCAGCTCCAGGGTGCATCGGTGTTTTCAAAAATTGACTTGAGGTCGGGGTATCATCAGTTAAAGATTAGGCTTGAGGACATTCCTAAGACTGCTTTTCGGACCCGATATGGGCATTACGAGTTCTTAGTGATGTCTTTTGGTTTGACTAATGCGCCGACAGCATACATGAGTTTGATGAATGGGGTATTTAAGTCGTATTTGGATTCCTTCATTATCATTTTTATCGATGATATTTTGATCTACTCCAAGAGTAGGGAGGAGCATGCTAATCATTTTCATATTGTGCTGGACATACTGAGACGTCAAAAGCTTTATGCGAAGTTCTACAAGTGTGAATTTTGGTTGACTTAGGTTGAATTCTTGGGGCATGTAGTGTCAGAAAAGGGGGTGATGGTAGACCCCCAGAGGATTGAAGCAGTCAAGAGTTGGGCCCGGCCTAGCTCTGTGACAGAGGTGAGGAGTTTTGTTGGGCTCGCAGGGTACTACTGGAGGTTTGTTAAGGATTTTGTGTCTATTGTACTCATCTGAATAGGCTGACACAGAAAGATGTACCATTCATGTGGTCCGACAAGTGCGAGGAGAGTTTCCAAAAGCTCAAGACACTTCTGACCACGACTCCTATTTTGTTCTTGCCGGTTGAAGGTAAATATTTTATTATTTACTGTGATGCTTCACATTCTTGTTTGGGTGCTGTGTTGATGCAGGACATGAATGTGATAGCCTATGCATCTAGGCAGTTGAAGGTGCATGAGAGGAACTACCCGACTCATGACTTAGAGTTGGCAGCGGTGGTTTTTGCACTCAAGATTTGGAGACACTATCTCTATGGTGTCAAGTGTAAGGTGTTCACCGATCATCACAGTCTGCAACATGTGTTAACTCAGAAGGACTTGAATTTAAGGCAGATAAGGTGGATGGAATTGTTGAAGGACTATGATGTGACTATTCAATACCATCCGGGTAGGGCTAATGTGGTGGCAGACGCATTGAGCCGGAAGACAGTTAGCATGGGTAGTTTGGCTTATTTAGGGGGTGTCCAAACGACCACTAGCAAAGGAAATTCAGGCGTTAGAGTCCAAGTTCATGCACTTGGGTATTTCAGAACAAGGTGGATTGTTGGCTAGCATTGAGGTCAAGGCCACCTTCATAGTGGAGATAAAGGCTAAAGAGTTTCAGGATCTGAAACTGAGTAAGCTCCGGGGTAAGGTAATATCCGGGGAGGCCAGGGACGTTACGCTAGACTATGGTGGAGTACTAAATTTCAGGGGGAGGATTTGTGTTCTTCGGGTTGATGACATAATTCAGAATATCTTGGCTGAGGCTCACGGTTTGCGGTACTCAATTCATCCGGGTGTGACCAAAATGTACCGGAACTTGAGGCAGCGTACTGGTGGCCCGGGATGAAAAGGGACATAGTTGATTTTGTGTCCAAGTGTCAGAACTGCCAGCAGGTAAAGTATGAACATCAGAGACCTGCGGGTCTACTTCAGTGAATGCCCATTCCCGAGTGGAAGTGGGAGAGGATAGCCAGGAATTTTGTGGTGGGTCTTCCCAATACATTGGGGAGGTATGACTCAATTTAGGTCATTATCGACAGGCTGACCAAGTCCGCTCATTTCATTCCGGTCAGGGTAGATTATAATTCGCAGCAGTTAGATAAGATCTACGTGAAGGAAATTGTAAGATTGCATGGAGTACCATTGTCCATCATTTCAGACAGGGGTACACAGTTCACCTCTAAATTTTGGGGTAAGCTACATGCAGAGTTGGGTACACAACTCACCTTTAGTACAACCTTCCATCCTCAGACTGATGGTCAGTTAGAGAGGACAATCCAAGTATTGGAGGACATGCTGAGAGCATGTGTAATGGACTTCGGGGGTCATTGGGACCAATTTCTACCATTGTGCGAATTCTCGTACAACAATAGTTAGCACTCTAGTATTGACATGGCACCATTCGAGGCATTGTATGAGAGGGGTTGTAGATCACCGGTTGGGTGGTTTGAGGAAGGAGATGTAAATCCTCTGGGCGTGGACTTGGTAAGGGAAGCGCAGGAAAAGGTAAGAGGCATTCAGACCAAATTGCTAGCAGCCCAAAGCAGGCAGAAAGAATATGCAGATCGCAAGGTCCGGGACATGGAATTTCAGGTTGGTGAATAGGTACTGTTGAAAGTGTCACCAATGAAGAGAGTTATGCAGTTCGGTAAGAAAGGAAAGCTCAGCCCTCGGTTCATCGGCCTATTTTAGGTTCTTGAAATTATGGGGCCAGTGGCTTACAAGTTAGCACTGTCGCCTAGTTTGTCGGTGTCCATCTGGTATTCTATATATCTATGCTTAAATGATACCATGGGGATGGGGATTACATCATCAAATAGTATGAGGTGATCTTCGATAAGGATCTTCGTTATGAAGAGGAACCAGTTTTGATTCTTGCTCGGGATGTCCGGAGGTTGAGAAAAAAGGTGAGTGATATGGTAAAGGTTCAATGAAAGCATCTTTCGATTGAGAAAGCCACTTGGGAAATCGAGAAATACATGCGGGACAAGTACCCTCACTTGTTTGAGGATTCAAGTACTACACTTTCCTTTCTTTATTTTCGTAATTTTGAGCTTGATCGTTTGGAGATGAACGCTGGGTAAATTGGTATCTATGTAATGACCGAGTCCGTCGTTATGGGTAGTTCAATCGTGCCAAGTTTTAGAGTTAGAAAACTCCGGGTTTGGGAGTTTGAAATTCTAGGCTAGGCTAGCCTCGGCCAGATTTGGAGTGAGGTATAGTCTAGAGAAATATGGGTAAGTATTGGGTTAGATATCTTGATTTGAGCTAGTTTTCCATGTAGCCAAGACATAAAGGAGTTCGGGGGACTTTTCGGAATCGAATTGGGGTAAATAGATCTTCCAGAATTGAGATTGACGTGAAGGGGTTATTTCAGATCATCGGGGGAAGCAAGTGTGTTGTAAAATGGACCAATTTTGGAGAATTTTGGACATTCTGTCCATGAAGAGCGCTAAGGTTGCGCTGTGGCAGCCTCCTCTATAGCGGAAGAAAAAACCGCTATAGCAAAAGTCAAGTCGGTCAATCTCCGCCATAACGGTTGACTCCGCTATGGCGGTACCGCTATAGCGGAAGCCGACCGCTATAGCGGAGCCTGACGGAATTTAATGCAGAAACTTCCCCAAAATAGTTTAGTTTTATACAATTCATTTTGGAGAAGAACTAGGGTAATTTCAGGTGTTTTTCCTCCGTTCTTCATCGTTTTTCTTCCCTAAGGTAAGGTTTCTACTCCCCAAACTCCGTAATACTTTTCCTATTCGGTATAATTGCTAGGGGTGGACTTGGGGAGAGGTTTGGAATGACTTAGGGATGGTAGAATCCGGGGAAAAAGAGGGATTCATGTGTAGAAGTTCTTGGGTGTTGCTAAATTTACCGTTTTATGATCATGTGACCTTAATTTCCTAATTTTATCCATAAAAATGATAGAACTAGGTGAATTAATGGTGGAAAAGCCCGGGGAAAGGGTGAATGATCATGGGTGGCCTGGGGTTTAGGATTCTTGCGTAATCCGGGTAAATTGTAGGCCATGGGGATTAATTCTTAGTTATTGTGTGTTGTTTTTGTAATGACCCTTCCGGTCATTTCCACGTTTAAGTTTTGAAGTCAAGAAAATCGACAAAGGATATCGTAAGACCTTTAACAAATTTTCTGAACTTTGGGTCAAATGTATCAGGGCTTTTCTCCCAATATATAAAGAGTTAGAAGTCCCCCGAAATACCAAATCGAAGGTTTACGAGTCTAGTTTCCAACGCACAAAACCTCACGTCCAACTGATCTCGGAGTAAAGAGTTATGACTGTTTTACCGCGGACTGTCTGGCAGAAAACGGGTTGCGAACCGGGTCGCGAACCGGGTCGGGTTAAACTCGATTTAAGCCTCGACGTCACGTTTTAAGACGCCATTTCAGTTCCGAAACAGTTATAAAAAATAAGGGAGGATCCCGAGAGAATTCTTGAGTATCGAAATCGTGCGTATTTGAAAGTATTTTATTTAAAAGTCGAAGGTGGTAGGAAGTTATATTATATTATTATTGCCTTTTCGAAATATTTTAAAGGTTTATGAAAAATATCTTTGATATGATATAAGTGTATATGTATTTATTTTATAAGGTTTTTATACTCCGTAATATTTTAACGGAGATAGTAAAATTTAGTTATGTTAAAATTTATTATTATAATATAGTAGGTTTTGTTCGAAATATTTTTCTATGAATTATGGTATATTTAAAATATTATATTTATTTTACCACGAATTTATGCAATACCCGAATATATATATAACGAGATATATATTATTATGGTGGCACCACCACTTCCACGTGGAAGTGGTGGAGAAGTGCACAACACTTACTTGCATTAAAATGGGACACCTAGGTATGCCACTAATTCTTTCAAACAACCTGCCAACTTAGTGCTTATATGTTTCTAAACATTTAAGGCCCTTCTCATTTGCTACACATTAGAAAGAGATGCTGCCACTTATAATGTAACATATTCTATATATGCTTCTGTCATGAGTTTCAATTGGGGATGAAAGTTAATTCAATATACCTTCTGTAATCAATTATCTACGTCAAGTTATTCCGTCCCAAATCCGAATCCGATTCCGATTTAGTTTTAGATTTTCTCGGAGTGGTTCGAGCTTGGACATCATTGTTCCAGCAGCTTGTCATCGGACGACAGGTAGGTTACGGTTTATTTTCTCGAGACTCCGTATATATAAAATAAAATTGTATTAATGGGCATCCTTGGGTTGGTTTACTAGGTTGGTACCACAGACCTTGACCGCTTTATTCATATCCGCCTACTTTTGTTCCTCCGTTGTTTGTAGTATTTGTTATATACTTTATTTACCCTTGTGGTCCTGTGAGGCCTTGTTGACTCTGGAACATAGAAGGTGGGATTTTGGGAATGTCCGCGAGTCCCGGGCATAGAATTATCCTTCTAGGCTGGTTATGCTTGCTGAGTAGCTGTGGGCCTGTGCAGGGTCGATAGGTTGATTGTGAGCTGCTGGGCAGCTATTGTGTGTGATCATACCATTTCCATGCATATAAAGAGGTTTTATCCATGTTTTACTGTGGTTTTGGCTTCGGGCCTACTGGCACTGTTTTCTAAACCTTGCATGGCCCGGGGGGCCATTTTTTATGGAAATGATTTGGAAATGGTTGATTTCACTTGTGGAGATTTTTGGGCAAGAAAGTAAAATTATGTTTAAAATCATCAGTTTTATGATTATCGCTAGACTCGGCAGGGCCGGGGTGCTAGTTGAGTTTTCTTGTTACTTGAGATGATTTTTAGCCTCGGTGGACCGAGCACCTGAGATGACTTTTTACTGTTTAGACCCGGCTACGCCCGGCACCCTTGGAGGGGTTTTTGAGATATTTTCCTACTATTTTTAGTCCTGGACAGGGTCTGGGCATGCATATTCGAGACTGGGTCTCTATCTTGATATCGAGACTGGGTCTCTATCTTGATACATGTTCTGATACTGAGATTTAGTATGGGGTCTGGGACCTCCATGGACCTTGCCATCCGGGCCAGGGGCTACGGGCTGCGTGTGCCGGTGGAGGGGTATACAGTGGAGTAGAGGTATACGGGCAGAGTCCTTCCATGGAACCTACCTGCTGGGCCGGATCGGCGCTGGAGGAGGTACATACAGAGATGCTATGGTACTTGAGATCTTCATGCATCATATCATTCATGGTTCGAGGTTCCACCCTTGTTTGCTGTTTGCTGATTGTACGCTCCGGTAGTATGGGATGCCGGAGGGTTTGTTTTCACTTGTTTGTGTTCCTCGGTTGTATGGGCGGCCGGGGGACTGTAGGTAGACTTTTGCTTTTTACTTACATAATTGTTCTCTATTATGGATAAGTATGAGATTGGTATGATTAGTTGAGTTTGATTCATGTCTCTGAGCATGCCTATTATTACTCTTTCTCTCTTCTTCTTACACTTGAGGTTACCGGTATACCGTCCATTTCGTAAAACTTATTTTATATACACTGTTATTGCAAGGACCCCAGGTGCGTCGTTTCTTACTTTCACCTGTGCCTATGGTGTGTATATTCTACTTACTAGCCTCACATGTGCTTCTGTTGATTTCCCTCTGGGCTAGTTCCTGTGTACCTTTTGTTGATTTCTGTGACTACTTGCTTCTATTCTGTCTATTACTACACTTTTATCTTATATGTGCCCAGTCGGCCTATGATACCTACTGGGTACCTTATGCTTCGCATTTGGTGCTCACCCCTACCCCCTGCATCGTTGGGTGCAGATCCTAGCGTGGGCTATCGCCGTTAGACCGCTGTGATTCGTGCTTGGAGATCTGTTGAAGACTACTTCAGGCTGAGGGTGAGCTCTTGGCGATCGGAGCTTAGCTTTAGTTTATCTTTTGCCTCATGTACTCTATTACCATTCAGAGACATCTGTATATATAGTTTTGGTTTATTTGTACTCCATGTATGTAGTTTGGCTCTGTACTATGATACCAGGTCTTGGGGTTTGATTTGATTTCCGCATATGTATATGTATATACTCCTGTTATCTATTCTTTTGCTTGTTTGTTAGATAGTAGCCTATTACTAACTGTCCTGGGCTACGGGGATTGGTTCGCCTACTGGGGGGTTGTAGGCGCCATCATGACCGAGAAATCGGGTCGTGACAGTTTTAGACCAAGAACCGGCAAGAACTTTGGAGAACGGGAAAGCTCCGATTGAGTAGAGCTTGGATCATTTCGAGGTAGGTGATGGCTTGATTTCTTCATGCATTGTGTGTTTAAGTACTTTTATCTAAGTGATTGTATGAGATGCATTGCTTAGGAGATGAATTGGAATGTCTTATAGTCCTGTTTGATCAGCCTGGTTATTGAACTGTGCATATTTGCTTGTTGGTTTACAAGTTAATTGTTCATTGTTGTGACTGTGGATTATTGACATTCGGTTGGCTCAGGTACCACGCCTAGTATGTAAATACTAATGGTTGACTCAGGTACCACGCCTAGTATGTAAATACTAACGGTTGACTCAGGTACCACGCCTAGTATGTAAATACTAACGGTTGGCTCGGGTACCATGCCTGGTACGAAAATACTAATGGTTGGCTCGGGCACCACGCCTGATATAGAAAATTACTAACGGTTGGCTCGGGTACCACGCTTGGTATGGAAAATTACTAACGGTTGGCTCGGGTACCACGCCTGGTACGAGTTTACTTTACTGCATCATTGCATGGATATTTGTTGCATTATGTTGATTGATATTGGTTCCGTGAGCGGACCGGGATGTATTATTGAGATGTGACTTTTAATTATGGTCCTTGTGAGGCCGGGTTATTGTTGTCTGATTTAGAGTTGGTCTTGGTGTAGACCGGGTTGCTTGTGAACACTTAGGTGTTGGTTAGAGGGGATCCCAGGGTGAGTCTGGGCTATATAGATATGAGGGTGTGACGTATATTGATTTTTGTATTGGAAGTGAATGGCATGTAGAGACAAGTTAGGATGAGATTTGTAGTTAGAGGTGTTTGGTAATTGGATTACGTGTTTTCTGTACTGTTATTTGATTCTTGTACTGTTCATACATTATTATTGGAACTGACTGATGATCCTACCAGTACACGGTGGTAGTGTACTGATATTGCACTTGCTTATTTTTTTGTGAGTACAGAAATTCTTCCGGCGGTTGACGCACGACCTCACTTGTAGGCCTGACTGTTTCAGATATCAAGGGTGAGCTATTCGACCAAGATGCCTCGGTGTCTATCTTTTGAGGTACAACCCAATTATTTTGGGCTTTGACTATTTCTTATTATTTTAAGTTTTGGGATTGTATCCCCGTACTCTAGTATTGGTAGCGTTTGGTACGATGACTTTCAGGTTTTAGGGGAATTTCCGTAGGCTTATTTAATGATATGGTTCCTTGCGTATTCGAATTGCTAGTTTATTTTCTGTTTGCTGATTTTAGGCTGTTCGTCTAGGCTAAGAATTGAACTCTATTAGTTCTCTCATCCGGGGGTTGGGTGGGTGCCATTCACGATGGTCTGGATTGTGACATGAAAGTAGGAAAAACAAGTTTCTTAAGTGACATTTTAAGGACATAAATCAAAGGCTACTTTCCATGATCACCCTTTTGATTATTTTAAAATTATTCTCCTAGAAAAAGTAAAGTAGTTAAGAACTTCATTAAAAAGAAGGGTAAATATGAAAAAGTTCTAACAATTCTCTTGAACTTTGAAAAATTCACTTATATTAAAGTTTGAACTATGAAAAAAGTCCTACCAATTTGTTGAAAAACATTGAGAATCACAAAAAAAATCATAACTTGAGGTGTGTCTATGGCATTGTCGTTAAGGATTTCAATGATTAAGATGTATTTCTCAAGATTCAACAAGCTCATCTAGTTTTATACTAGAAGTCAGAAACTAACAAAGATTTATCTTTAGAAAATCCAGCAGCATTACATAAAAAGAAAAGTATTTCTTTGTGATCTTTCTTCACTTACAAAAAGGACTCAAACATATATTTTCTCCAATATCTTCTGCTAACGTATTAAAACCAGAAAGAATAATACGCCCTCCGTTCAAAATTATTTATCACTTATTTTTATTTTTTATTTTTATTTTTACTTGTCATTTTTGACATATCAAGAAAAGACAAAATAAAATTTTTTGTTTTACCCTTAATTTATTTAGCAAGACTTTTTGAATTCCCAAATGGTCAATTTCAACTAGTACCAATTAATATGGATAATATGATAAAGTCACTATGCCAATTATTATTTTCTTAATGAGTGTGCCAAGTCAAAAAGTGACAAATAATTTTAAACGAAGAGAGTAGTAATAAAAATCTGTAAAGTTTATTGATTCTACCAAATTGAATTGGTCACTAATTATATTTGGCCAAAAAATAATGGAAGATGAATGCTGTCTTTTAATGCTAGTAAATATATGATTAACTTTTTTGATCAAAATTAATAGTAGATGTAATTTTAAAAGATAATTCTTATTTTTTTTGAGATATTATTTCTTTCGTTCACTTTTACTTGTCCACTATTTCAAAAATAGATTTCATTTTACTTGTCATTTTTAACATATCAAGAAAAGATAATTTTTTTTTTGCATGTTTTACCCTTAGAATTGGTTACTTATTTCCCAAATCATTTTCCAAAACCTAATACGTACTAAACATCAATTAATAGGGATAGGTGATAAAATAGCCATGTCAATTATTGTTTTCTTAAGGGACAAGGACATAAATGACCAGTCAGCTGAACAAATCTCAGCAAATAGCCATGAGATTAAAAATCTCACTTTTTAGCCAAAATCGCTACGCTGGAGTCGCTATACATATTCTATACAACAAGAATACAATTTCTATACACATCCTATATACAATAATTATACATTTTCTATACACATCCTATATAGTTTCTATTGAAATCTTATACAGATACATATTATATACAATAATTATACAGTTTTGATACACATTCTATATAGTTTTGCCCAAATTTAAAAAATGGCCATAACATGAAATTTAAATGGCCGAGTGGCCATATAATGATATTATTTTAAAATGGTCATTTTTTATGAAAATAGTTTAACCGACTAGCCATGTAGTGTCCTTTTCCTTTTTCTTAATGGGTATGCCAAGTCCAAATATGACAAGTAAAAATGAACGAAGGGAGTAACATTTTACCAGCACAATTCACTTAATAGGGACTAGAGAAAATAAAAAATTATTTTAAAACTAAACTAAAAGAGTAACAATATGAAGTAAGAAGAGACAAGAAATTAGAGAGACAAAAGATGAGAACTTCTTATTCTTCCAAGTATGTTCAAGTATATACAATATGAATCATTATACCTCTATTTATAGTGTTCATAGAGGCATCCTAAAGGTTGTCATAAACATGACAATAACTATGGATGTTATTGGAAAAAGGTTATGAGGAGAGGGAGTTACACTCATAATAGTGTGTGGAGTAGTGGATGATTAACTATACATTAAGAAGAAGATTAATGGGAGTAACTTCTTAGAGGTTATGGACATCCACATAATTATAATATTTACAACACTCCTCCTTGGATGTCCATAGATGACGTGCCTTGTTAAAACCTTACTAGGAAAAACTCCGTGGAAAAAAATTCTAGTGAAGAAAAAAGAGTACACATATCTTGTAATACGCGTTGTTTGCTACCTCGTTAAAAATCTTGCCAGGAAAACCCATTGGGACAAAACCTAAGCCAAGAAAAAAAGAGTGCAGCGCGTATTTGACTCTCCCTGATGCAAACATCATTTAATTTCTTGGAGACGACGCATCTCAATCTTGAATACCAGCTTCTCAAAGTATTTGGATCGATAATGCCTCCGTCAAATATTCCACCAAAATTGAGCAAAATTGTCCTTTGCTGAAATATACTTTATTTTGTCTTTCTCGATATATTCTTCTTTCAATTGAGCTATGTAAGAAGCATCATCTTCATATGATATTGGAATCTCCATCACAATAAAAATATCACATTTTCTTATATGTAGAGTCACTTGCTTTATAAGTAGCTAGTAGCTTGACTTGACTTGAATAAGTGTCAATCATTGACTGTCTTGTAGAATATGATAATATGACAGTGGTCTCACACGCAAATAGAGAATTTTCGTATGATCAAATGATTTGTAGATCAAATAATCTCTTGCATTTGCATATTCAACAAACTTTTGACAGTATTGGTTAGAAATAATCATCTATACCAACATTTAATTTCACTCATATATTTTCACATAAAAGTAAAATTATGTCTTCCCTGCACATTAACAAAAATATTATTTCATGTATAGAAATAACAGGATATATAAGTGCACCAATTGCACTAAGACATGGTACTTTCTAACCATTTTCATGAGATCAAAATTAATTTTTCTTAATGTTAAGCGATCTTACAACCATTGGGGTACTATTCAATGGAATCGTTTTAACCTTTTTTTTAAATCCTTCATGGATTTTCATATAACTTTTGTCGTCTAGCTAGACATAACAACCATTCTTATACGCATTCAAGTTTTTCATCTATTACTAGATTGAAAGAAATCTCATTGCATCCACCATAGGAGAATACATCTCCAAACAATAATGTCAGGGCTTTTGCAAAAAAATCTTTATGCCTCAAGGCACAAGCCGTAGTTTATATCTTACGGTTATACTTTTCGCACAATAACCCATTTGTACGCCACTGACATTATACCTTGATCTATGAATTATAAGTCCAAAACATCACTTTTTCAAGTGAAATAAAATATACTTGAATCTCGCATATTTTTATTTGGTCAATAATTTATCTGTCCACACTGTTTGACAGATTTAAATTCAAGATCCTCGTTACCATTTATAATGGTGAGCGCTACATTATATCAAAGATACCATCGACGGTCATTTTGATATCAGTTTCAATACGACATAACTTATCGAGATCGGTCTCTTCTTTTTTTATCATTTCAGGTACCTGAACTTTTGCCAAGGTTTAATAAAGTGTTATGTCGTGGTGCTCTTTCAAAGCACTTGCCTTATTAGCATGACCATCTTGATCAATTGCTCCTCTCCTTCTTCAAGGAGTTTAACATTTAAAACCGATTGGTCTACCACGCTTCAGGCATGACGTAGACCCTGTCCTTCAAGGACTTTACATTGGAGCATTCACAGCTGAATTATAACATAGGGTCAGTAAATGCTTTTGGTAATGAATTTGTAATATTTTGTATTTTTTTTACGAGGATCTAGATAATTCATTCCATCCATTTCAGTTGTTAATCATATCTCCCTGATGTTAGAAAATCTAACATTCACCCCAACCTTATTTGGAAATCCATCTTTGTGCGTGGTGGAGCAATTAAATCAAATATCACACGTTCAAATTTTAGATGGAATATTTAGCTCCTGACCCTGAACCAATATAGGGAAATCTTATTGGCTTGATGCATACAAGTGCTGCTGCATTAAAATAACATCTCATACCAAATTTCTGTTGGGAGATTTATTCTCATAACCAAGGGGTTTAGCTATAATTGGAGGCATACAATTTCTGCTAAACCAATCAGCATTATCAACTTTTATAGTTTGGAACCATGCTCTTAATTTAACAATTTGAGAAAATAACCTTGCAAAAATCAAATTACAAATTGATAGCAAAGCGCATGTGACCAACCATAGATGCATCTCATTTCATAGTAAACGGTCCACATGACAGGTGAACGGACCCATATTCACCTTTTTATATGTTCCAAAAAAAATCATGGGATACAATCCCAACCTTAGCTGGTATGTGATCAATTTATCACGAGAACAAGCAGCACAAGAGAATTCGTGAAGAACTTTCATTTCTTCAATATGCCAATATGAATTCTCAATTATTTTTCACATCTTATAAGGACCGGGATGGTCAACTGATCATGCCAACTTATATATATTCTGTAAACTTTTAATTTACTATCGCATGTGATTCCATCACCATGCCCGTGTACTACAAACAAGAGGAAAAACGGTAATTTTTCACACAAATATTTATAGCCCGCTTCAATTGTAGTAATTTGAAGATATTAAATCTTCCCATAATTTATAGTCTCAATATGATTCAATATTGGCCAATAGCTTTGAAACTTTATAAGTTTCTTTTGAGACTTACTACAATTTCTATATTATGAATAATTTTATTCCTCTGAGTAGTAACACATTATTAGCTCTTTTAAAGCTATCAAATAATTATGTACTATCACATATTCCATAACACCATTTGTATGGTGAGCATCTCCTTTTAGGGAGAAAATTATTGTCATTATGATCAAAATCATTATAAGCAAGATCCCTTTCTTGCTTTACTTTTGCCATCAATAATTTATTTTTATAAGATTTGACAAAATTCTTTTGGCGTACCATATGTACCCGATCAATGACAAATTCATTCGGTCACCCCATAATATCCATTTGGTCATGGCCAAAAATTTTATAGGCAAGAACCATTTTTTACTTTTACGCTTTGGTAAATTATGATAAGACATGCTACAACATCAATGACCTTTTCATACCAAAATAAAAAAAAATTATTTTCTCTCAAACCTTTCGTAGAGGTGAGTTTTCGTATTTGTCCAATCATATATAAGCAAGTCTCTACA
Organism: Jaltomata sinuosa; assembly: GCA_003996215.1. NCBI lineage: Eukaryota > Viridiplantae > Streptophyta > Magnoliopsida > Solanales > Solanaceae > Jaltomata > Jaltomata sinuosa. Next base: position 27,999 of record QJPP01001077.1, read on the forward strand.
CACAATAATTTTTACCACATTCGATAAATTCACTTTCAAGTAAACATGTCAACTGGGCCGGTCTGGCTCGGACCGGACCGGTTAGACCGGCCCAATTAATTGTCCGGATATTTTTGGGGGAGACCGGCTACAGTTCCCGATTTCATGGGCCGGATCGTGGGTTGGGCCGTCCAGGCCTGGCAACCCGGTAGACCGACCCAGTTATGAAACCGGACCTGGCCCACCAGTGCCCCGGACCGGTCCGGCCCGTATAATTTTTTTTATTTTTTTTTATATAGTGAATACATTGGGCCGAATGCAACTGTTGGGCTGACAAGGCACGTGGGCCGCCTTTCAGCACCAGCAGGCCTACATGAATAGCCTTTTCAGGCTACAATTGCAAATTTGCAAGTCAATTCACATTTCACTGACTCATTGTTGAACGTTTGGCCAACGGCTACAATGCCGTTTGGCCAACGTTCAATTTCTCTCGCATTTTAAAAAATTCATTCATTTTTCATATATAAATACCTACTAAAAAATTTTCATTTTTACTACAACAAATTTCTCATTCTTTCTCAATTTTCTCTCTTGATTTCTAGCAATATTAGAATATTATTTTATTATTTTGCTATTAATAATATCAACTTCAAGGAAGTTCAAGCAATTGATCAAGTTATGGTTGCTTAATTACTTCCTTGTCTCCGATAATTTGGTACAATCATTCTATCTCTTACTTTTAATTAGTATATTATTTGTTGAATATCTTTTGGTATTAATTTTTGTGTTTTTAATATTTATTAATTTAATTTATAAAATGGATAAAGTAAGACAACTTCGTAAAAGTATTAAAAATTTATGTCCCGGAAGTAGTAGTGGTAGTAAGAAAAAAATTACTTCTGGTAGAGGTAGTACAAGCGGTAGAAATAATTATTCTCGTGTGACTTCACCATCACCTGTGAGATAGGAGAACGAGATATTCCTGTGGGTGCACATGATTTGAATTATTTTGAGGCGCAAGAAAATTATGGAATTGAAGAAGAAAATGAAGTTGACGTAAGTGTTCATAATAATAATAATGATGATGATGGTGGTGATGATGATGAACCCACCAGTCCCATTATTGATAATGCTCAATCTCGTACTCCTAATCTTCCTCCACGGTCTAGAAAGCCCCGTAAATTAACTAGTGTTGCATGGCATTTTTATACTAAATTAGAAGGAACAACTCTTGTTGAATGCAATCTTTGTCAAAAACAATATCATCATAAGATCGGGGGTAATGCTGGGGGAACGGGTCAATTGATGAGACATTTGAGAACCAATCATGTAGGCTGGGAAGAACTTTTAATAGAAGGTGGGGCTGGTGGAACACATAGACAAACTAAAATAAACCCACATACCGGTAAATTAGTTGGGACGTATAATAAAAAGAAAGACCGTGAAGAGTTAGCGTAGCACTAGAACGGTTTGCTACTTGGGATTGAGTCTCTCTTCCTCTAGGGAAAGAAGCCATTGGCTACAAGTGGGTCTATAAAGTCAACAAAAAGGAAAATGATAGCATTGGGTTGTTTGCCTTTCACATTTGCTTCTTCTGATACTTTTGCTCATTACATACAATCTATTTATAACCCAATGTTTACCTGTATTTCTAGAAGTACTTGTCGATCAGATATTTTTAGACTACATGGATAATATGCATTTTATTTACGTTGGTTATTAACAAATCTTCCATGTAGAGTTTCTCTTACTTCTGATCTTGATCGTGCGGTTAATAAAAATGATTATTTAACAATTATTTGTCATTGGATAGATAGTAATTTTGTCATGCAAAAACGTATTTTGTCATTTCGATATGATGAAGATTGTAGGCATACTGCAGATTTTATTTCTAAATCTATCTCAGTGGTTACAGATTATTATGGTCTTAATGAAAAAATATTATGTATGGCTTTTGATAATGCATCTAACAACACCGCTGCTATTGATGATTTAAAAATTATGATTACTCCTCCGTGTGTAGAAATTTTTCATGTTAAGTGTGCTTGTCATATATACAATCTAATCGTAAAAGATGGTCTTGATTTTTTTGAACCTATGATTGAAAAAATTAGGCATGCAGTTGACTTTATTCAAGAAAATAATAGAAAGCTTAGACTTACTGAATTTAAAAAAAAAATGTAAAGACAATAATCTTAGACCAAGATTAATGCCTGAAGAAATAGACACTAGGTGGAATTCTACTTTTAATTTTTTAAATACTTGCTATATTTATAAAGTTTCTATTACTACGACTTTTAACCAATATGCTAGCGAATTTCCTGAACTTATGTTACAAGAAGTCGATTGGAGGAAAATTAAAGATGTTGTTGATTTTTTAAACTCATTTTATTTAGCTATTGTTGAATTTTTCGGTGCTTATTATTCTACTGCTTCTAATATTTTAGCTTATATAGCCAATCTCTCTATATTGCTTAGTGAATATAAGCTTAAAAGAGGTTACTCGGAAGCTATCACTAAAATGATAGAAAAATTTAAAATATTTTTTTCCGATTCTACCTATTTACTTAGTTGGTGCTATTTTAAATCCATGTATGAAATTTGTTGCTATGTTTTAGAAAAAATTAAAAATTAAGAATGATGAAGTACCTATTATATCTGATGCTACTATTAATGCGAATATTTACATGGAAAATTTATTTAATCATTATGTTACCTTAGTTAATAATGCTACACCGACTCATAATGCTCCTTTATCTCATCCTTCGGACGAACCATCATCTTTCAAAAGACAGGCACAAGGTGTGCCTGCTTATGGTGTAACTAATTTATCTGTTTGGTCAAGATTACAGCCTACAGCGCAAGGAAGCATAAATCGCGATGAGCTTAATTTATATTTGAGATCACCCGTGGAGGACTATAAAAATCAAACTCCAACACTGGAGTGGTGGAAGAACAATCAAAGACAATATCTCGTACTTTCAACATTGGCTAGAGATGTGTTAAATGTTCCAATGTCAACCGTTGCATCAGAGAGCGCATTTAGTCAAGGAAGGCAGCAGCTCGGAGACAATCGACACTCATTAGGAAGCAATGCCATGAATGTTTTAGTTTGCCTCAGAGATTGGATTAGAGCGGAGCGAAGAAATCAAGGAATGACAATTGAACCGGATGAAGAAGAACCACTTGAAGAAATAATGTCAATTGGAGATCCTTCAACACAATCAAGTCCAGCGTATGGAGTTGTTGATTTTGAAAATTATGATCCCATTCCTGCCCATGTTAATACGGAGGAATTAGAGAAAATGATTCGAAATATGTAGATTTCTCAATTTATCTATTAAATTTTTATTTTCTAGTTTTAGTTTATGAAGTTGGAGAAAAGTATTTGTAACCTTTGAATTTCAACTTCATTTTTCAATCAATATATTTTTAATAAAGTCAAAGGCTCATTGAGTCTTTGCATTTTTAATTTTTTCTCTCATAAAATTTAAATTTTAATTCTTCTCTATCATCTATTTTATATATATTTTATATATACTTGTATAGTTAGTATATATTTGTTATATGTATATATTCTATATATATCATATTGTGAATATTCTATATATATCATATGTATATCATATTATCATGTATATCAACTATTATGTATATATGTTATGTATATTCATATAATATATATTGTGAATATTTATATATATTATATGTATATCATGGATATCATCTATTTCGTATATATTTTATATTTACTTATATAGGATATATTGTGAATATGCTATATATATATATATATATATATAGTATATTTTATGAATATTATACTATTATCAAATTTAAATTTTAAATTTTAAAATTAATAACATTACACTACAATTTCTTTTAATTTTTTAATTCATTTAGATATTTGTCAACAACTAATATTTTTGAAATTCAAATTCACAAGGTATAGAAGCTATGTTGATAGCATACAAAGTTATAACTTAAATTTAAATTAAAACATACAAACTTACATAAATTGATAAAATTACATAATTAGAAATTAAAAACATAGAAACTTAAATTGCTAACATTACATGATTAGAAATTAAAAATATACAAACTAAGTACATTCAAATTTCATCCATGTGCTCGCGATTTAAATGTCTAAACATAATACCGGTGCTCCTTGTATCGAATAAATTAAATATTTTACCACAAATTTGACATTGAACTTGATTATCTTGTTTGTGAAAATATTTCCATGACAAAATTGGTGGAGGTGGAGGCGGAGGTGAAGGTGGAGGTGGAGGTGGAGGTGGAGGTGGAGATGAATTATTATCCATGAAAATTTGGAAAGATGAAAGAAATCAAGTTGAAACTTAAAATTTAAAATAAAATGATAGACTTGTGTCTAAGTGAAGTCTAAGTAGAAAGTAGAAAATGTGTGAGAACTGTGTGAAAAATGAAGAGGAATGTAGTATTATTTATAGATGGAGAATATTTTGAGAAGATAGAAAGATTTGAAATTTGAATTTCAAAATGAATTTCAAAATTCAATTTTCAAATTTCAATGCATTGAAGTTTGAACTTTAACTTTGAAATTTGAAGTTTGGAGTGTTTGGACTTAGAAATTTAAATTTTAAAATTTTGAATTTCAAATTTCATATTTTCAAATTACATGATTATAAAATATAAAATACTACTACACTAGTACACTATATGATTATAAAATATAAATATATAATTCAAATTTAAAATTTAAAACGATTATAATTATATCACACTTTAAAATTGATAACACTATATTACATGATTAGAACTCAATTTTTAAATTTAAAATTTAAAAAAAGGTGGAGTGTTTGGAATGTAGTATTATTTATAGATGGAGAATATTTTGAGTAGATAGGAAGTTTTGAAATTTGAATTTCAAAATGAATTTCAAATTTCAAATTTCAAATTTTAAATTTCAACTTTCAAAATTGAAATTTCAACTTTCAATGCATTGAAATTTAAACTTTAACTTTGAAATTTGAAGTTTGGAGCGTTTGGATTTAGAAATTTAAATTTTAAATTTTTGAATTTCAACTTTAAAAATTGACAAATTACATGATTATAAAATATAAAATATTACTACACTAGTACACTACATGATTATAAAATATAAATATATAATTCAAATTTGAAAATTTAAATTTAAAACAATTAAAATTATATCACACTTTAAAATTAATAACACTACATTACATGATTAGAACTCAATTTTTAAATTTAAAAAAAAAAGAGTGGAGCCCATGGACCGGCCCCCAAACCCGGCCCATGAGAGGCCCATTTATTGAGCCCGGACCGGACCGGATAACCCGGCTAAATAATGGGTCACGGTCCTGGGTTGGGCTGGATGAGCATTTTGCTCAAAACAGCCCGGACCGGACCGGCCCACACTCGAAGACCGGCGGGCTGCACCTGTAACGGGCCGAGTTGACCCGAACCGGCCCGTTTAACACTCTTACTTTCAAGAATGGGTTGACATTTTCAATGCTTATCACAAGTCACATTCTTTTTAAGAAATAGACTATAATCATATATATGTGCTTCATAAATTTGTATTATAAACTCATTGTCATGCCTTAATATTTATCATATATATATGATCCACCTCAACATCACTTTGAAAGGTAAAGTGCACAATCACTTTATATTCTCTTATTTTGATGGAGAATTTCCAAAAGTTATCAAATTAGGTCGCACGACAATCGCGTGCCCGAAACCTTTCATATTAAATTTGATAGTAAAAATTACCTTAACTTCTGAAGGACCATTTGGAGAACCCATAGTGTTCTTCCTTTATTATTAAAATGATGATATTTTGTCATTTTTCACGTCCACAATTATTTGTACAACTATAATAGTGATTTGGTTATCTTTCAGACTTATCATATATTACTACCACATTCACTTCACGGAATGAAGCATATTTATTGTGACAGACTTCACATTTTTTATCAAGAGCATATTAATTTGTTCAGTCATCATTATATCGTAAATATATTGTGTTGGATTTGAATCGAATGCCTTACCCATTTGAACCCAACTACCACAATGATGACTATTTTTATTTTATCCCTTCACACTCAAATTCATATATTCAACCACTTGTCTTCTTTCAGACATATTATGCACTGCTACCACATTCACAAAAGAGAATGGAGCGAATCAATTGGGTGGAGTCCATGACTTTTTGATCAAAAGTCATTATTTTGACTCAGTCATCATTATTATCAATATATTGCGTTTGGAACTTGAACCCAATGTCTTACCCATATAAAGTCATGTTAGGCGATAAATTGATGAGACTTATATATCCTGCTACCACATTCATATCAAGGAATGGAGCAATCAATGTGGCGGATTTCATGAGTCATCATTCTATTATCACTATGGTGCATTAGGACTTAAACTCAACGTCTTATCCATATAAAGGCATGTTAGGCCATAGCACGATGGGACTTGAATCCAATATCTTATCATCATGGTGCATCAGAACTTTAATCCGATGTCTTGTCCACTTAGTGCAATGAAATTTGAATCCACCATTTTATCCTCAATCGATGATATAATATGCCAAAGTGTACCACCAAAAGTTAAAAAAAATGTTAATTTCAATTCATCTGGCAGTGAGTAAATTGATATCACAATTCACAAACAAATAAACTCTTTCTTGTTTCGCAAAAACAGTGACACAAATAAATGTATTTCTTCTTAATGAAAGAAGAGAAACCCAATTAATACTCTAATCCTCTCTGAAACATAAAAAAATATGTCCTTCACTGTTTCACATATATAAAAAATATAAATAGTAAAATTATCAACAAAACCTTTACTCATGCGTATACTAATATTTATATTACTAGATATACTAAACCAATATCAACCTGTAATTGATAAAGTTAATCAGCATAATTTTGAAACAGTAATCAATATAATTGTAACAGGAATCAATATAATTAGCAACCGTCTTTAGCTATTAATTAAAAATCAATTATGAACCATTATCTTCAATTTGCAATGTTTCATGACCCTTCATTAGTTAACAAAATTATTTTATTGCAAGGAAAAAAGTAAAATTTTGCCAGCAAAATGTTATTTGTTATAGAGATGAAGACAAAAAAAAAAAATTAACAAGGAAAAAGCCAAAGGCTCAGATAACTTCAAAATTTTTAACAATTCTAAAACAAGTGTGAAAAATGATAATAGAGAAACCAATCAACTGTAGAGAAGAGAAACATACCTCCTCCGTGATTTGGTCGTTGAACTAAATTTACCTTTAATTTATGAGCTTCGTGCTGATAACGTGTGTTAAAACTAAACTAAAAGAGTAACAATATGAAGTAAGAAGAGACAAGAAATTAGAGAGACAAAAGATGAGAACTTTCTTATTCTTCCAAGTATGTTCAAGTGTATACAATATGAATCATTATGTTTTTATTTATAGTGTTCATAGAGACATCCTAAAGGTTGTCATAAACATGACAATAACTATGGAGGGTATGGGAAAAAGATTATGGGGAGAGGGAGTTACACTCATAATAGTGTGTGGAGTAGTGAAGAATTAACTATACATTAAGAAGAGGATTAGTGGGAGTAACTTCTTAGATATTATGAACATCCACATAATTATAATATTTACAACAAAAATAAATAAAAATCTCATTTATTTTTTCAAAAAAATAATATTCCTTCTTACCAAACACACCCTAGAAGCGGAGGAAGTACAACATTGAATTGACAAATCGAATACGAGGAGGAATTACAACATTGAATTCAGAATATATATATGTTCTTTCCATAATTTACTACTACTATTAATTACAACACTAGACTAGAAGGTTGTACATAAATATTAAGCCCCCATCGCTGACTCAAATTTATATAGGTAGTACTAGTACATATATATATTTATTGAATTTCCCAATCTAATGTGGTGACGCAAAACATAATTTTATAAAGAAAAAGTTTTGTGCCTCACAAAATTGACTATAGTGATGTTGCTTGCGTAAAATTTCTTTTTATCTCATAAATTAGTAAACTTAAAATTTATGAATTAAAAAATGTAAGAGCTGAATCTACTAATTTGTGACACAGGAAAAAGTCTCACACAATTAATATCAATCATGTGAAGTACAAAATAAATATTTTCAATTTTACAGGGTCACTTCATTAAGCCTAACATATCCTAAGTATGTCACTACACCTAAGATTGGCATTTAGATCTTTACTATTATGGTGTAGGGATTACGCATGATTCCTACATCTATTTATTCTCTGAATTTAGTAAGTGAAAATATGGAGTAGGGAGACATAATGCCTAACCTCTAAGCTTTGCGTTTGGCTATAGTTTTCTAAATATTTTTAAAAAATTAGTTTTGGGTGAAATTTCAACATCTGTTTGATCATAATGTTTGGGATACATATTTTATTTTCTTTTAAAACATAAGAAACATGATTTATACCATAAGTTCTAAAAAGTATTAATAAAATATTCATAAGTTTGATACAAAATTATCATTTTTATAATAAACTAGATAATGATGACTCGCAGTCGAAAGAATTGGTTGGCAGTTCAAACCAACTATTACAATTAGTTACGAAGATCCATCGATGCAAAAATAAATAAATAATAACAACGGTAGTAACTAGCTATTCTTTAATATAATCTTTCCATATTTTACGAAAAATCTTTTTAATAAGAATGCGTTTAATGAGGGGTTGGATAGATAGAATTTTGAATATATACAATAAAGTAATTAATTTACAATAAATATAGCCAAGTTTTCTTTACAAAAAAAATAACCCAAAAATGAACTAGCCACAAAAAAAATAGCCGCATGTATATGTAATGTATATATAATATATCGATAATATATAAAAGTTACGTGATGTATCAAAATTATATAAATGGTGTATTAACGTGTATCGATATCATATAAAAATTATGTAATGCATCAAAATTATATAAATGGTGTATAAACGTGTATTGATATTGTATAAATTGTTATAATTATGTATATATGATGTATATCTATGTATTGAAAATGTATATGGGCTTCTTACGTAATGTACAAGTGACAAAAAAAAATTAAAAAATGCCACGTGTAAATGTAATATATCGATATTGTATAAATAGTTATATAATGTATATGTAATGTATGGATATTATATAAATAGTATATAAATATGTATATATAATATATAACTATGTATCAGATATGTATATACAAAAGATAATTCAAAAGATAAATAAATATAATGTATAACTATGTATATATAAGAGGAAGCTTTAAATGAATAGAGTAACCAAAAAGTAAAGTAATACAAAGGACAAAAGATAAATAAAATGAAATAACCAAAAAATAAAATAATACAAAGGACAAAATAAATTAAGGCTCGATTGAACAAAATATACCGACATAAATTCGAAAAGAAGTCATGGATGGAACCATACATAGCATCATATGGTATATTCCCAACTACATCATCCAAATTACATATAAAATATCTTACTACCGATACTAATGTACATAGAGAAGCAACATAAATTGGATGGAATAACCAATCCCCAGTGTGCTCAATGGGGTAAAGTTCAATCTTTACGACTAATTAAGCAATACTTGGTGGAATTACAATAATTCAAACAGTTACTATATGACTTGAGGGATTAACTGGGATTAAGCTGAGATGGCATTGAGGGAAGGGAAGAGGTAGTGCACTTTTGCGGTGATAAATTTGGCCGAACACTTTACGTAATAAGTTGACTTATTTTTTAAAATGTGCTATTTTTTGTGTAAGAAATTTAATTCACTGAACATATTGTTTAATTTTCCCATTATAGTTTGAGTTATAATTGATGAGCTTTTTTTAATAAAAAATAAAAATTTAAAGTAAGTTTTAAAATTTTAAAAGAATCCAAAAACTAGATTTTGGTCCATGAACCATTGTTTTCTAGATTTTGGAATTTTGTTTTTTTTTGGCCAAAATTTGACAAATTTTATGACCAAATAAATTTTGCCAATTTTTTCTCCAGAAACTACTTGCAATTGTTATGACCAAACGAGTCTTAAAGATAGTTCTACACATTTATCTATACCTAACTTGTCCTCCCTTGCATTTATCACATCTCCCGCCTTCACTTTAACTTGTCACCTATTCCAAAAATAAGTTTCACTTTTACCTGTCTTTTTTAATATATCAATAAAAGATAATTATTTTTTCTCATATTTTATCGTTAGTATTATTTTTTTTGTTTAATTGTGCATTTTTTATAAACCCAAATATGTACATTACATCTCAGAGTACTCCTACCCACCACTACAAAAACAAAGCAAAATAGCAACTAGCAAACTAGGATTATAAAGTAAAACTGTTGAACTAAGGATAAGTATTCAGCTTTTGCCACTTTACATTTGCTCTGTTTTTTATGTGAATAATATGCAATGTGATCTCCTTCAGCACTCGACCTGCCTCGAATCTGGTCTGTTGAAATATGATATTATTGTAGACATCAAAATTTTGTGGGACTCTATAAGATGAGTCTAATTTCTGTTAGGGTTTCTTGGAGGCTACTCTATCCTAAACCCTAGCTTGGAGGGTACTCTATCCTAAATCCTAAATCACGCTTATTTAAAGGTTAACATATTTCTTGAAGAGGCATCCCGAATATTCACAAAATGAATATTCACAAGAGATCCACAAAATCCTCCTTTCATGGAGATCAAATAAATCCCAAAGATATCCAAATCATATTCGAGAAATACGCTACTAACAGCTCTCGAATCATGAAGAATATTCAGGAGAGAAGAATCAAGGGAGGAACAGATTATACTCACAAATATTAATCAATAAAATATTGTTATTTCTTCAGATTTTGTTTGTGGTTGATTTATTTTCCATCACTTTAAAATTTCTTATAAACAATTATTTCTTTCTTTCCAAATTAAAACAACACTCATGACAAATACACAACTATATATTTCAACCATTGAAGTCTTCCTCTTTGCCAGATCATATGCCCACCTGAGCTCAGTATCCCAATCCTGGACATTCCTGTTGAAGCCTAACAATGTGCACAACCTGGTCACATTGCAATCAAAGAATAGATGGTTGAAAATCTCCAAAGATTGTCCATAGAATGCACAATCCTGTGACACCTTTATACCAAATTTTAATAATTTTTTTTACAGTGGCTAGTCTCCTTTGAACTGCTAACCAAAGAATAAACTTAAATCTAGGATGGATTGTTGCTTGTAAAGTAATGCTCTTCCACTCAACTCTGGGGTGCTGAGGCATTAAAGCTAAGTACATGTTCTAGATCGAGTACTTCTCATCCTTTTGAGTAGCTGCAAACTGTACAAGTGATGTGTAGGTCAAAAATTATTTTTCATATATATGTATTAAATTTTGAATACCCTTAATAAAATTTCTGACTTCGCCATTGACTAAATCCCCCTGCACTGATATCTGCCTTGAGTCTAATACCTTCCTCACAACCAAAGAAGCAGCCCTGAAAATTTGAATTGTGTCTACAATTCTGTTTTCTTATATAGTAACCATGCACCACCTGCAACTAGGGGCGTATACACCTTTTCCAGGGATACTAAGGCCTTCTTGGAGACTGCAACATATCCGGTCCGTAAAAAGGTTCTACATAATTACTCAATAGACTTCATCACCTTTTTTGGCATTCGAAAGATCTGTGCCCAGTAAGATTGGACACCAAACAAAGTTGATTTGATGAGCTGCAATTTTCCTGCATAAGATAGTAGTTTGGTTGACCAATAGGTAACTCTGTCTATGATTTTCTCAATCAGGGGCAGATAATGATTTATATGCAGTTTCTTTGGAGTTAATGGAACCCTCAAGCTAATGATTTATATTTTACCTTAATATAGACATCGAAATTTTGTGGGACTCTACAAGATGCGTCCAATTTCTGTTAGGATTTCTTGGAGGCTACTCTACCCTAAACCCTAGCTTGGAGGCTACTCTACCTTAAATAAACCCTAGTTCACACATGTATATAGGGTAACATATTCCCTTGAAGAGGCATCTCGAATATTCATAAAATCTTGAATATTCATAAGAGATCCACAAAATTCTCCTTTCATGGAGATCAAATAAATCTAGAAGATGTCCAAATCATTCAATATTTGAGAAATATGCTACTAACGACCTTCAGATTATGGAGACAAATCAGAGAGAAGAATCAAGGGAGGAACAAATTGTACTCACAAATAATCATCAATAAAATATTGTTGTTTCTTCGGATTTTGTGTGTGGTTAGATTTATTTTTCATCTCCTTAAAATTAGTTGCAAACAAAATGACACGCTCAATGGGACCAAATCTGTCCTTCATCTCTTCTCTCGCAAACCAAATCTGCAAATATAAAACAACAAAATCGCAAAGATGGAGCTCTATTTTTATGGGTACTTCAAGTCTCGTCTTTGAGTTTCATCAAGTGTACACTCCGACAAGCCTGGAAGTAGGGAGCATTTGTAGACATCAAAATTTTTGTAGTGCTGAAAATTAACTTCAACCACAAATAAAATAAGAAGAAACAAGAATTTTATTAACAAATTGTGTGGGTACAATTCTATTCCTCCCTTGATTCTTCTCTCCTGAATATTCTCCGTAATTCGAGAGCCGTCAGTAGCGTATTTATCGAACGTAGGATGATTTGAACCTCCTTGAGATTTATTTGATCTCCCCGAAAGAGTCACATCTTGATCTCTTTATGAATATCCTCAGAGTTTATGAGATATTCGAGATGCCTCTTCAAGTGAATATAGTACCCTTTCAATAGGCGTGATTTAGGGTTAAAGGTTGAGTAGCCTCCAAGAAATCCTGATAGAGTTTGAACTCATCTTGTAGAGTCCTACATAATTTCGATGTCTACACTTAGTATTAATTATTTATTTTTCAAATCATTTTTCAAGACCTAATACTAAAGATAAATTAATATGGGTATCATGATAAAATACTCATATTAATTATTGTTTCTTAAGGAGTGTGCAAAGTTCAAAGTGGACAAGTAAAAAGTGAATGGAGGAAGTAGATTCAAATGGAGTATATACGCCCAAGGGCCACTTTATTAATAAAATCAATAATATATTTTATTAATTAGGGAACACATTTTCTTTAAATGAGTCTTATGCGATGTGAATCCGAATTAGTCAGACCAAAATGTAACTATTGAACACCACATGAAAATAAATTATTATGCAGTAACTAATAATGAGAAGATTGTTATACATGAGCTACTTAATTAAAATGGTATTTTTGTTTTAATCGTTTAATTCACATATTGCTAATATACACATTCTTATTCTATAGTAGTGAATTTATCTGCATTTTGCGCAATTATAAGAAATAACATAAATTTACGCAATGATATTCTTGTAAATTTAGTTGAAATAGAAAAGATATTAAAAAGTTGTTCTATATATGCATATGAAATTTAATTTAGTAAATTCACTATATATATATATATATATAAATATATACACACACTAGTTATCGACAACCCGTGCATATATGTTTCTTTTTTGGTCCCAATTTATATAGCATAAATTAAATTTAGAGAGTCGATCAAAAAAAAATTGTACGATTTTTAAGTATCTTAAGTTGTTAATTATTATGAATGATAATATTTTTTTTTATGTGGCACCGATGGAATTTGGAGATTCACCCTAATTTGTTTATATAGTTATTAAATATTATAAGTTGTTAGTTATTGTGATTTATAGTAGTTTCTACGTAATTTTCTATTAGTATATGTTACTCCTTCTACTCTAATTTATGCGATATTGACAAAATTTGGAGTCAATTAAATTTTTTATGTCTTTTAAATATTTTAAATTTATTAATTATTGTGATTTATAGCACTTTTTACATTATTTTTAAATAATATATGTTACTTCCTTTATCCCAATTTATGTGGCACTGATAATATTTTGAGAGCTAATCAATTGTTAGTTATTGTGATTTATCTTTTTTTGCGTATTTTTTAAATATATAATAGTTTTTTAAAAAAAAAAATTAAAATGAAGATCGGATCCACAAATGAATAAGCAGGCATCAGAAGCAGGCATGTTGACGCTCTGCTGCCTGCTTATTCCCTCTTCTTAGATAGTAATACATACATATATATATATATATATATATATATATATATATATATATTTCTTGCGCACATATCACACAAAATTCATTGACTAACACACACGAAAAAATAGAAAAAATTTCATTTCCTGTTCCGGGCCTCATTTTGACTCAAAAAAAATGTTTTCCCCTTTGAATAAACGCATGCCATTAAATAGGTCATCACGGACACCCACAAAAAATTTCGGTCAAAAAATCATCTGGGGCACATATCACATAAAATTCATGGACAAACACACACGAAAAAACAAAAAAAAATCTCATTTTCTGTTTCGGACCTCGTTTTAACTCAAAAAAACTCACGTTTGTCCCTTTGAACTAATGCCCTCCATTAAATAGGTCGTCACGGACGCCCATAAAAAAATTTGGTCAAAAAATCACGGGGCGCACATATCACACAAAATTCATAGACGAACACACAAGAAAAAATAGAAAAATTTCCATTTCTTATTTCAGGCCTCGTTTTGACACGAAAAAACCTAAATTTTCCTTCCGAATCAATGCACGCCATTAAATATATCGTCACGTATGTCCACAAAAAATTTTGGCCAAAAAATTATCGAGCGCACATACACAAAATTCATGGACTAACACACAAAAAATAAAAAAGTCTCCATTTCCTGTTCTTGGGCCTTGTTTCGACTCGAAAAAACCTATGTCTGCTCCTCCAAATCAACACGCGCCATTAAATAGGTCATCATGGATGCCCACAAAAACTTTTAGCCAAAAAATCACCGGGCGCACATATCACACAAATTCATGGGCTAATACATACGAAAAAATAAAAAAATCTTTATTTTCTATTCCGGAGCTCGTTTTGACTAGAAAAAAATCTATGTTTGTCCCTTCGAACCAACGTGCGCCATTAAATAGGTTATAAAGGACGCCCACAAAAAAATCAGTCAAAAATCACCGGGCACACATATCACACAAAATTCATGGACTAACACACACGAAAAAAATGAAGAAAACTCAATTTCATGTTCCGAGCCTCGTTTCGACTCGCAAAAATCTAAATTTGCCCCTTCAAATCAATGCGCACCATCAAATAGGTCATCACGAATGCCCTCAAAAAATTTCGATCAAAAAAGCGTCGGGCGCACATATCACACATAATTCATGGACTAACACACACGAAAAAATAGAAAAATCCCCATTTTCTATTTTGGGCCTCGTTTTGACTCGAAAAAATCTACATCTAACCCTCCGAACTAACACGCGCCATTAAATAGGTTATCACGGATGCCCACAAAAAATTTTGTCCCAAAAAACCATCGAGTGCACATATCACACAAAACTCATGGACTAATATACACGAAAAAATAAAAAAATCTCCATTTCCTATTTTGAGCTCCATTTTAACGTGAAAAAAATCTAAGTTTACCCCTCAAAATCAACACGCGCCATTAAATAAGTCATCATGAACACCCACAAAATATTTTGATAAAAAAATCACCGAGCGCACATATCACACAAAATTCATGGACTAATACAAAAAAGGAAAAAATCTCCATTTCTTGTTCTTGGCCTCATTTCGATTCAAAAAAATCTACATTTATCCCTTCAAATCAACGGAGGCCATTAAATAGGTCGTCACTTAAGCCCATAAAAAAATTTAGTCAAAAAAATACCAGGCGCACATATCACTCAAAATTCCTGGACTAACACACATGAAAAAATAGAACAATCCCTATTTTTTATTCTAGGTGTCGTTTTGACTCGAAAAATCTACGTTTACCCATCCTAATAACTGTGCGCTATTAAATAGGTCATCACGGATGGCCACTAAAAAATTTGGCCATAAAACAGCCTGGCGTATATATCACACAAAATTCATGGACTAACACACACAAAAAATAGAAAAATCTTCATTTCTTGTTTTGGGAATCGTTTCAACTTGAAAAAATCTACATCTGCCCCTTCAAATCAACGCATGCCATTAAATAGGTCGTCACGAACGCCCACAAAAAATTTTGACCCAAAAATTGCTGGGCACACATATCACACAAAATCTATTGACTAACACACACAAAAAATAGAAAAATTCCCATTTCTTATTTCGGGCCTCGTTTTGACTCCAGAAAATCTACGATTGCTCCTTTGAACCAATGTGTGCCATTGAATAGGTTGTCATGGACTCCCAGAAAAAAATTTCAGCTAAAAAATTACCGGGTGCACATATCACATAAAATTCAAGGACTAACACACATGAAAAAAATAGAAATATATAGTTTCTTGTTCTGGGCCTTGTTTCGACTTCAAAAAATTTATATTTGCCCCTTAAAATCAACGCACGCATTTAAATAAATCATCACAGATGTCCACAAAAACTTTTGGTCAAAAAATTGTCAGGCGCACATATCACACAAAATTCATGGACTAACACACATGAAAAAAATGTAAAAATCTAAATTTTCTATTTCAGGCCTTGTTTTGACTTGAAAAAATCCATTTTTGCCCCTCCAAATTAATGCACGCCATTAATAGATCGTCACGAACTCCCACAAAAAATTTCAGACAAAAAACTATCGGACGCTCATATCAAACAAAATACATGGACTAACACACACAAAAAAATAAAAAATACTCATTTCTTGTTTCGGGCCTTGTTTCGACTCGAAACATATGTTTTCTCCTTTGAACTAACGTGCGCCATTAATTAGGTCATCACGAATGCCCAAAACAATTTCAGCCAAAAAAATCGTCAGGTGCACATATCATACGAAATTCATGGACTCACACACATGAAAAAATAAATAAATTCTCATTTCCTATTTCGAGCCTCATTTTGACTTGAAAAAATCTACGTTTGCCCCTATGAATTAACGCGCGCCATTTAATAGGTCGTCATGAACGCCTATAAAAAATTTAAGCTTATAAAGTGTCGAGCGCACATATCACATAAAATTCATGGATTAACACACATAAAAAAATGAAAAATCCTTCATTTCCTGTTTCGGACCTCGTTTCGACTCGAAAAATCCTAGATCCTCTCCTTCGAACCAACACGTGTCATTAAATAAGTCGCACACAAAAATTACAGTCAAAAAATCGCCAGGTGCACATATCACACAAAATGCATGGACTAACACACGAAAAAATAAAAAAATCCTCATTTCCTATTACGTACCTCGTTTCGATTAGAAAAAATCTATGTTTTCTCCTTCGAACCAACGCGCACCATTAAATAGGTCATCACAGACACCCACAAAAAATTTTGGTCAAAAAATATGGGACGCACATGTCACACAAAATCAATGGACTAACACACAAAAAAATAGAAAAAATCTTATTTTTTATTTTGGGTCTCGTTTTGACTCAAAAAAATCATGTTTGTCCCTCGAATCAACGCGCATCATTAAATAGGTCATCATAAATGCCGATAAAAAAATTCGACCAAAAAAATATCGGGCGCACATGTCACACAAAATTTATGGACTAACACACGAAAAAATAAAAAAAATTCTCATTTTCTATTCCGGACCTCGTTTTGATTTGAAAAAATCTAAGTTTTCCCCTTCAAACTAACACACGCCATTAAATAGGTCGTCACGGACGATCACAAAAATTTTGGCCAAAAAATACCGGACGCACATATCACATAAGATTCATGGACTAACACACATGAAAAAAAATAAAAAAATCCCCATTTTTTATTTTCGGGCCTCGTTTTGCCTCAAAAAAACTTACATATGTCCCTACTAACCTACGCGCTCCATTAAATAGATTGTCACAGACGCTCATAAAAAATTTTGGCCAAAAAATCACCGGGCGCACATATCACACAAAATTCATGAACTAACACACATGAAAAACCAGAAAAATCTCCACTTCCTATTTCGAGCCTCGTTTTGATTCGAAAAAACCTAAATTTTCCCCTCCAAATCAATGCACGCCATTAAATATGTCGTCATGGATGCCCATCGTCGAGCGCACATATCACACAAAATTAATGGACTAACACACACATCAAAAAAATAGAAAAATCACCATTTCATGTTTTCGGGCTTTGTTTTGACTCAAAAAAACTTACATCTGCCCCACCGAATCAATGCGTATCATTAAATAGGTCGTCACCGACGCTCACAAAAACTTTCGACCAAAAAACCATCGGGCGCACATATCATACAAAATTCATGGCCTAATACACACAAAAAAATAAAACAATTCTCATTTTCTGTTCTGAGCCTCATTTTGACTCGAAAAAAATCTACGTTTGCCCCTCCAAACCAATGCACGCCATTAAATAGGTCGTCACGAATATTTTTTGGCCAAAAAATCGTCTGGCGCACATATCACACAAAATTCATAGACTAACACACAAAAAATGGAAAAATCTCCATTTCTTATTTTGGGCCTCGTTTTGACTCAAAAAAATCTATATTTGCCTCTCTAAACTAATGCGGCCCATTAAATAGGTCGTCACGGACTTCCATAAAAAATCTTGGTCAAAAAAAGTCAGACGCACATATCACACGAAATTCATAGACTAAAACACACAAAAAATTGAAAATTCCTATTTTCTATTTCGGACTTTATTTTTACTCAAAAAACCTACGTTTTTCCATCCAAATAAATGCACGCCATTTAATAGGTTGTCACGGACGATCACAAAAAATTTAACCAATAAACAGCCTAGCGCACATATCACACAAAATTATGGACTAACACACACGAAAAAAAATAAAAAAAATCACCATTTCTTGTTCTGGGCCTTGTTTCAACTTGAAAAAACCACCGTCTACCCCTACGAACCAATGCGCGCCATTAAATAGGTCGTCACGGACGCGCAGTAAAAATTTTGGCAAAAAAATCACCGCGCACACATATCACACAAAATACATGGACTAACACACACGAAAAAATAAAAAATTCTCATTTCATATTTCGAGCCTTGTTTAAACTCAAAAAAACTTATGTTTGCCCTTCCAAACCAACACACGCCATTAAAAGGATCATCACGGATGCCCACAAAAAATTTTAGCCAAAAAACTACCGAACACAAGTATCACATAAAATTCATGGACTAACACACACAAAAAAATATAAAAATCCTCATTTCCTGTTCCGGGTCTTGTTTTGACCCAAAAAAACCTACTGGTATACCGCCATATTCATGTTTCTCTCTCTCTTTACTTATACTATTGTTTCAAGGATCTCAGGTGCGTCACTCTTTCTTACACCTGTGTTCTATGTTATGTATATTTTCTGTGCTAGCATTGTTTGTTTATAACTCTTGGTTGCATGTTCTCTGTGCTAGTTCCTTGTGCTTCCTCTATTGTTCTCTATGACCACTTTCTTGCTATCTGCTATATTACTGTTTTTATATCTTATATGCGTTCAGTCGGCCAATGATATTTACTGAGTACCCGTTGTTTTGGTGCTCATACTACACTTCTGCATCTTTCTGGTGCAGATATTAGTTGAGCTTTCACCATTGATCACATTGGAGACTCGTGCAACTTTTGGACATTCGAGACTAGGGTGAGCGCCTGACGGTCGGGGCTTGACCACATCTCATCTTTTGGCACTATTGCACCTTGTCCTTTCGGAGATGGATTTATACTGTATTTTGTTACTTCTAACACTTGTATTCTATTAGAAGCTTTTGTACTATCGATACCAAGTCTTGGGGTTGGTGTAGTATCATCTGTATATATATATTTTGGGTTGTTGCTTCCACGTTGTCTTATCTTTATATTTGGCTTCCACTTATTTCTGTTCATTGTGCGTATTAGTTAGGTAGTAACCCATTACTAACCGTTTTGGGCTACGAGAATTGGTTCGCTTACTGGGGGGTTGTAGGTGCCATCATGATTGAGAAATCGGATCGTGACAAACCGCCAGGTGCACATATCATACAAAATTTATGGACTAACACACACGAAAAAATAGAAAAATCCCCATTTTCTATTTTGGGCCTCATTTTAATTTGAGAAAATATACGTTTGCCCCTCCAAATGAAGGCGCGCCATTAAATAGATCGTCATAAACGCCCACAAATTTTTTGGCTAAAAACAATGGGGCGCACATATCACCTAAAATTCATGGACTAACACATATGAAAAAACAAAAAAAATCTTCATTTCCTATTTCGGGCCTCGTTTTGACTCAAAATTTTTTTTGTTTGCCCCTCCGATCAAATGAGAACCATTAGATAGTTCATCACGGACTTCCTTAAAATATTTTGGCCAAAATACCTCCAGGCGCACATATCACACAAAATTCATGGACTAACACACATGAAAAAATGGAAAAATCCTCATTTCCTGTTTCGGGCCTCATTTTGACTCGAAAAATCCTACGTCTGTCCCTCCGAACCAACACGCGCTATTAAATAGATCATTTCAAATGCCCACAAAAAATATCTACTAAAAAACCATCGGACCACATATCACATAAAATCCATGGACTAACACACAAAAAAAAGGATAAATCCTCATTTCATGTTCTGAGCCTCGTTTCAACTTGAAAAGACCTATGTTTGCCCCTTCGAACCAATGTGCACCATTAAATAGATCGTCATGGATGCCCACAAAAACTTTTGGTCAGAAAATTATCGGGCGCACATATTTCTCAGCCCACTCATTATAATAAGCAATTGAATTATACAAAATAAGGTAAAAGGGTGTTCACACATGCTATGGGTTTTATTTTTCCCAAAAAATTATCCATTACCTGCAGGGAATCCTAGATGTCCGTGTACCATACCGATGTGGTATCCCCTCAATATCAAATGTATCAACAACAACATCTATATCTCTAGGTTCTCAGATCCATATTCACGCAAAAATATTCAGTGTGTAAGACATTATTCATACTTAGCCATTTCAGCTCACTTATCACTTCCTGCTTATTTTGCCTATTCATACAAGCACAACAGGAAAAAACATATACAATACAACCACATCTGAAGACCAATCACAGGTTATATAATTTCATTACAAACATGCAATATAAGGTGAATCTAAACTCCAATTCAAACCATAACCTACCTCGAGTGAAAATATAACACCCGCAAGCTAGTTCACCACTGCCTTGTCCTTTCTTATCCCTTCGGAATGCACAAGGTCTAACAACAACAATAATAGAAGAGTAATTAGTCAATTACCCTTCATTTCAGGTTTTGGGAATCAAACCCAACTATTCTACTCATTAAACGAGGTATCTAGCATTCTCCAAGGGTTAATTAACTACTAATTAGACCCATTACATTCATAGGATCAAGAACTCAAGGTTTCTAATCAAGTTCATAGTTTTTTCACCATTTTAAGCCTAAAGGTTTCACCTTTATGGAACTAAAGGTTCCCCACTAGCCTTTAAACATGTTAAGAACTAATATTTTCATGCTAGAACTCATAGAAACACAATTCAAGATCAATCCTAGGTGATTTTACACCTACCCATAGGGTTCTTCCCTAAGTTCATGCTTCTAGGGCTTAATTGTAAAAAATCTACCATTAATTCTTTCCTCCAAGGTCTAAGAAAGATAATTAATCAATTAATTAAGAGTTTTACGGATTACTTACCTCAAACGATGGAGTTTGCCCTAGTGTCCTTGGAGAAATAACTTTTGAGAGCTTTAGAACGAAGTTGAGTTATGAGGAAAATAACTTAGAAAACTTCAGAACTCCTAGGTATACTGTCACGTATCTCGTCGTGATGAACGATTCTCCATCGCGATAGATTATTGCGATGAGAAATGGATTATTACAATGGATCATCGAAATGAGGAGCCCTTCGTCGTTATGAGCAACAATTTTTAGAACACAGTGTTCTCGCTCTCAGACCTCTATTTTGCAACACACTTTATTTCATAGACACCATGAATTATTCTCAATGCGATAACTATCGTATTCGGAGTTCTATGTCTCCGATTCTCATCTTGAAACTTCTTACGAGATCCTACTACAGTTGGCTATCTAAAAATAGGCATCACACTAACACACGATGAAACACAAAACATGAAATACACCTTAGGCACAAAACACTACATTTCAGTCTGAGCTCATCGTAGCCTGAGATTTTCAATTCTCACCTCGGGACTTTTCTAGCCAAATACTTATGTCTTAATTCAGCATAATAATAGAACAGGTCGTTACATTAGGTACCAATTAAACAATCGTTCATTCTTGAACGACAATAAGAAAAAAATCAGGAAAAACAAAAGCTACCGAAATTGGTGAACAAGTGAGGATACTTGTCCCGCATGTTTGTCTCGGTCTCCCAAGTAGCCTCCTCAACATGATGGTTCTTTCACTAGACCATCACAGATGCAATTTCCTTGGTTCTCAACTTTTGAACATCTCGATCAGGAATAGTGACGACCTTTTCCTCATAAGAGAGATTTTCATCTAACATGATCGAATCCCAATGGATGATGTAATTACTATCACCATGGTATTTCTTAAGCATCAACAAGTAAAATACTGGATGAACTCCCGGCAAACTAGGTGGTAATACCAACATATAAGCCACTAGCCCCATCTTCTAAAGAATTTTGAAGGGTCCAATATACCTTAGACTTAATTGGCCTTGCTTCCCACAACGCATAACACCCTTCATGGGTGAGACCTTGAGCAAAACTTGCTCACCTTTCGCAAAGTGCACGTCTCTAGCCTTTCTGTCTGCATACTTCTTCTGCCTGCTTTGAGCCACTAGAAGTTTCCCTAGGATAAACTTCACCCTTTCAAAAGAGTCTCTTATCAAGTCCATACCCAAAGGTTTCTCTTCGGCCGAATCAAACTATCTAATAAGAGATCTACACCTCCTCCCATACAAAGCTTTGAATGGGGCCATGTCCATGCTGGAGTGATAACTGTTGTTATAAGCAAACTCAGCCAATGCTAGATATTGTTCCCAATAACCCCCAAAGTCCATCACACGTGCACGAAGAATGTCCTCTAATGCCTGAATCATACGCTCAGACTACTCGTCAGACTGAAGGTGAAAGGTTGTACTCAGGTCTAATCTTGTCTCCAACTCTTTGTGCAACTTCTACCAGAAATTGGAGGTGAACTGGGTGCCCCTATCCGAAATAATAGATATAGGCACCCCATGCAATCAAACAATCTCATTCAAATAGATCTTGGCCAAATTGGCTTCATTATAAGTCACATGCATTGGGACAAAGTGTGCAAATTTCATCAATTTGTCAATAATGACCCAAATCAAATCGTATTTCCCCAGAATCTTGGAAAGACCAACCACCAAATCCATGGCTATTCGTTCCCACTTTCACTCAGGAATGGGCATCATTTGAAGTGTACCGCTAGGTTTCTAATGCTCATACTTGACTTGCTGGCAGTTTTGGCACTTAGCCACGAAATCTACTATGTCATTCTTCATTCCACCCCACCAATAATATTGCTTCAGCTCTCGGTACATCTTGGTCACTCCAGGATATATTGAATACTTTGAACAGTGAGCCTCTGCCAAAATAGCGAGAATTAACTCCTCAACACGGGGCATACAAACTCGCCCCTTGATCCTTAGAAAACCTTCCTCATCTATGATGGCTTCTTTGGCCTCACCCCGCAACACCTTGTCATGAATCCTGCTCAGCTTCACATCATCAAACTGCTTACCCTTGATTTGTTCGAGAGAGGAGGATCCTGCCTCCATACACCCTAGTACACCACCCTTTTTAGAAACTTCCAACCTCATGAAGTTGTTAACCAAAGCCTGAATATCTCTGGCCAACGATCGTCTAGCAACGCTCAGGTAAGCCAAGCTACCCATACTTTCAGTCTTTCTGCTCAGTGCATCTGCTGAAGATGACCCTCACGCTCCTCATCATCCTTAGAATACACCAGAATATTATCAATGAAGACTATGATAAATGAGTCAATATAGGGCTTGAATATTTCATTCATCAGGACCATAAAAGCAGCTGGGGCGTTGGTCAGCCCAAATGATATTAACTGAAACTCATAGTGCCTGTATCGAGTCTGAAATGCAGTCTTAGGAATATTTGAAGGTTTGAATTTTTAGCTGATAGTAACCAAATCTTAAGTCAATCTTAGAGAATACAACAACCTCTTGCAACTGGTCAAATAGGTCATTGATGCGAGGGAGAGGGTACTAGTTATGGATAATAACCTTATTCAGTTGTCTGTAATCTATACACATGCGCAGACTACTATCTTTCTTTTTAACAAAGAGAACTAGAGCACCCCATAGGGAGGCACTCGAATGGATGAAACCCTTACTCAACAACTCCTGCAACTAAGCCTTAAGCTCTCTCAATTCAGCC
Organism: Jaltomata sinuosa; assembly: GCA_003996215.1. Taxonomy (NCBI): domain Eukaryota; kingdom Viridiplantae; phylum Streptophyta; class Magnoliopsida; order Solanales; family Solanaceae; genus Jaltomata; species Jaltomata sinuosa. The sequence goes on from QJPP01001077.1 coordinate 52,428, forward strand.
GGTGCCATCCTATAAGGAGGAATAGAGATAGGATGAGTGGTCGGCTCTAAGTCAATACAAAAATAAATATCCCGGTCAAGTGGCATGCCAGATAGATCTGCAAAAAATACCTTATGAAACTCACATACTATCGAGATCGACTTAATAGATGGGACCTCTGAGCTGTTATTCCGAAGATGAGCTAGGAAGGCTAAACATTCCCTTCCTATCAAACTCTGAGCATGAAGGAAAGACACAAATTTCATTGGATCCGGACTATAATTACCCTCTAATTCTAACCTATCCAACTTAGGCATAGCCATAAATATTGTCTTAGTATGACAATCTAAGATAATATGATGCGGAGACAACCAACTTATTCCCAAGATGATGACAAAATCTACCATCTCAAGAACAACCAAATCAGGTAAGGTCTCTCGCCCTAGAATATGACAGTACAAGCCCAAAAGACCCACATCACCACATAATCCCTTACTGGAGTAGATATAGTAACAAGAAAATCAATGGATTCACACAACATCTCAAAGCTCTCAGAAAAATCAGCAGACACATAAGAAAAGGTATACCCAGGATCAAACAAAATTGAAGCCATACCATCACAAACAAGAATAGTACTTGTGATCACTACATCTGAAGCCTCTGCCTATGGCCTACTCGGGAAAACATAGAAGTGATTCTTGTCTCCTGCTTGTGCACCGCCCCTGTTGGGCTGATTACCTCCTCTAGCACCGCCTCAATTGGGCTAAGCGCCACCCCTAACTACAGTGTGACTTCCCCGCCTACCCATTAGATGATCTTTGTTATTACCTCTACCAGCTGAAACTAAGGGCCTAGGAGCCTACTACTGAGACACCTACGAAGCCGAGGATAGTTCCTCTTCAACTGACTAAGATCACCACACTAAAAGCAGGCGCGATCAAAATTAGGTCATTGTACTAGACTCGACTGAGCAATATATCCATAAAAATCTGATACAGTCTGACTAGTCACTGATGGAACCCCTAACAGAAATTGATGTTGATGAACGAATGAGGTGTGCAGGGTATCCACGCAAACCCTAACCTTTTGAAAATTGACCACTGTAACCACCTCCAAACTGAGGTTTCTTCGAATCCATCCTCTCTTGGTTCTCTTGTCTTACTCCTTCAATATTCTTTATGAATTCTACAACCTCCTGAAATGACTTACTAGAAATGCTACTTGCAAATCAACAATCTATAATTGTAACATCCCGAAAGTTCTAAGCTAAGAAGTAGACTAGAAATTCTAAGTTTGAACTATTTAAGCTTCAGATAGGATCGACGGGCATAATCAACGAGCCATGGATGAAACCACGAGCCATGGATAGGCCTCGTAGAATGAGTCTTGCAGTCCCATCCTATGATCTGAAACCATGACAGGTATTCACGGATCATGGATCAGACCATTGTTCATGGTTTCCCCTCATGGAATTAGACCTGAGGGTCACCTGTTTTCCCTGAAACCACGGGACCTTTCAATGGGCTGTGGAAAGTTCCATGAGTCATGGACCTCACCTGTGGAAATGAAACCTGCAATTAGTATTTTTGTCCAGAAACCACAGCCTCCAACTACGGTCCCTGGTTCTGTCTATGGGCCGTAGACCTTGTTCATGGAAACCTGGGCCGAATATTTTAACAGTTTTCCAGATTTACTTCTCAGGAGTATTTTTGTAATTCCTCACTTCTTAAGCTCTTAAGTTAAGTTATTTTAGGCCAAATTAAAGGGTTTTTATTCCCACTTAGTCAAGTTCTCCTTAATTCTCTCAATTAAGTTTCAAAAGAAGAAAAGAAATTCAAATCTCTCAAACTCCAAGGCTAGGGTTTCTTCTCCGATCCTCCATCCTCAAGCTCTATGTTAAGAAAGCTTCAAGTCCAGGTATATGGGTATTCAATAAGGGTGTCCGTTCACCCTTATGCCTAAAACTCCAAGTTTTAATTTGATTTCATGAATTTGTCAAGTTAGGGTTCTTATCCAATTATATGATTCTTCTATAAAATTCATTTTTCTCGTGTTACTATATGATTTCTAATCCTAATTACATGATTTTACATGAGTTTCTGCAAGTATTTATCTATCTCATAATTTGAAGGACGACCCTAGCCATATTTTACATATATAAATTTTAAGAAGATTGACATGCTTAGACAACATGGCCTCATGTATTCAAGAAATTGCATGCCTAGTTCTTCAAGTTATAAATTTTTATAAGATTATGTATTTGAACTAGTGTCATGCAACCCTTTAAGATATGATTTTCTATAAATGATATGACAACTTGATATGCCATCAATGCACATGAATCATTTTTCAAAAGCAAGGTTCATGAGTAATGACATCTAGGTTTGCCATTATGATTATGAATATGCTTTGACATCTAAATATGTCACATGTTATGTGAGCACTATGATATATTTTAGGAGTAGTATTTAGCATTGAGTTGATGAGAGTTCTAGATAACCCAAGTCCAGAACTACATTTCCACCGTAGGATTGCCTTCTAGGTACACTTCAAAATCCTTATATTTATGGTTCTAACTTTGGCCGGTTAGGATAACTTTTTTCAGTATGGGTGTATGACACTGGACTCCATTTTATCTCAACATGGTTTATGTCGGTTATAAGAAACTTCCGCAAGAATGATTTTAAGTTACTAAGTTACATGATATTCAGTTTTCAAGCTTGACTCATTGTTTTATGACTTATGCTTAAACTATGACTTATACCTATGATTTTCACTTGAGTCTTTATAATATGATTTCTCCTACTAATGCATAATTTTAGTTTTAAGTATGTCTTTACCATGATTTTGCCTAAGCTCGCATACTCAGTACATCCTATAGTATTGACGCATACTCTAGGTGTTGCATCCTATCATGATGCAGATTCAAGCAATCATTTTCAGACTCGTGGCTACAGACCACAAGATTTTAAGTCGCTGTTGGTGAGTCCTCATCCTTGGAGGACTAGTGTGAGTTTAGTTACTTTAATGTCTTTATTTCAGTACTTGGAGTTAGCTGGGGTCTTATCCCATCAACTCACTCTATCTGTTTTAGAGGCTATTCAGACATAGTTAGACAGTCGGTGCTTATGTTTTAGATTTTGCTCCTAGACTATATTTATTTATATATATGGAGTTGTCATTTGCTTGTTTTTAAGCTTCCTCTTTATGTGTTATGGTTGTGTTTAAGTCATGCTAATACCTAGGGTTATCTTGGAATCACTTGTGGTCTCGAGTCTCATGCCGCATCTTAGGGGTAGGATCGGGGCATGACATTAATCCCGTATTTAGACCCTTCACAAAGCGACATATCTACTCTTCCTCTGTATTGATCAGCTGAGAAGAATAACAAGCTAATGCATGGACGCGAGTATCATAAGTAGCCACAGAAGAACCACATTGCTCAATGTTCACAAACTTATCCTTCTTTCTGTCCCTCAAGGTCTGGGGAACATATCTCTCTAGAAAGACGTGATAGATGTGACTCCAAGTCACAAGAAGTGCTCCCGTACAACTACACTCATGAATGTCCTATACCACATCTTGGCATCCCCTTGAAACTGAAATAAATGAAGTCCACACCATGTCTCTCCATAATACCCATTCTATGCAGTCTCTTATGGCACCCTATGATGAACTCATAGGCATCTTCAGATTCCAATCCATGAAACATAGGAGGCCTCAATTTCACAAACTTACAGAAGAGCTCATGTTCACTACCTGTCATCACCGGTCCTATCACCAGTCGTGGAAACATCCATATCTCAGAAGAAGTGCCTAACCATGGTGCCACAACCAAAGCATACTGGGTCATGGATAATGGACAACAGGAATAGTAAGAGTAGCTCCATACCTTGCCAAACCACTAAGAAAGCTCAGAACTTGCTGGATTACCTCAGATGATAATGGAGCCTGTGCCACACCTCCGTAAACTTGGTGTGCCTATCCCCTGGACTGGTTCTGCCACGTCATTGTGCTCAAGTAGAACTTCTTTCTCTACCATAACCTCAGGAATGTTCTCTTGCAGAGGAGGAGATGCGAACCTTTCACAAGCCAGAGCTGTAGCTCAAGCTCCACTCTGATGGGAGCGCCTCCTCTCTTTCCTCTGGCTCTACCTCTAACTCTAACCGTACCATAAACTGTAGCCTCGATCATCGGCTCAAGTACTGCTACCCTAGCTTGACACAAATTTGTCCTCACCATCTGCGAGAATAAGAGTGAAAGAGTTAGATACCAATTTGGATCACCAAATACCAATTGAAATTAAGTTATAGCATGAGAAATTAAAGAAATTAAGGTTTCCTAAAGTCCTATAGTTTTCTTGCAGAGAAGTACAGACGTCTCCATATTGTTTCACAATACTCTACTAGACTCATTCTGGTATGATGAGATCAATGAACCCAAGGCTTTAATATCAACTTTGTCACGACCTAGATGGGGCTGCGATTGACACCCACATTAACTCTCCCGTGGGAGAACCAAACAAACCAACCTAACTCTCAAACTTAACCAATTTAAAAGAAGATAGATAAAAATTCACTTAAATCATAAATAAATCAGGGTCTATATAAATTATAAAAGAATGTGCGAAAAACATTTGTCTAAACATATTCCCAGAAACTGAAAATCATCCTTCAAAACTCTAAGTCAACATAATCTAAGATATCCAATAATGTCTAAAAGCCATAAGATATGCGAGTCCCGTTATCCGGAAAAAGGACAATAACTCGTGAAGGATCCATGGCAGCCTGAGAAGTAGTTGTCACGCCCCGAGGTTACCCCCTAGACTTAATACAGGACTTGGGACCACAAGTACCCCAAGTTAACCCTTAGTCATAACATTCTCAAGCATACATAAAGGAAACATAGTGGAAGAATTAAGGATAAAGATAACATAACATAAAATAGATGGTTGAGTCAAAGAGATACGATACCCATAAAGGGTTACATACGGTCTATGTCTAAAAGCCTCTAATCGTAACATATGAGTTGCTAGGACAAGACCCTAGCTAACTCAAAGTACGAAAATAAAGTCAACATAAGCTAAGAATATGACTAGTCCTCGACCTAAGAGGACTCACCCACAGCTGGCGGAGTAAGTGGCCTTGGAACTCTAGCCACGAATCTGAGAAGGGACACCTGAATCTACATCATTAAAGGATGCAGCGCAAAATGTGTCAGTACTATGGAATGTACTGAGTATACGGGCAATGCATAAATAAGATAGAAATATGCTCTAAAAATGTACTTAGACAGAATCCATACATAATAGGGTATCATAGATAAATAGAATGATGGAAAGACAAAACATGAAGCAAAAGCCAATTTTAAAGTAAGATTTCGTAAAGCTTAGAAAAATTGAAAACATACATAAGGGAGTTTCTTACAACCGACATGAGACCATGCGAGCTTACATGGAATCTAACTATATAACCCTAGTTAGCAAAGCTGACTTGACCCTTCCCAAGGAATAAGTCACCATACCCAACTATATAACCCTAGTTGGCAAAGTTGCCCTACTGCCCGTTAGGACACAGGACACCATTCGTAAAGACGTGAATCCACTCTCATTAACCTATAAGGCACATATCATTTCATAATCTACGCTGGCAACGTAGTTTCTGGATTTGGGTAATCGAACCCTCATCGCTCGGTGCTAATTACTACTCCCAAAACATGCATATATAGCTCATTATTTCATAGTGGCACCATCTCATGCCAAATCTTATTCATAAAGCATGAAAACACATCGGGCATCATGCAAATTTTCATATCATAGTTCGTAAAACTAGGCATAACCACAGTTCAAAACATGCTTATCTTTCTAAATTCATACTTGAAGAATTAGGCATGCAATTTCATAAATACATAAAGGCCATGATATTTAATCATGTCAAGTTTCTCTTGAAAACATGCAATTTCATGGATTCATGCTAGAAATCAATTCTCATACTTGGGATTTTAAAACCAATGAAAGAATCATGAACCAATCATGTAAAATCAATAAGAAACCATAAATTTAAACATAGAAACTGATTTCATAAATTTTTCCCAAATTTAGATCAAAACCCTAATTTCATAAATTCATAATTCAATATAAGAATTGGGGATTTTGGACACAAGGGTGAGAGAAACCCATTGTTGAATACCCACATACCTTGGGTAAAGATAACCCACTTGAATTGGAAAGATTTAGGAGGCTTGGTCTTGAAGCTTGGAGACTTGAAGCTTGAGGAAAAACTTTTCTTCTTTTGGGAGGTGAATGAATGATTTAGGAGGAACTTAGGGTAAATAAGGGTGAAAACTCTACTTTAAATAGTCAAAACGACCTCACTTAGTAGTTAAAAGGGTGGGTAATGACTAAAATATTCCTGGGAAATAACTTAGAAAAATCTGGAAAATGGGTCGGCTTCAGCTTTTACGGGTTGGTTCCACGGGTCATCGTTTAAACCACGACTCGTGGTTCCAACTCATGGAACCTGGTCGTCTAGACAGTCTGCAGGAACATTTCTACGGGTCAACAGGATGGACCCGTAGAACAAACGATGGGTCGTCATTGCTGGGAATACAATTGAACCTTGGTCAATCTACGACTCAAGATGACGGGTCATCGTCTGGATGACGGGTCGTCGAACCCAGTCGTCATTTCAAAGGGGTCTGTCACTTCTCTAATCTGAGTTCCATGAGTCCACAGGACGAACTTGTGGTTTGAACCATGGTCCGTAGAACCCACTCGTGGTTCCATACTAGAGGCTGAACCAGTATAAGGACAACCACGACTCCATTCCACAACCCGTGGTTAGAACCACGGTCCGTGGTTTGGACCCGTAGTACCTGAAACATGAATTTTTCTGAGGTTTTTAACTTAGATAGTTGGATATGTTTTCGGGGTGTTACAATATCTCCTTTTTGGAAGCATTCATCCTCGAATGAAGACTAAACAAGGAAAACTGAGGAGGAAACAACCCAACCAAATATCAAAACATGGAAATCAAAGAGTAAACATAAAACCCGAACTTTTCAACTTGAAAAGATGATAAACTAACTTCGTAAAGCATGGGTGCATGCTAGAATCATGAGAGGAACTGATGGAATAGAATCAGAGGGACATACTAAGGAGGGAACTTGTACCTCAAGCTGAAACTGAATCAGAAGGAAAGAGATGAGGATATTTGGCCTTCATGGCCTCTTACGCTTCCCAAGTAGCTCCTTCAACAAGCTGATTTCTCCAAACAACCTTTACCGAAGCAACTTCTTTATTCCTGAACCTCTGAATCTGACGATCAAGGATTTCCACGGGAACCTTCTCATACTTGAGACTATCCTTCACACCCACATCCCCAAAGGGACAATCAAGCTCAGATCACCAACACACTTCTTCAACAAGGAGACATCGAAAATAGGGTGAACCGCTTCCAACTCCGTTGGCAACTCCAACTCATAAGTAACCTTACCAACCTTTCTTAGAATTCGATAAGGACCTACAAAACGGGGACTAAGCTTTCCTTTCTTGCCAAACCTCATCACACCCTTCATGGGTGACACCTTAAGGAAAACCCAATCATCAACTTTGAATTCCAACTCCTTTCTCCTCACATCCGCATAAGATTTTTGTCGATTCTGAGCGGTCTTCAACTTTTCCCGAATAAGCTGAACCTTCTCTATGGTCTCATGCACAGAATCTGGACTAATCAAGACTGCCTCACCAATCTCGAACCAACCAATAGGATATCTACACCTCCGACCATAAATTTCCTCATAAGGAGCCATCTGGATGCTAGAATGAAAAATGTTATTGTAGGCAAATTCAATAAGAGGTAAGTGATCATCCCAGTTTCCTCTAAAATCAATCACACAAGCCCTCAGCATATCCTCCAAAGTATGAATAGTACGCTCTGCCTGGCCGTCTGTCGGAGGATTAAAAGTTGTGCTAAGCTTCACCTGGGTACCAAGACCCTTCTGAAATGATCTCCAAAATTGAGATGTAAACTGAGGACCTCTATCTGAAATGATAGACAAAGGAATACCATGCAATCGAACTATCTCCCGGATGTAGAGTCTGGCATAGTCGTCTGCTGAATCAGTATTAACAGCCAAGAAATGGGATGACTCGGTCATCCGGTCGACAATCACCCAAATGGAATCATGTTGCCTTCGAGTACAAGGCAACCTAGTAATGAAGTCCATATTGATAGCTTCCCATTTCCAAGTAGGAAGGTCAATATCTTGAAGCATGCCACCCGGCCTTTGATGTTTCACTTTGACTTGTTGACAGTTGGGACACTTAGCCATAAACCCGGCTATGTCCTTCTTCATACTGTTCCACCAAAAGACTTCCTGTAGGTCACGGTATATCTTAGTGGCACCCGAATGGATGGAATATCTAGAACTGTGAGCCTCAGTCAGAATCCGCTGTCTCAACCCATCAATATCTGGTACACATAAACGACCCTGGTAGCGAAGCATACCATCTCCCCCTTGAGAGAAAACCTCAACCCGCTGCTGATGAACTGCACTCTTAAGCTAAAGTAAAACTGGATCATCGTCTTGCTTTGCCTTCACCTCAGCCACTAAGGAAGATTCGAAACCATTTTACACAATTACACCACCTTCGGTTGAGTCCATAAGGCGAACTCCCAACCGAGCAAGCCTATGAACCTCTTTAACCAATTCCTTCTTTCCCTCTTCAATAGAAGCTACACTTCCCATTGACAATCTACTCAAAGCATTCACCACAACGTTGGCCTTACCCGGATGGTAAAGCACACTCATATCATAATCCTTAAGAAGCTCAAGCCATCTCCTTTGTCGCAAATTCAATCCCTTTGAGTGAACACATACTGAGGACTCTTATGATCGGTGAATATATCCACGTGCACACCATACAAGTAATGCCTCCAAATCTTCAAAGCAAAGACCACTGCTGCCAACTCAAGATCATGAGTGGGATAGTTCTTCTCATGAGTCTTAAGATGTCTCGAAGCATAAGCAATCACCTTACCACACTACATCAAAACAAAACCCAAACCAATCCTAGAAGCATCACAATACACAACAAAATCATCTAAGCCCTCGAGTAGAGCTAACATTGGAGCGGTGGTCAATCTAGTCTTCAGTTCCTGGAAGTTCTTCTCACACAAGTAGGACCACTGAAATTTTACCATCTTCTGAGTCAATCGGGTCAAAGGGGCAACAATGGAAGAAAAGCCTTCCATGAACCTCCTGTAGTAACCAGCCAAACCCAAAAAGCTCCTAATATCTGACAGAGAAGTAGGTCTAGGACAGTTCTTTACTGCCTCTATCTTTTGAGAGTCAACCTGAATACCATCTTTAGTCACAAAATAACCCAGAAAAGCAACAGACTGCATCAAAAACTCACACTTGCTAAACTTAGCAAACAACTGTCTATCCTTGAGAGTTTGCAACACAACTCTCAAGGGATCCGCATGCTCCTCCTCACTTCGAGAGTAAATAAGGATATCATCAATGAAAACAATTACAAACATATCCAAATACTATTTGAACACACGGTTCATCAAATCCATAAAGGCTGCCGGAGTATTCCTTAGACCAAAAGACATCACAACAAATTCATAATGACCATACCGAGTCCTGAAAGTTATCTTCAAAATATCACACTCTCTAACACGAAGCTGATGATAACCAGATCTAAGATCGATCTTAGAGAAGAAACTAGCACCGTGAAGTTGATCGAACAAGTCATCAATCCTAGGAATGGGATACTTATTCTTGATTGTGACCTTGTTCAACTAACGATAGTCAATACACATTCTAAGAGAACCATCTTTCTTTCGAACAAACAAAACTGGGGAACCCCATGGAGAAATGCTAGGCCTGATGAAACCTTTATCAAGAAGATCCTTCAACTGATCTTTCAACTTTTTAAGTTTCGTGGGAGCCATTCTATAGGGAGGAATAGATATAGGATTCGTATCTGGGAGAAGATCTATCCCAAAGTCTATCTCCCACTCGGGAGGGACTCCGGAAAAATCTTTGGGAAACACATCTGGAAACTCATTCATAACAGGAACAGACTAAAGGGATGGGGTTTCGAACTCCGTGTCCATAACCCACACTATGTGATAAACATACCCCTTTGAAATCATCTTCCTAGCCTTAAGATAAGATATGAAATGACCTTTCGAAGAAGGGGGACTACCTTGCCATTCTAAGACGGGTTCATTAGGAAACTTGAAATTGACAACCCGAGTACGAAAATCAACAGAAGCATAACATGCATACAACCAGTTCATACCAAGAATGACATCAAAATTAGTCATCTCCAACTCTATTAGATCCACTGAAGTGACTCTATGAAGGACTGAGATAGAGCAATTTCGGTAGATTCTTTTGGCTAAGACTGACTCACCAACATGAGTAGAAACACAAAAGGGTTCTAAGAGCAATTCAGGACATACTTCGAACTTGCATGCTATATAAGGGGTCACAAAAGATAAGGAAGCACCGGGATCCAACAAAGCATATACATCGAAAGAGAAGACTTTTAACATACCAGTGACCACATCTGGGGAAACTCTCCTGATCCTGACGGGAGGACATAGCATAAAGACGGTTTTGGCGCTGATCACCAGAACTAAAAGCTGCGCCCTGCGGGGCTGGTCTACCTCCTGAAGCTACTGGAGCAGACTGAGTCCTACCACCACCCTGCCTCTTCTTAACCGAAGGGCAATCTCGGATACGATGTCCAGCCTGACCACATCTATAGCAACTACCTGAACCCGCCAAACACTCACCATAATGGCTTTTCCCACACTTAGCACAAGCTGGATAAGAATATTCCTTAGCAATATTACCCTGGGACTGGGAATAGGAACCAGATCCTCTACCACCCTGATCATGACGAGGCTTCTGAGCCTGGGTGGGAGCACTAGCAGAAGAATGAATGGATCCTGATGACTTCTTCTGGAAAGAAGAGCGATGTCTGCCTCCGGACCTGTGATGACCAAACCCTAATCCCTCGGATCTAACCCTCTTGCCATCTCCCTAAGCTTGTCACCCTCAATCTGATGGGCATGAGTCATGAGTCGGGAAATATTCATATCACTCAACAACAAAGCAGACCTACACTCTTTCTTCACCACATTAGAAACCCCATATATAAACTTGCTCATTTGATCATGCGGGTCCGCTACCATGGAGGGAGCATATTTAGACAACTGAGTGAACTTCAGGCTATACTCTTGCACCGACATCGAACCCATCTCAAGTTCACAAATTCCTCCACCTTCGCTTGCCTCAACTCTCGGGGAAAGAACTTACCAAGGAAGTCTCTCTCAAAACACTCCCAAGTCATGGGGACCACGTCCCTCACCCTAGTCTCTTTCTATTGCGTGGACCAAATATGAGCCACATCCTTGAGTTGATAGGATGCAAGCTCAACACAATCAACCCCAAACACCTACATAACTTAAAAGATCTTCTTCACTTCATCAATAAAGTTGAGCGGGTCCTCACTCACTTTTGAACCCCAAAATTCAGGTGGGTTCATTCGGACAAAGTCACAAACTCGGGCCGCTACCCCACCTTGAGGGTGGACTGGGGCAGGAGCCGGTTGATTGGCCTGAGTGGCCAAAGTTTGGGCTAGCAAATGGATAACATTCCTGAATTCCTCATTCGTGACATCAGGGATCAGAACGAGAGGAACATCATTTCGAGCGGCTCGGGGAGGCATAACATGTCGATGAGGCATAGTCTGAAACGTATAAGATGAGGATTAGAGGAACATAAAAGTTAAGCTCTATCGCAGTACATGATCATGAAAGAAGTGAAGTTTTCCTAAAACACCTCATGGCTTCCCTTTCATATGTGTGGCGCGCTTCACACACATGAAAGAGACTCTACTCGATGCGGCTTTTAGACATCCTAGGACTCTTAAACCTGAGGCTCTGATACCAAGTTTGTCATGCCCCGAGGTTACCCCCAAAACATAACATGGGACTTGGGACCACAAGTGCCCCAAGTTAACCCTTGGTCATAGCATTCTCAAGCATACATAAAGGAAACATAACGGAAGCATTAAGGATAAAGATAGCATAACATAAAATAGATGGTCGAGTCAAAGAGATATGACACCCATAAAGGGTTACATACGATATGTGTCTGAAAGCCTCTAATCATAACATATGAGTTGCTAGGACAAGACCCTAGATAACTCGAAGTATAGAAATAAAGTCAACATAAGCTAAGAACATGACTAGTCCTCGACCTAAGAGGACTCACTCACAACTGGCGGAGTAAGTGGCCTGGGAACTCTAGCCACGAATCTCAGAAGGGACACCTGAATCTGAATCATTAAAGGATGCATCGCAAAATGCGTCAGTACTATGGAATGTACTAAGTATACGGACAATGTATAAATAAGATAAAAACATGCTTTAAAAATGTACTTAGACAGAATCCATACATAATAGGGTATCATAGATAAATAGCATGATGGAAAGACAAAACATGAAGCAAAAGCCAACTTTGAAGTAAGAGTTCGTAAAGCTTAGAAAATTTGAAAACATACATAAGGGAGTTTCTTACAATCGACATGAGACCATGCGAGCTTACATGGAATCTAACTATATAGCCCTAGTTAGCAAATCTGACTTGAACCTTGCCAAGGAACAAGTCACCATACCCAACTATATAACCCTAGTTGGCAAAGTTGCCCTACTGCCCGTTAGGACACAGGACACCATTCGTAAAGACGTGAATCCACTCTCATTAGCCTATAAGGCACATATCATTTCATAATCTACGCTGGCAACGTAGTTTCTGGATTTGGGTAATCGAACCCTCATCGCTCGGTGCTAAATACTACTCCCAAAACATGCATATATAGCTCATCATTTCATAGTGGCACCATCTCATGCCAAATCTTATTCATAAAGCATGAAAACACATCGGGCATCATGTAAATTTTCATATCATAGTTCGTAAAACTAGGCATAACCACAGTTCAAAATATGCTTTTCTTTCTAAATTCATACTTGAAGAATTAGGCATGCAATTTCGTAAATACATAAAGGCCATGATATTTAATCATGCCAAGTTTCTCTTGAAAATATGCAATTTCATGGATTCATGTTAGAAATCAATTCTCATACTTGAGCTTTTAAAACCAATGAAGGAATCATGAACCAATCATGTAAAATCAATAAGAAACCATGAATTTAAACATCGAAACTGATTTCATAAATTTTCCTCAAATTTAGATCAAAACCCTAATTTCATAAATTCATAATTCAACATAAGAATTGAGGATTTTGGGCACAAGAGTGAGAGAAACCCATTGTTGAATATCCACATACCTTGGGTGAAGAGAACCCACTTGAATTGGAAAGATTTAGGAGGCTTGATCTTGAAGCTTGGAGACTTGAAGCTTGAGGAAGAAATATTCTTCTTTTGGGAGGTGAATGAATGATTTAGGAGGAACTTAGGGTAAATAAGGGTGAAAACCCTACTTGAAATAGTCAAAATGACCTCACTTAGTAGTTAAAAGGGTGGGTAATAACTAAAATACTCCTGAGAAATAACTTAGAAAAATCTGGAAAATGAGTCGGCTTCAGGTTCTATGAGTTATTTCCATGGGTCGTCGTTTTAACCACAACTTGTGGTTCCAACTCGTGGAACCTGGTCGTCTAGACAGTCTGCAAGAACATTTCTATGGGTCAACATGACGAACCCGTAGAACAAACAATGGGTCATCATTTGGAGTCGTCGTTGCTGGGAATACAGTTGACGCTTAGTCAATCCACGACTCAAGACGATGGGTCATCGTCTGGTTGACGGGTCGTTGAACCCAGTCGTAATTTCAGAGGGGCCTGTCACTCCTCTGATCTGAGTTCTACGAGTGGACATGACGGACCCGTAGTTTGAACCACGGTCCGTAAAACTCACTCGTGGTTCCAGACCAGAGGCTGAACCAGCATAAGGACAACCACAGCTCCATTCCACGACCCGTGGTTTTAACCACGGTCCATGGATTGGACCCGTAGTACCTGGAACATGAATTTTTCTGAGGTTTTTAACTTAGATAGCTGGATATGTTTCTGGGGTGTTACAGTAGTGCTCACCCTTGAATCTCCTATCAGTCTCTACTCTAGCCGAGGACACGTTTCAGCCTTTGGAACATGGTCTGCACTCAACAAAAGAAGAGCACGGGGTAGTATCAATATAACACACTATGTACTGGTAGGTATCATAGGCCGATTCAACAATATAATATGAAGCAGTAAAATATATAACAAGTGACAGGACTCCAACACTTAGCATATATACAACCAACAGATAATATTTCAAGTCAATTCAACAGAAACCGATTCAAGTTCATAATTCATAAAATAGTATCACAAGAGATAAAAGGAGTAATCACACTCAACAACTATCTCAATTATCACAATATCCACCAAACTTTGCTCATATAGTCTGTACTTCTAATCTCACTTCAATTATCAGCCCGCTCATCATAATAAATAATGCAATAATACAAAATAAGGTAAAATGGTGTACACATATGCTATGAGTTTTATTTCTGTCCACTAACCATGACCTGCAGGGGACCCTAAGTGTTCATGTACCCTACCGGCATGGTATTCATTCCATATCAAATATATCAACAACAACATCTATATAGCTAGGTTCCCGGATCCATATTCTCACAAAAATACTCAGTGCCTAAGACACTATTCATACTCAGCCATTTCATCTCACTTATCACTTCTTGCTTATTTAGCCTATTCGTACAATCACAATAGGAAAAACATGTACAATACAATCACGTCTGAAGATCAATCACAAGTTATATAATTTTACTACAAACATGCAATAAGGTGAGTCTTAACTTCAATTCAAACTATAACCTACCTCGAGCGAAGATACAACACCCACAAGCTAGTTCACCACTGTCTTGTCCTTTCTTATCCTTTTGGAATGCACAAGGTCTAACAACAATAATAATAGAAGAGTAATTGGCCAATTACTCTTCATTTAAGGCTTTAGGAATCAAACCCAATTATTCTACCCATTAAATGAGGTATCTAGCATTCCTCAACGGTTAATTAACTACTAATTAGACCCATTACATTGATAGGATCAACAACTCAAGGTTTCTAATAAAGTTGATAGTTTTTCCACCATTTTTAAGCCTAAAAGTTTAACCTTTATGGAACCAAAAGTTCCCTAGGACAAGCCTTAAACATGTTAAGAACTAATATTTTATTGCTAGAACTCATAAAAACACAATTCAAGATCAATTCTAGGTGATTTTACACCTACCCATAGGGTTTTTCCCCAAGTTTATGCTTCTAGAGCTTAATTGTAAAAAATTCACCATTAATTCTTCCTCTCGAGGTCTAAGGAAGATAATTAATCAATAAATTAAGAGTTCTACGGATTACTTACCTCAAACGGTGGAGTTTACCCCTTTTTTTCTTGGAGAATCACTTTTGAGAGCTCTAGAACGAAGTTGAGTTATGAGGAAAATAATTTAGAAAGTTGCAGACCTCTCAGGTATACTACCGCGTAATCTCGTCGCGATGAGAAATGGCTCATCGTGATGGACTGTCATGACGAGGCACCCTCCGTCGCTATGAGAGATAATTTTTAGAACACGGTGTTCTCGCTCCCAGACTCCTATTTCACAACACACCTTATTTTATAGACATTACGAATTATTCTAAATGCGACAACTATCCTATTCGGAGTTCTACGACTCCGATTCTTGTCCCAAAACTTCCTACGGGATCGTGCAACAGTTCATTTTCCAAAAATAGACACCACACTACCACACGATGATACATAAAATACAAAATACACCTAAGGCACAGAACACTATATTTCAATTTGAGCTCACCCTAGCCCGAGATTTTCAATTCTCACCTAGGAACTTTTCTATCCAGGTACGTATGCCTTAGTTTAGCATAACGATGGAACATGTCATTTCATATATACTCTCAAGTGATGTAGCTAAAATGTATTGCTCCATTCGTCTTTTATTTTTTACTTTGTTTTTTCAGATGTCTTTAAAAAAAATATTAATTAGGAAGAATTTAACTATTTTATCCTCATTTATGTCTTCAGATATAATCTCTCTTCATGACATTTACTCTATTATGGTGTTTGTAATCTTCAAAAATAATTACGACTAAGGTTAAAATGAAAAAAATAATTAATTTTATCTGTAACTTCTAAAATAATAAATTGATTTGAGACAACTATATTTATAAACCATGATAAATAATTTGAGACGAAGAGTGTATTTCAATTGAAATACCAGAGTATAAATAACTGGCCTTGAGAATAGTAACAATACATAATATAGTTTGAATATGAAAGTAGTGCATCATCGAGATTCGTCTTGTTTGAGTATTACTAGTAAATAAATGCTACTAGCACATATTACTAAACAATAAGTTATACTATTTGTTTTGTATACAATATAATGAACCTTTTCCATTTGGGGTTTAATTTGGTATGTGTGTAAAAAGACATACCAATCAGAACTTAAGCTTATTCATAACCTCTCGAATACAAATTAAATATGCAGATTGACCATATAACACATTTCGGACTCATTGCAATAATCAAAACATCAATCAGAAATCGTCTTGATCGAATATTGATGGGGTCAATTTTAAGTTTCTCAAATTTCTAAAATTCTTCCAAATGACCCAAAACACTCTTGAGTGTCTCGGAATTCGTACAAAGAATCTAATGATGTCACAAATAGCCTTTCGAAGCTAATGGAATTATCCAAACTTGAATCCGACCTTATTAATCCAAAATATTGTCTTTGGTCACTTTCAGAATTTCAACTCTTAAAATGAACTATCTTCTCCAAAACTCACCCGATCACCTCGAAAATCATGTCACTCATCCCCGAAAGTCATAAGTCATATATAAAAACTACAGAAAGGGCTAAAATAGGAAAAACATGTAAAAATTGCAAAACGACTATGAGGAGCGTTACACCTACCCCCACCCAACCACTACCTACCATCTACCTACCTTAAACTTATACCCCTCTCCTCCCCTGAGTGCTAACCTCACCTAGTAATGTTGCCATCGATTGTTGCAAACCTATAATATTTTGCGTTGAACATAGGCAAATGCTTTTAAAATTATTTTCAACTTATCAACCAAACATAAATAAAGAGAGTAAAAATCACTTATTTTTCAAAAAATATATTTTTCATCGTACCAAACACACCTTACATTTTGTTTAGAGTAAAGTATTGAAAGTATAAGTTTCATACCTAAACTATCACTCATTAGTTTGAGAAACACATCTCAACTAAAATGTGATGGTGTGTGTACTGTACTCTCTCTTTTATTTAAAAAATCCTGCCATGTGGCACTTCGCGTAAAAAAAAATTTCAACCTTGATAAAATATTCACTGTGTTGAGAAATAATAAAAAAAAAAAAGGGGGAGAGTTTAGGGTAAAATCAATTGAAAAATTTAAAAAAAATAATGTATCAGCTAAAAATAAAAATAAAAATATGCTACGTCAACAGAATATTTAATGTCCAAACATGCCTAAGTGTGTTTGTATACAAACACTTAGTTCAGTCAGCGTTGAGGTGTGTTTCTCAAACTAATGAGTGATAGTTTAGGTATGAAACTCAATAAAAGAAGGTAATGTAGGTGTGTTTTTGATACTTCACTCTTTTGTTTATATGATATATGTAATAGACAAAATAACTTTTAGCTCTTTGTTGTAAATATTTGTATTGTAACATGCTATTATTTCTTAATTGTGGATGTCCATAACTTTTAGGTATAATTCTCCTTGATGAGTAGTAACCTCCACACCTATAATTCTTTGTTATGAGTAGCAACCTCCACCTACTCATTGATCATCCATAACCTCATAGTTTTTTCCTACCTCCTCAAAAATTAGTGTCATGTTTATTGCATCTTTTGATGTTCCTCAATGTAATACTATAAATAGAGGTTTTGAGGATGATGTTTTAGACATTTGAAACAAAGAAAGAAAGTTATCTACATATATCATTCCTCTTGTCTTTATATTTATATTGTTATTTTTCTTTTTAATTTTATAATACGTTATCAGTACGAGAATCTAATACATTTTTCATCCTCAATTCCAAAAGTAAAATGCAGAATTCCGGTATGAATTTTTATGGCTGAATTAATTAAGTATAAAAAGTGAGGTATGTTTCTTTTAACAGTACTAGTACTATAGCTATGTTTCTGTATATAGGTATAATCTATTTCTTTTGGTTTTAATCACGTATAGTTATGCATTCATGTGTCACATAAAAGATAAAATGTCATTATATGATTCAAATGTCAACAGGGTAGGGCGGGGCAAGCCTTCATCTATTAAGATTTTGGGACACAAATAACCATCCGGTCAAAAGTATTGATAACGGATGGTCCAAAAATGTTAAACCCATTGATTAGCCATTTTGCTCCTTTTTTTCGCTTCTTTCTTCCTTTTTTAGTTAACTTTTTTTTTTTTATTTTGTTGGCAACTGATGCCTTTTTAAAAAAATGACGGTTGTCCTTTTTCTTTTTTTTACAGTTGCTGCTTTGTTTTAAAAAAAATAACTGTTGTCCTATTATTTCTTTTTAGTTTTACCAAAAAATTAATCATATAAATTTTTTGTAGTTTGTTTTATTAACAGTTAAATATAAATTTATAATATTGTAATTTTTATTTTTTTAATTAATCAAATACAAAAAATGTATTTTTATTTATTATATAAAAATAACATATTTTATACAATATTGATACATATACATATTTTACACATCAATGATATGGTTTCTATACACATCTTATACAGATATATATTATATACAATAGTGATACAATTTTTATACGTATCATATACAAAATTAAAATAGATATTATATATAATAATTATACAGTTTCTATATATTTTATACATATACATATTTTATATAATAATTAAACAGTTTTTATACACATTACTATATAATTTATATATATATATATATATATCATATATAGATACATATTCTATACAATAATTATACACTTTCTATATAATTGTATTTATTTATTTATTTTTGAAAAAAAAACAATTTTTTTTAGCCAAAAAAGTTGTAGCAAAACCAAAAAGAAAAAAAAAACTGAACAACCTTATGAAAATGGGCCGAAATGACCTAAAGCTGAAAATGGTCATCGGATGGAATAAGTTCAGCCGAGTGGTCAAATAATGACCCAAATTTCAAAAGGCCATTTTGACCGGAAATTATTTGGCTATGTGGTTATGAAATGTCTTTTTCCCTAAGATTTCCCCTACCTCCCGCCCCGTTTAATATTTTTTTAAAAATTTACTTTGCCCCGCTCCGCCCGGCCAAGCCCCGCCCCGTCCTGTTTATATTTTGCTTTCTTCTTTTTCTCTCGGCCAGTACTACTTTCTTTATAAACAAACTGTTGAAATGATATCATAGCATAATTATATCATTTGATTTCACCTTATATGCCTTCACCTTGATGGTTGATTTGTCAGAAAATTTACTCTTTTTCTTCGACCTATGTATGTATTTTATCATTAATTTATTTTTGACAATGAGGAAATATGTGTTAACTTGAACTGAAAATTATAATCTAAATTGTATTACGTCAAATAATTTGTGTAAATAATATTTTCTGATCATTTATAAATTGATTAGAATGTAAAAATGAAGATCTCTCATAAAAAAATATAAAATTAAAAATAAATTTGTAAAGGATTACAAAATCAAATCTTTCCAAAATATTTTGTTAACTCAAATCATTGTGGAGAAACACTTAAATAAATTGTGTATATATTAAATAAAAAAGAAAAAAGAATTACAATTGATTTAGAGCTCAAAATTAAATTTTCATGGCATGTCCTACAAATTAAATTGCCTAGTTAATATTATTTCCCTGTATATACCAGAGCATTCTTTTTAGTTCCTCTGCAGTGATTAAAAACTGCAATCGTTAAATTTGATAATATGGGTGTAAAATATTTGGATAGGAAAAGAAAGTAGTACTGGAAAGCAGGCCAGTAGTTAAGTTTTGTGGGCTTGGGCCTGTTTTTCTTCACAACCCATCACTTGTCATGCCCCATTTAAAATTTTAACAAATTTAATCTTGCCGCGCTGCGCCTTGTCTTGCCTCGTTTAAGTTTTCCCTGTCCTATCTCGTTAAGAGCTTGCCCTGCCCCGCCCCGTCTCGCCCCGTCCCAATTGCCATCTCTAGATTCAAGTTTATAACCTTGATGCCTTTATATTTTCAGTTTATATATAAAACATAAAGAAAACATATGGAAACATCTTAGAGAAAAGACATTAAAACATCCCTAAACTTATCGACAAACTTATTTTAGACCTTCAACTTCACGGATATTTATATACTCCCTTATTAATTTTAAAGTGAATTAAATATCACCCTTAATTTTCAGCAGCCATGGCAGCAACAACACCATTGTTGATGAGCTTGTAGTAATTCTCACAATAAGAAATCTTGGTTTCTAGGAGATGTGGAGACCAATTTTTCAACCATACCTTCATTGTAACCAACCACCAACCACCAGCCCCACCCCCTCCCCCCCTTTCCAGCCCCTTCGAGATGTCCCCCCACCCTCTCCCTTTCTCCTTCTTAGTTTTCTTGGGAAATAAAGACTCCAATGGAGGAAAAATATAATTAGGAATTAGATTTTTATGTATTCATAATTATTTGAATTAATGAGGAGCTAGAAATTAATTAGTGTATGAAAATATAAGTTAAGGAAAAGAAAAATTGTGAATAAATAAAATAAATAAATAAAATAAGTAAATCAAGATTTAGATAATATTTAACGTGGCAATGACATGGTGCTGATTTGGCAGTGATGTGACGCGTGTGTAATGCACTTCCCATTGCAAGATTGATATTATATTTTTAGGGTGACATTTAATCACTTGAAAGTTGTTAAAGGGGGTATTTAATTGCCTGTGAAGTTAAAGATTTAAAGTAAATTTGTCGGACAAGTTTAGAGGTGTTTTGATGTCTTTTTCTCAAACATTTTATTTAATGGATGGCGTTTTGTCATCCTCTTTATTCATTTTTGGAAAACTTACATTGATATGCTATATTAAGAAAACATTTACCATCTATAGCAATAACTTTTTTTTTCACTGGACACAATTTATAATACATTTCTAATACAGTTTTAATACATATTCCAGAGAACAATTTATAAAACACATATAATACAAGTTTTATTCATGGATAATACATTTATCACATACTTTAATACGGTTATAATACATTGTGTCAATTTCTTATCAAACAAGCATAATACATTTTAAAACACGTATAATACATCTATATTGCACGCATAATCCACTTTTAGTACATAGTGAAGATTTATCATAGTATTGCTATGTATTGCTATAGATAATAACAAATAAAAAGTATCACTAATAACAATAATTATTTATTAAAAAGTACTCACCCAAGTAATTTTCCCTTCATTTTTTCTTAGTCTAATAAATTTTGTGTATGCACATACGTTTTGCACCGTCCATTTCATTCACTAAGCATATACGTTTTCGAAAAGGAAATCAGTTTTAATTTTCTATAAAATAATGCTTCTATGGTTTCTATTATTATTTCATTAATCGTTATACTAACGTGGGAGTCTTATAATGCTAGTTTCATTAGCCTATACAAGTGAAATTTTTTGTTGATATGGCACAAGTTAGCCATGGATAAGAAAGGTACAAAGGGATAATTACAACACTAGTTACTTTCACTAAGTTTTGGAGCTTTAAACTTCACTAGGACCTTTGGATCTTGATGTTGAGTATTATGACTACTCTGGGTTTACTTGTCTGCTATCTTACTATTAATTTGCTTTCCTTTTGTTTCACAATCTTTGCTTTTATGGTGACTAATTAATAAGGGTGCTGGTGTAGTAATGTTTGTTGCTTGCAGGATTAAGTTGTGTCAAAGCTCGGTTTCTTACCAAATTTGATGATTTCTTGTAGGAACATCTTTCTGCTCTTCCGATTGATGCTATGTTGGCCATGGATGTGAGACTTCTCAAGTCTCTTGTTTCGTTTTCTTTTTTTATAAATTTGAAATTCAATACTTCATCATTTTAATTAAATTTGCTCAAGTCCATAACCATTTGGGATGATAATATATATATATTTAAAGGCTTGAGAGTAAGTCTTATTTTTTGCCTATTATGCCATTGATTAAAGGTAAGACGGTGGATTTAAGTTCCATCGCACTAAGAGGGGAAGATATCATGTTAGAGTTCTGGTGCACTATGATTATAAAGTTTTGGGTTCAAGTCCCATCGATTTATGGCCTAAGACGTTTTTATATGGGTAAAACGTTGAGTTTAAGTCCTAATGTTCCATAGTGATAATATAATGATGACTAAAAAAAAAAATATACTTTTGATGAAAATTCATGAAACTTGCCCCATTAATTTGCTCCATGCCATAATGTGAATGAGGTAGCAGTGCATAATAAGACTAAAAGATGACAAAATAATTATTGTGA
Organism: Jaltomata sinuosa; assembly: GCA_003996215.1. Classification (NCBI taxonomy): domain Eukaryota; kingdom Viridiplantae; phylum Streptophyta; class Magnoliopsida; order Solanales; family Solanaceae; genus Jaltomata; species Jaltomata sinuosa. The sequence goes on from QJPP01001077.1 coordinate 74,997, forward strand.
TTGAATGAATGAACGTGGGTGTGACAAATGACAAAATAATGTTAATCACTATTGTGATAACTAAAAGAAAAATATTATGGGCTTTTAAAATGGTCCTTCAAAAGGTGAAGGTAATTTTTACTATCGATTTAGTATGAAAAGGTATATATTGGGCATACGGTTGTCATTCACCTAATTCGATAATGTTATAAATCCTCCATCAAAAGAAAAGAATACATAGTGGAGGCACACTTGACCTTTCAAAGTGATATTGAGGTGGATCATATTTATATGATAAATGTTAAGGTATGATGAAATTTATAAAGCACGTACAAATGGTTATAGTTCATTCCTTGAAGAGAATGTGACTAGTGATAAGCATTGTGAATGTTCGGTCATTCTTGAAAATGAATGTGTCAATATGTGACAAAAATTATGGATCAGAATATGCTTATGTATGACTGGATAAATACCACATATTATGGTCATTGATCAAGTACTTTTAGTACATATTGTGGTAAGTCTTATCATGAGTTACCAAAGGGTTAAAGCAAGAAATATGTCTTGCATAAATATTATGGTATATCTTATCATGGATTATTAAAAGGTAAATGTAAAAAGCAGGTCTTGTCTATAGTATTTTTTATCATAACTGGGTGATTGTATAAAATTCTCCTTGCCATATGATGGTGTTATGAAATATGTGGTAGTACACAAAATTAATTAGAAGCTCCAGAAAAGCTAATGTGTTACTATTCGGAGGAATAAAATTATTCATACTATGAGATTGTAGTAAGTCTCAAAAAGAAACTTTTTAAATTTCAAAGAAATTGGCAAAAGAAAAATAATTATATTGAGACTATGAATTATGAAATTTTTTTATCTCTATATTACTACAAGCAAAGCGGGTTATAAATATTTATGTGAAAAGTTACCCGCCTTTTTCTCTTGTTTGTAGTATACAAATATGGGCATGGTGATTGAATCACGTGCGATAGTACACTAAAAAATTACAGAAAATATATCAGTTGGCATGATTGATTGATCATGATCGGTTGACCATTCCGGTTCAAATGTGATGCAAAAATAATTGAGAATTCACATGGTTATATGTTGAAGAAATAAAAGATTCTTTAAGAATTCTCTTGTGCTGCTTGTTCTCAGACAAATTAAATAATATACCGGCTAGGATTGAAATTGTATCCCCTGAATTTTTGAAATGTATTACAAAGTAGGCCCGTTCACCTACCATGTTGATCATTTACTATTATATAATTTAATAGATATATCTATGGTTGATCACATGTGCTTTGTATCAACTTTCAATCTAATTTTTGCAAAGTTATTTTCTCAAATTGTTAAATTAAGAGCATGATTTCAAACTATAAAATTATATACTGGCTGGTTTAGCAGAAATTTTATGCCTCCAATTATAGCTAAATCATTGGCTATGAGAATAAATCTCTCAAAAAAAAATTGGTATGAGATGTGTGCAGCAACACTTATATATATGCATCAAGCCAACAAGATTTCCCTATATTGTTGGTTCAGGGTTAGGAATCAAATAATTTTCATCTAAAAATTTAAATGTATGGTATGTGATTTAATTATTTCATCACGCATAAAAATGAATTTCCAAACAAAATTAAAAATAAATATTAAATTTTCTAACATTAGAGGGAGAAAAGATTAGCAACTGAAAATGCGTGAAATGAATTATCTAAATCCTCGTAAAAAAATGTGAACATGAAGTTCAAGATATAATTCATTTGCAAAATATTACAAAACAATTGCCAGATATATTTACTGACCCTATGTTATAATTTAGCTACAAATACTCTAATTAGAAGTCCTTAAAGGACATAGTCTATGGCACGCCCAATCGGTTTCAAACGTAAAATTTCTTGAAGAAGAAGAGCAGCAAATGATCAAGATGGTCATGATAATGAGACAAGTGCTTTAAACGAATACCATAACATAATATTTCATAAATCTTGGCAAAGCTAGGATTCAGGTACCTGAAAATGATGGAAAATGAAGATAGCTTGATAAGTTATGTCGTATTGAAATCAATATCAAATGATTATCGACGATATCTTTAATATAATGCAGCACTCAACATTATACATGATAATGAGGATTTTGATTTTGAGTCTGTCAAAATGCGTGGACAGATAAGTGATTGGCCAAATAAAAATATGTAATTCAAGTATTTTGTTTTACTTGAAAAAGTGAATATTCGAACTTTAGTCCAAAAACCTCAACGTATAATATCAATGAGAGTATAAATGAGTTATTGTGCGAATAGTATAACCGTAGATATAAAGTACGGCTTGTGCCTTGGACATAAAGAGTTTTCATAAAAGTCCTGACATTATTGTATGAAGATATTTTCTCCTATGGTGGATGCAATGAGTTTTCTTTCAGTCTGGCAATAGACGAAAAAACTCGAATACCTATAATGAAATTGTTTTCATATCTAGATAGATAATAAAATTTTTACGAAAATCCTTGAAGGATTTAAAAGGTTCTAAAGTGACTCTATTGAGTACCCTGATGATTGTGAAATTACTCAATATAAAGAAAGATCAATTTTGATCTCACAAAAATGATTAGAAAGCATCATATTTTAGTGCAATTGGTGCACTTATGTATTCTTCTATATCTGTATATGAGATAATATTTTTTGTTAATGTGCATGAAAGACATATTCACTTTTATGTGAAGATATTTGAATGAAATCAAATATTAATATAAATTTATTATTCTAACCAATTTTGTCAAGGAATTGTTAGTTATGATAGTGCAGAAAAATTATTTGATTTATATGAAGTTTGATATCAAAAAAGTAATCTGTTTACATATGACAATACTGTCATTTCATGTTATTTTATAAGACAATCAATTTTATTATTATGAAAAATAAAGTACATATCAATTGGTTCTTAATACAAACGAGTCAAATGAGCAATTTATCTGTGATGATAAGATCACAAATAAAGTGATTGTCAAGAAAATATTTTGGCTAAGTTCAAAGACTCAACATATCCATGAGACAAGAAAATGATACATCAAAATGAGCTCAAGGATGCAACATATTTTTGAATGTGATTTGTTCACTAAAGCATTACCAACATCAATATTTGAGAAGCTGATATTCAAGATTGGGATGCGTCGTCTCTAAGAAATTAAATGATGTTTGCATCAGGGGGAGTCAAATACGCACTGCACTCTTTTTATTTGTCCTAGATTTTATCCCAATAGGTTTTACTGGAAAAGTTTTTAATAAGGCAACAAACAATGTCTATTACAAGATATGTGTACTTTTTTTCCTTCACTAGGATTTTTTTCACAGAGTTTTTCATAGTAAGGTTTTAACGAGCCACATTCTCTATCAATGATATTCAAGGGGGAGTGTTGTAAATAATTGTATTGTAATATGTTATTATCTCTTAATTTTGGATGTGCATAATTTTTAGGTATAATTCTCCTTGATGAGTAGTAACCTCCACACCTATAATTCTCCTTTATGAGTAGTAACCCCCACATCCTCATTGATCATCCATAACCCCATAGTCTTCCCCACATCCTCAAAGATTAGTGTCATGTTTATTATACCATTTGATGTTCCTCAATGTAATATTATAAATAGAGGTTTTGACGATGATGTTTTAGACACTTCAAGAAAAGAAAGAAAATTATCTATATCGCTCCTCTTGTCTTTATCTTTATATTGTTATTCTTCTTCTTGATTTTACAATACTCCTTCATTTCTTGAACCTACTTTTAAGTAATAAAGAATTCTTCAATGTTTGATAAAAAGGACATAACAAAAGTGAATTGTGCATGTAAAAAAATATACTCCACCCGTCTCAATTTATGTGACATCTTTCGAATCTTGAGATTTAAATAAGTTTTTTTTATCGTAGTGTTTTTATATATCTTTTAAATATTTCAAATTGTCAGTTATTGTGACTTATAAACTTTTTACATAGTTTTCAAATATGTAAATTTTATTTCAAATAATTTAAAGATTTCATGCTCAAATTTACGATCAAGATTAAACTATTTGACTCTAGAAATTTGAACCATGCAGCATAAATTAGGACAAAGAGAGTATTATTCATTAGATTATTATGTAAAACAATAGAGGAAAAATTAGAAAAAAATATTAAAAAAAAGATAAAGGAATAAGAAAATGACATTATAAATGCAACTAGGAAAAATGGAAAATATACCCGTTAATTTTGTGATTTAGAGTGAATATATCTCTAATTAAAAAAGTGGTGCATAAATACCTTTACCGTCCAATGAATAATGCATATTTACCCTTTTCATTAACAGATCTACATTTACTGACAATAATAATAACATACTTGGTAAAATTTCACAAGTGAAGTTTAAGGAGCGCAATGTGTATGCAGGCCTTACCTTTTTTCTTTAGAAAAGAGAAGAGGTAATTTCCAATAGACCCTTGACTCCAAGCAGATGAAAGAGATGACAACAACAACAAGTAGAAAGAACAACATGAAAATATAATAATCAAGGCCATGTAAAAACTAATAGAAATAAAAATCTAAGAATGCGAAAATACAAGACTATAGCTAATACTCTGGAATAGAAAAAAAAGCACTCGACTATCTACTAATTTACTATTCTAATTTTTGACCTCCACATCATCCTGTCAAGAGTCATATCAATGGTAAGTTGAAGGTGTGTCATGTCCTGCATAATCACCTCACCCCAATACTTCTTAGGCCTACTCCTACCCTTTCTCAAGCCTCGATGGTCAACCTCTCGCATCTCCTTACCGGTGCATCCGCACATCTCCTCTTCAAATGACCAAACTATATCAATTTTACTTTTTGCATCTTATCCTCCGCAGGGGCCACTCTCACCTTAGCTCGAATAGTATGATCATTCCTAATCTTATCTCTCATGGTGACCTCGCACATCAATCTCATCATCCTTATCTCTGCTACACTCATCTTCTTGACATGAAATTTCTTGACTGGCTAGAACTCT